>CM055899.1:17034059-17191559 GCA_029582155.1 Panopea generosa | reverse complement strand
CCAGGGGTGAAAGATGCCAGTTTTAATATCCAATGTTGGTTGTAAATGGTGATAGTAAAATACGCATATCAGTCACAAACAACCACTTTATTATACATTCATGTACATACAACGGATAAAGAAAACATTTTCTTGAAAGACACATCACATTCCTGCTCCTGTCATATTAATCCGCAAAGTATTCTTCTTAAATCCAGGGGTGAAAGATGCCAGTTTTATTATCCAATGTTGGTTGTAAATGGTGATAGTAAAATACACATATCAGTCACAAACAACCACTTTATTATACATTCATGCACATACAACGGATAAAGAAAACATTTTTTTGAAAGACACATCACATTCCTGCTCCTGTCGTATTAATCAGCAAAGTATTCTTCTTAAATCCAGGGGTAAAAGATGCCAGTTTTATTATCCAATGTTGGTTGTAAATAGTGATAGTAAAACACGCATATCAGTCACAAACAACCACTTTATTATACATTCATGTACATACAATGGATAAAGAAATTATTTTCTTGAAAGACACATCACATTCCTGCTCCTGTCGTATTAATCCGCAAAGTATTCTTCTTAAATCCAGGGGTGAAAGATGCCAGTTTTATTATCCAATGTTGGTTGTAAATGGTGATAGTAAAATACACATATCAGTCACAAACAACCACTTTATTATACATTCATGTACATACAACGGATAAAGAAAACATTTTCTTGAAAGACACATCACATTCCTGCTCCTGTCGTATTAAACTGCTAAGTATTCTTCTTAAATCCAGGGGTGAAAGATGCCAGTTTTATTATCCAATGATGGTTGTAAATGGTGATAGTAAAATACACATATCACTCACAAACAACCACATTATTAAACATTCATGTACATACAATGGATAAAGAAAACATTTTCTTGAAAGACACATCAGATTCCTGCTCCTGTCATATTAATCCGCAAAGTATTCTTCTTAAATCCAGGGGTGAAAGATGCCAGTTTTAATATCCAATGTTGGTTGTAAATGGTGATAGTAAAATACGCATATCAGTCACAAACAACCACTTTATTATACATTCATGTACATACAACGGATAAAGAAAACATTTTCTTGAAAGACACATCACATTCCTGCTCCTATCGTATTAATCCACAAAGTATTCTTCTTAAATCCAGGGGTGAAAGATGCCAGTTTTAGTATCCAATGTTGGTTGTAAATAGTGATAATAAAATACGCATATCAGTCACCAACAACCACTTTATTATACATTCATGTACATAGAATGGATAAAGAAAACATTTACTTGAAAGACACATCACATTCCTGCTCCTGTCGAATTAATCCGCAAAGTATTCTTCTTAAATCCATGGGTGAAAGATGCCAGTTTTATTATCCAATGTTGGTTGTAAATGGTGATAGTAAAATACACATATCAGTCACAAACAACCACTTTATTATACATTCATGCACATACAACGGATAAAGAAAACATTTTTTTGAAAGACACATCACATTCCTGCTCCTGTCGTATTAATCAGCAAAGTATTCTTCTTAAATCCAGGGGTGAAAGATGCCAGTTTTATTATCCAATGTTGGTTGTAAATAGTGATAGTAAAACACACATATCAGTCACAAACAACCACTTTATTATACATTCATGTACATACAATGGATAAAGAAATTATTTTCTTGAAAGACACATCACATTCCTGCTCCAGTCGTATTAATCCGCAAAGTATTCTTCTGAAATCCAGGGGTGAAAGATGCCAGTTTTATAATCCAATGTTGGTTGTAAATGGTGATAGTAAAATACACATATCAGTCACAAACAACCACTTTATTATACATTCATGTACATAGAATGGATAAAGAAAACATTTTCTTGAAAGACACATCACATTCCTGCTCCTGTCGTATTAATCCGCAAAGTATTCTTCTTAAATCCATGGGTGAAAGATGCCAGTTTCAATATCCAATGTTGGTTGTAAATAGTGATAGTAAAATACGCATATTAGTCACAAACAACCACTTTATTATACATTCATGTACATACAATGGATAAAGAAAACATTTTTCTTGAAAGACACATCACATTCCTGCTCCTGTCGTATTAATCCGCAAAGTATTCTTCTTAAATCCAGGGGTGAAAGATGCCAGTTTTATTATCCAATGTTGGTTGTAAATGGTGATAGTAAAATACGCATATCAGTCACAAACAACCACTTTATTATACATTCATGTACATAGAATGGATAAAGAAAACATTTTCTTGAAAGACACATCACATTCCTGCTCCTGTCGTATTAATCCGCAAAGTATTCTTCTTAAATCCATGGGTGAAAGATGCCAGTTTTAATATCCAATGTTGGTTGTAAATAGTGATAGTAAAATACGCATATTAGTCACCAACAACCACTTTATTATACATTCATGTACATACAATGGATAAAGAAAACATTTTCTTGAAAGACACATCACATTCCTGCTCCTGTCATATTAATCCGCAAAGTATTCTTCTTAAATCCAGGGGTGAAAGATGCCAGTTTTATTATCCAATGTTGGTTGTAAATGGTGATAGTAAAATACGCATATCAGTCACTAACAACCACTTTATTATACATTCATGTACATACAACGGATAAAGAAAACATTTTCTTGAAAAACACATCACATTCCTGCTCCTGTCATATTAATCCGCAAAGTATTCTTCTTAAATCCAGGGGTGAAAGATGCCAGTTTTATTATCCCATGTTGGTTGTAAATAGTGATAGTAAAATACGCATATCAGTCACCAACAACCACTTTATTATACATTCATGTACATACAACGGATAAAGAAAACATTTTCTTGAAAGACACATCTCATTCCTGCTCCTGTCGTATTAATCCACAAAGTATTCTTCTTAAATCCAGGGGTGAAAGATGCCAGTTTTATTATCCAATGTTGGTTGTAAATGGTGATAGTAAAATACGCATATCAGTCACAAACAACCACTTTATTATACATCCATGTACATACAACGGATAAAGAAAACATTTTCTTGAAAGACACATCACATTCCTGCTGCTGTCGTATTAATCTGCAAAGTATTCTTCTTAAATCCATGGGTGAAAGATGCCAGTTTTATTATCCAATGTTGGTTGTAAATGGTGATAGTAAAATACGCATATCAGTCACAAACAACCACTTTATTATACATTCATGTACATACAACGGATAAAGAAAACATTTTCTTGAAAGACACATCACATTCCTGCTCCTGTCGTATTAATCCACAAAGTATTCTTCTTAAATCCAGGGGTGAAAGATGCCAGTTTTAGTATCCAATGTTGGTTGTAAATAGTGATAATAAAATATGCATATCAGTCACCAACAACCACTTTATTATACATTCATGTACATAGAATGGATAAAGAAAACATTTTCTTGAAAGACACATCACATTCCTGCTCCTGTCGAATTAATCCGCAAAGTATTCTTCTTAAATCCATGGGTGAAAGATGCCAGTTTTATTATCCAATGTTGGTTGTAAATGGTGATAGTAAAATACACATATCAGTCACAAACAACCACTTTATTATACATTCATGTACATACAACGGATAAAGAAAACATTTTTTTGAAAGACACATCACATTCCTGCTCCTGTCGTATTAATCAGCAAAGTATTCTTCTTAAATCCAGGGGTGAAAGATGCCAGTTTTATTATCCAATGTTGGTTGTAAATAGTGATAGTAAAACACACATATCAGTCACAAACAACCACTTTATTATACATTCATGTACATACAATGGATAAAGAAATTATTTTCCTGAAAGACACATCACATTCCTGCTCCTGTCGTATTAATCCGCAAAGTATTCTTCTTAAATCCAGGGGTGAAAGATGCCAGTTTTATAATCCAATGTTGGTTGTAAATGGTGATAGTAAAATACACATATCAGTCACAAACAACCACTTTATTATACATTCATGTACATAGAATGGATAAAGAAAACATTTTCTTGAAAGACACATCACATTCCTGCTCCTGTCGTATTAATCCGCAAAGTATTCTTCTTAAATCCATGGGTGAAAGATGCCAGTTTCAATATCCAATGTTGGTTGTAAATAATGATAGTAAAATACGCATATTAGTCACAAACAACCACTTTATTATACATTCATGTACATACAATGGATAAAGAAAACATTTTTCTTGAAAGACACATCACATTCCTGCTCCTGTCGTATTAATCCGCAAAGTATTCTTCTTAAATCCAGGGGTGAAAGATGCCAGTTTTATTATCCAATGTTGGTTGTAAATGGTGATAGTAAAATACGCATATCAGTCACAAACTACCACTTTATTATACATTCATGTACATACAATGGATAAAGAAAACATTTTCTTGAAAGACACATCACATTCCTGCTCCTGTCATATTAATCCGCAAAGTATTCTTCTTAAATCCAGGGGTGAAAGATGCCAGTTTTATTATCCAATGTTGGTTGTAAATGGTGATAGTAAAATACACATATCAGTCACAAACAATCACTTTATTATACATTCATGCACATACAACGGATAAAGAAAACATTTTTTTGAAAGACACATCACATTCCTGCTCCTGTCGTATTAATCCGCAAAGTATTCTTCTTAAATCCAGGGGTGAAAGATGCCAGTTTTATTATCCAATGTTGGTTGTAAATGGTGATAGTAAAACACGCATATCAGTCACAAACAACCACTTTATTATACATTCATGTACATAGAATGGATAAAGAAAACATTTTCTTGAAAGACACATCACATTCCTGCTCCTGTCGTATTAATCCGCAAAGTATTCTTCTTAAATCCATGGGTGAAAGATGCCAGTTTTAATATCCAATGTTGATTGTAAATGGTGATAGTAAAATACGCATATCAGTCACAAACAACCACTTTATTATACATTCATGTACATACAATGGATAAAGAAAACATTTTCTTGAAAGACACATCACATTCCTGCTCCTGTCATATTAATCCGCAAAGTATTCTTCTTAAATCCAGGGGTGAAAGATGCCAGTTTTATTATCCCATGTTGGTTGTAAATAGTGATAGTAAAATACGCATATCAGTCACCAACAACCACTTTATTATACATTCATGTACATACAACGGATAAAGAAAACATTTTCTTGAAAGACACATCACATTCCTGCTCCTGTCGTATTAATCCGCAAAGTATTCTTCTTAAATCCAGGGGTGAAAGATGCCAGTTTTATTATCCAATGTTGGTTGTAAATGGTGATAGTAAAATACACATATCAGTCACAAACAACCACTTTATTATACATTCACGTACATACAATGGATAAAGAAAACATTTTTTTGAATGACACATCACATTCCTTCTCCTGTCGTATTAATCCACAAAGTATTCTTCTTAAATCCAGAGGTGAAAGATGCCAGTTTTATTACCCAATGTTGGTTGTAAATGGTGATAGTAAAATATGCATATCAGTCACCAACAACCACTTGATTATACATTCATGTACATAGAATGGATAAAGAAAACATTTTCTTGAAAGACACATCACATTCCTGCTCCTGTCGTATTAATCCGCAAAGTATTCTTTTTAAATCCAGGGGTGAAAGATGCCAGTTTTATTATCCAATGTTGGTTGTAAATGGTGATAGTAAAATACACATATCAGTCACAAACAACCACTTTATTATACATTCATGTACATACAACGGATAAAGAAAACATTTTTTTGAAAGACACATCACATTCCTGCTCCTGTCGTATTAATCCGCAAAGTATTTTTCTTAAATCCAGGGGTGAAAGATGCCAGTTTTAATATCCAATGTTGGTTGTAAATAGTGATAGTAAAATACGCATATTAGTCACCAACAACCACTTTATTATACATTCATGTACATACAATGGATAAAGAAAACATTTTCTTGAAAGACACATCACATTCCTGCTCCTGTCGTATTAATCTGCAAAGTATTCTTCTTATATCCAGGGGTGAAAGATGCCAGTTTTATTATTCAATGTTGGTTGTAAATGGTGATAGTAAAATACACATATCAGTCACAAACAACCACTTTATTATACATTCATGTACATACAACGGATAAAGAAAACATTTTCTTGAAAGACACATCACATTCCTGCTCCTGTCGTATTAATCCACAAAGTATTCTTCTTAAATCCAGGGGTGAAAGATGAAAGTTTTATTATCCAATGTTGGTTGTAAATGGTGATAGTAAAATACGCATATTAGTCACAAACAACCACTTTATTGTACATTCATGTACATACAATGGATAAAGAAAACATTTTTCTTGAAAGACACATCACATTCCTGCTCCTGTCGTATTAATCCGCAAAGTATTCTTCTTAAATCCAGGGGTGAAAGATGCCAGTTTTATTATCCAATGTTGGTTGTAAATGGTGATAGTAAAATACGCATATCAGTCACAAACAACCACTTTATTATACATTCATGTACATACAATGGATAAAGAAAACATTTTCTTGAAAGACACATCACATTCCTGCTCCTGTCATATTAATCCGCAAAGTATTCTTCTTAAATCCATGGGTGAAAGATGCCAGTTTTATTATCCAATGTTGGTTGTAAATGGTGATAGTAAAATACACATATCAGTCACAAACAACCACTTTATTATACATTCATGTACATACAACGGATAAAGAAAACATTTTTTTGAAAGACACATCACATTCCTGCTCCTGTCGTATTAATCAGCAAAGTATTCTTCTTAAATCCAGGGGTGAAAGATGCCAGTTTTATTATCCAATGTTGGTTGTAAATAGTGATAGTAAAACACACATATCAGTCACAAACAACCACTTTATTATACATTCATGTACATACAATGGATAAAGAAATTATTTTCCTGAAAGACACATCACATTCCTGCTCCTGTCGTATTAATCCGCAAAGTATTCTTCTTAAATCCAGGGGTGAAAGATGCCAGTTTTATAATCCAATGTTGGTTGTAAATGGTGATAGTAAAATACACATATCAGTCACAAACAACCACTTTATTATACATTCATGTACATAGAATGGATAAAGAAAACATTTTCTTGAAAGACACATCACATTCCTGCTCCTGTCGTATTAATCCGCAAAGTATTCTTCTTAAATCCATGGGTGAAAGATGCCAGTTTCAATATCCAATGTTGGTTGTAAATAATGATAGTAAAATACGCATATTAGTCACAAACAACCACTTTATTATACATTCATGTACATACAATGGATAAAGAAAACATTTTTCTTGAAAGACACATCACATTCCTGCTCCTGTCGTATTAATCCGCAAAGTATTCTTCTTAAATCCAGGGGTGAAAGATGCCAGTTTTATTATCCAATGTTGGTTGTAAATGGTGATAGTAAAATACGCATATCAGTCACAAACTACCACTTTATTATACATTCATGTACATACAATGGATAAAGAAAACATTTTCTTGAAAGACACATCACATTCCTGCTCCTGTCATATTAATCCGCAAAGTATTCTTCTTAAATCCAGGGGTGAAAGATGCCAGTTTTATTATCCAATGTTGGTTGTAAATGGTGATAGTAAAATACACATATCAGTCACAAACAATCACTTTATTATACATTCATGCACATACAACGGATAAAGAAAACATTTTTTTGAAAGACACATCACATTCCTGCTCCTGTCGTATTAATCCGCAAAGTATTCTTCTTAAATCCAGGGGTGAAAGATGCCAGTTTTATTATCCAATGTTGGTTGTAAATGGTGATAGTAAAACACGCATATCAGTCACAAACAACCACTTTATTATACATTCATGTACATAGAATGGATAAAGAAAACATTTTCTTGAAAGACACATCACATTCCTGCTCCTGTCGTATTAATCCGCAAAGTATTCTTCTTAAATCCATGGGTGAAAGATGCCAGTTTTAATATCCAATGTTGATTGTAAATGGTGATAGTAAAATACGCATATCAGTCACAAACAACCACTTTATTATACATTCATGTACATACAATGGATAAAGAAAACATTTTCTTGAAAGACACATCACATTCCTGCTCCTGTCATATTAATCCGCAAAGTATTCTTCTTAAATCCAGGGGTGAAAGATGCCAGTTTTATTATCCCATGTTGGTTGTAAATAGTGATAGTAAAATACGCATATCAGTCACCAACAACCACTTTATTATACATTCATGTACATACAACGGATAAAGAAAACATTTTCTTGAAAGACACATCACATTCCTGCTCCTGTCGTATTAATCCGCAAAGTATTCTTCTTAAATCCAGGGGTGAAAGATGCCAGTTTTATTATCCAATGTTGGTTGTAAATGGTGATAGTAAAATACACATATCAGTCACAAACAACCACTTTATTATACATTCACGTACATACAATGGATAAAGAAAACATTTTTTTGAATGACACATCACATTCCTTCTCCTGTCGTATTAATCCACAAAGTATTCTTCTTAAATCCAGAGGTGAAAGATGCCAGTTTTATTACCCAATGTTGGTTGTAAATGGTGATAGTAAAATATGCATATCAGTCACCAACAACCACTTGATTATACATTCATGTACATAGAATGGATAAAGAAAACATTTTCTTGAAAGACACATCACATTCCTGCTCCTGTCGTATTAATCCGCAAAGTATTCTTTTTAAATCCAGGGGTGAAAGATGCCAGTTTTATTATCCAATGTTGGTTGTAAATGGTGATAGTAAAATACACATATCAGTCACAAACAACCACTTTATTATACATTCATGTACATACAACGGATAAAGAAAACATTTTTTTGAAAGACACATCACATTCCTGCTCCTGTCGTATTAATCCGCAAAGTATTTTTCTTAAATCCAGGGGTGAAAGATGCCAGTTTTAATATCCAATGTTGGTTGTAAATAGTGATAGTAAAATACGCATATTAGTCACCAACAACCACTTTATTATACATTCATGTACATACAATGGATAAAGAAAACATTTTCTTGAAAGACACATCACATTCCTGCTCCTGTCGTATTAATCTGCAAAGTATTCTTCTTATATCCAGGGGTGAAAGATGCCAGTTTTATTATTCAATGTTGGTTGTAAATGGTGATAGTAAAATACACATATCAGTCACAAACAACCACTTTATTATACATTCATGTACATACAACGGATAAAGAAAACATTTTCTTGAAAGACACATCACATTCCTGCTCCTGTCGTATTAATCCACAAAGTATTCTTCTTAAATCCAGGGGTGAAAGATGAAAGTTTTATTATCCAATGTTGGTTGTAAATGGTGATAGTAAAATACGCATATTAGTCACAAACAACCACTTTATTGTACATTCATGTACATACAATGGATAAAGAAAACATTTTTCTTGAAAGACACATCACATTCCTGCTCCTGTCGTATTAATCCGCAAAGTATTCTTCTTAAATCCAGGGGTGAAAGATGCCAGTTTTATTATCCAATGTTGGTTGTAAATGGTGATAGTAAAATACGCATATCAGTCACAAACAACCACTTTATTATACATTCATGTACATACAATGGATAAAGAAAACATTTTCTTGAAAGACACATCACATTCCTGCTCCTGTCATATTAATCCGCAAAGTATTCTTCTTAAATCCAGGGGTGAAATATGCCAGTTTAATTATCCAATGTTGGTTGTAAATGGTGATAGTAAAATACACATATCAGTCACAAACAACCACTTTATTATACATTCATGCACATACAACGGATAAAGAAAACATTTTTTTGAAAGACACATCACATTCCTGCTCCTGTCGTATTAATCCGCAAAGTATTCTTCTTAAATCCAGGGGTGAAAGATGCCAGTTTTATTATCCAATGTTGGTTGTAAATAGTGATAGTAAAACACGCATATCAGTCACAAACAACCACTTTATTATACATTCATGTACATACAATGGATAAAGAAATTATTTTCTTGAAAGACACATCACATTCCTGCACCTGTCGTATTAATCCGCAAAGTATTCTTCTTAAATCAAGGGGTGAAAGATGCCAGTTTTATTATCCAATGTTGGTTGTAAATGGTGATAGTAAAATACACATATCAGTCACAAACAACCACTTTATTATACATTCATGTACATAGAATGGATAAAGAAAACATTTTCTTGAAAGACACATCACATTCCTGCTCCTGTCGTATTAATCCGCAAAGTATTCTTCTTAAATCCATGGGTGAAAGATGCCAGTTTTAATATCCAATGTTGGTTGTAAATAGTGATAGTAAAATACGCATATTAGTCACCAACAACCACTTTATTATACATTCATGTACATACAATGGATAAAGAAAACATTTTTCTTGAAAGACACATCACATTCCTGCTCCTGTCGTATTAATCCGCAAAGTATTCTTCTTAAATCCAGGGGTGAAAGATGCCAGTTTTATTATCCAATGTTGGTTGTAAATGGTGATAGTAAAATACGCATATCAGTCACAAACAACCACTTTATTATACATTCATGTACATACAATGGATAAAGAAAACATTTTCTTGAAAGACACATCACATTCCTGCTCCTGTCATATTAATCCGCAAAGTATTCTTCTTAAATCCAGGGGTGAAAGATGCCAGTTTTATTATCCCATGTTGGTTGTAAATAGTGATAGTAAAATACGCATATCAGTCACAAACAACCACTTTATTATACATTCATGTACATACAACGGATAAAGAAAACATTTTCTTGAAAGACACATCACATTCCTGCTCCTGTCGTATTAATCCGCAAAGTATTCTTCTTAAATCCAGGGGTGAAAGATGCCAGTTTTATTATCCAATGTTGGTTGTAAATGGTGATAGTAAAATACGCATATCAGTCACAAACAACCACTTTATTATACATTCATGTACATACAACGGATAAAGAAAACATTTTCTTGAAAGACACATCACATTCCTGCTCCTGTCGTATTAATCCGCAAAGTATTCTTCTTAAATCCAGGGGTGAAAGATGCCAGTTTTATTATCCAATGTTGGTTGTAAATGGTGATAGTAAAATACGCATATCAGTCACAAACAACCACTTTATTATACATTCATGTACATACAATGGATAAAGAAAACATTTTCTTGAAAGACACATCACATTCCTGCTCCTGTCATATTAATCCGCAAAGTATTCTTCTTAAATCCAGGGGTGAAAGATGCCAGTTTAATTATCCAATGTTGGTTGTAAATGTTGATAGTAAAATACACATATCAGTCACAAACAACCACTTTATTATACATTCATGCACATACAACGGATAAAGAAAACATTTTTTTGAAAGACACATCACATTCCTGCTCCCGTCGTATTAATCCGCAAAGTATTCTTCTTAAATCCAGGGGTGAAAGATGCCCGTTTTATTATCCAATGTTGGTTGTAAATAGTGACAGTAAAACACGCATATCAGTCACAAACAACCACTTTATTATACATTCATGTACATACAATGGATAAAGAAATTATTTTCTTGAAAGACACATCACATTCCTGCACCTGTCGTATTAATCCGCAAAGTATTCTTCTTAAATCCAGGGGTGAAAGATGCCAGTTTTATTATCCAATGTTGGTTGTAAATGGTGATAGTAAAATACACATATCAGTCACAAACAACCACTTTATTATACATTCATGTACATAGAATGGATAAAGAAAACATTTTCTTGAAAGACACATCACATTCCTGCTCCTGTCGTATTTATCCGCAAAGTATTCTTCTTAAATCCATGGGTGAAAGATGCCAGTTTTAATATCCAATGTTGGTTGTAAATAGTGATAGTAAAATACGCATATTAGTCACCAACAACCACTTTATTATACATTCATGTACATACAATGGATAAAGAAAACATTTTTCTTGAAAGACACATCACATTCCTGCTCCTGTCGTATTAATCCGCAAAGTATTCTTCTTAAATCCAGGGGTGAAAGATGCCAGTTTTATTATCCAATGTTGGTTGTAAATGGTGATAGTAAAATACGCATATCAGTCACAAACAACCACTTTATTATACATTCATGTACATACAATGGATAAAGAAAACATTTTCTTGAAAGACACATCACATTCCTGCTCCTGTCATATTAATCCGCAAAGTATTCTTCTTAAATCCAGGGGTGAAAGATGCCAGTTTTATTATCCCATGTTGGTTGTAAATAGTGATAGTAAAATACGCATATCAGTCACCAACAACCACTTTATTATACATTCATGTACATACAACGGATAAAGAAAACATTTTCTTGAAAGACACATCACATTCCTGCTCCTGTCGTATTAATCCGCAAAGTATTCTTCTTAAATCCAGGGGTGAAAGATGCCAGTTTTATTATCCAATGTTGGTTGTAAATGGTGATAGTGAAATACGCATATCAGTCACAAACAACCACTTTATTATACATTCATGTACATACAACGGATAAAGAAAACATTTTCTTGAAAGACACATCACATTCCTGCTCCTGTCGTATTAATCTGCAAAGTATTCTTCTTAAATCCAGGGGTGAAAGATGCCAGTTTTATTATCCAATGTTGGTTGTAAATGGTGATAGTAAAATAAGCATATCAGTCACAAACAACCACTTTATTATACATTCATGTACATACAACGGATAAAGAAAATATTTTCTTGAAAGACACATCACATTCCTGCTCCTGTCGTATTAATCAGCAAAGTATTCTTCTTAAATCCAGGGGTGAAAGATGCCAGTTATAGTATCCAATGTTGGTTGTAAATAGTGATAGTAAAATACGCATATCAGTCTCCAACAACCACTTTATTATACATTCATGTACATAGAATGGATAAAGAAAACATTTTCTTGAAAAACACATCACATTCCTGCTCCTGTCGAATTAATCCGCAAAGTATTCTTCTTAAATCCAGGGGTGAAAGATGCCAGTTTTATTATCCAATGTTGGTTGTAAATAGTGATAGTAAAACACGCATATCAGTCACAAACAACCACTTAATTATACATTCATGTACATACAAAGGATAAAGAAAACATTTTCTTGAAAGACACATCACATTCCTGCTCCTGTCGTATTAATCAGCAAAGTATTCTTTTTAAATCCAGGGTTGAAAGATGCCAGTTTTATTATCCAATGTTGGTTGTAAATGATGATAGTAAAATACACATATCAGTCACAAACAACCACTTTATTATACATTCATGTACATTCAACGGATAAAGAAAACATTTTTTTGAAAGACACATCACATTCCTGCTCCTGTCGTATTAATCCGCAAAGTATTCTTCTTAAATCCATGGGTGAAAGATGCCAGTTTTAATATCCAATGTTGGTTGTAAATAGTGATAGTAAAATACGCATATTAGTCACCAACAACCACTTTATTATACATTCATGTACATACAATGGATAAAGAAAACATTTTCTTGAAAGACACATCACATTCCTGCTCCTGTCGTATTAATCCGCAAAGTATTCTTCTTAAATCCAGGGGTGAAAGATGCCAGTTTTATTATCCAATGTTGGTTGTAAATGGTGATAGTAAAATACACATATCAGTCACAAACAACCACTTTATTATACATTCATGTACATAGAATGGATAAAGAAAACATTTTTTTGAAAGACACATCACATTCCTTCTCCTGTCGTATTAATCCGCAAAGTATTCTTCTTAAATCCAGGGGTGAAAGATGCCAGTTTTATTATCCAATGGTGGTTGTAAATGGTGATAGTAAAATACACATATCAGTCACAAACAACCACTTTATTATACATTCATGTACATACAACGGATAAAGAAAACATTTTTTTGAAAGACACATCACATTCCTGCTCCTGTCGTATTAATCCACAAAGTATTCTTCTTAAATCCAGGGGTGAAAGATGAAAGTTTTATTATCCAATGTTGGTTGTAAATGGTGATAGTAAAATATGCATATCAGTCACCAACAACCACTTTATTATACATTCATGTACATAGAATGGATAAAGAAAAAAAATTCTTGAAAGACACATCACATTCCTGCTCCTGTCGTATTAATCCGCAAAGTATTCTTTTTAAATCCAGGGGTGAAAGATGCCAGTTTTATTATCCAATGTTGGTTGTAAATGGTGATAGTAAAATACGCATATCAGTCACAAACAACCACTTTATTATACATTCATGTACATACAATGGATAAAGAAAACATTTTCTTGAAAGACACATCACATTCCTGCTCCTGTCGTATTAATCTGCAAAGTATTCTTCTTAAATCCAGGGGTGAGAGATGCCAGTTTTATTATCCAATGTTGGTTGTAAATGGTGATAGTAAAATACGCATATCAGTCACAAACAACCACTTTATTATACATTCATGTACATACAACGGATAAAGAAAACATTTTCTTGAAAGACACATCACATTCCTGCTCCTGTCGTATTAATCTGCAAAGTATTCTTCTTAAATCCAGGAGTGAAAGATGCCAGTTTTAGTATCCAATGTTGGTTGTAAATAGTGATAGTAAAATACGCATATCAGTCACAAACAACCACTTTATTATACATTCATGTACATAGAATGGATAAAGAAAACATTTTCTTGAAAGACACATCACATTCCTGCTCCTGTCGAATTAATCCGCAAAGTATTCTTCTTAAATCCAGGGGTGAAAGATGCCAGTTTTATTATCCAATGTTGGTTGTAAATGGTGATAGTAAAATACACATATCAGTCACAAACAACCACTTTATTATACATTCATGCACATACAATGGATAAAGAAAACATTTTTTTGAAAGACACATCACATTCCTGCTCCTGTCGAATTAATCCGCAAAGTATTCTTCTTAAATCCAGGGGTGAAAGATGCCAGTTTTATGATCCAATGTTGGTTGTAAATAGTGATAATAAAACACGCATATCAGTCACCAACAACCACTTTATTATACATTCATGTATATACAATGGATAAAGAAAACATTTTCTTGAAAGACACATCACATTCCTGCTCCTGTCGTATTAATCCGCAAAGTATTCTTCTTAAATCCAGGGGTGAAAGATGCCAGTTTTATTATCAAATGTTGGTTGTAAATGGTGATAGTAAAATACACATATGAGTCACAAACAACCACTTTATTATACATTCATGTACATACAACGGATAAAGAAAACTTTTTTTTGAAAGACACATCACATTCCTGCTCCTGTCGTATTAATCCGCAAAGTATTCTTCTTAAATCCAGGGGTGAAAGATGCCAGTTTTAATATCTAATGTTGGTTGTAAATGGTGATAGTAAAATACGCATATTAGTCACCAACAACCACTTTATTATACATTCATGTACATACAATGGATAAAGAAAACATTTTCTTGAAAGACACATCACATTCCTGCTCCTGTCGTATTAATCCGCAATGTATTCTTCTTAAATCCAGGGGTGAAAGATGCCAGTTTTATTATCCAATGTTGGTTGTAAATGGTGATAGTAAAATACACATATCAGTCACAAACAACCACTTTATTATACATTCATGTACATACAACGGATAAAGAAAACATTTTTTTGAAAGACACATCACATTCCTGCTCCTGTCGTATTAATCCACAAAGTATTCTTCTTAAATCCAGGGGTGAAAGATGCCAGTTTTATTATCCAATGTTGGTTGTAAATGGTGATAGTAAAATATGCATATCAGTCACCAACAACCACTTTATTATACATTCATGTACATAGAATGGATAAAGAAAAAAAATTCTTGAAAGACACATCACATTCCTGCTCCTGTCGTATTAATCCGCAAAGTATTCTTTTTAAATCCAGGGGTGAAAGATGCCAGTTTTATTATCCAATGTTGGTTGTAAATAGTGATATTAAAATACACATATCAGTCACAGACAACCATTTTGTTACACAATGGATAACAAATGATTAAATAGAGATATATACGATTCAATAAAAAATTGAGAAAAACATACACTTTGGTCCCGTTATAAGGCGGTCTGACATAACGTGAATTCTGTTATAACGCGGTTTTTGCTTGGCTCCCATTTTTTCGGTGGGGGTGGGGGACATGTCATGATATAAAACTTGAAAATCTGCGCGAATGATCAAATGACAACCAAACAAAATATATCGTCGCCATGTTTTGATATAATCATCGCTCATCTTCTACTCACCAATTAGCCTTGATTAGAACAAACCGTTATAACCTTTACCTCATGGTGGTTTAAAGGATAGTTATAGTGATTGATTCATGCAAGCATTGACTATCAACAATTAATAAATGCTGACATGTGCAAAACATGGAAGCCACGTGCAAACTTCATTATTATCAAGCGATCACGTGATCAAGCCACCAAGCTGTTGACATGTATAAATATACCGCGGGTATGTTATCACATCATAAACACAAACTTATTTTTATTATTTTATTGTTGTAAATACTCTTGATATCGTTTTTAATATTTTAACACTAATAGCGTTGAGTTAAAATTGAAGTGCCATTTTTTATATAGACACTGTTTTATTTCCAGGTCACACGGAAATGGCTGCAAATTTTAGTTTTATCAAAACACACAAATATTTTTCTTTTCTTTCCTTTTTTTTTTATTACTTATATACATATCTAAGTGTATCTGTTTTAACCAAAAACACGTTGTTTCACATTACAATGCAAACAATACAATTCACTTTGAGTTAGACAGTACGATAGGTGTAAATAACCAACATAGATTTTTTTAAGGTAATCATCTCTATAAGTTATAACACGATTTTATTTTGTGGACCCCACAATCCGCGTTATAACGGGACCAGAGTGTATTTATTTAACACATTTGTTACATGCAAGCTTTGCCATTTAAATTCATTAAAAACATGAAAAATGAAAAATAAAAGATCATAAATGTAAGCCAACAATTGGTATATTAGACCTGTAATTCATATGAAATATCAATAAAAAAATATCAAATAATATGGACTGATCAATGCACTTACTTTCAACAATAGCTTTAATAAACAAAAAACAACAATGTTTGATAATTAAGGTACAAACAAACGTGCACAATTCAGGTTATTACATTAACTTTTTATTTCACTTGTCCAGTCGAACAAGTATTTCTAAATTCTGCTTGTCCTGCTCAAAAACAACTTGTCCTTACTAAATCTAGAATTATGGTACTATAGTCAAATGGATGTAAAATTAAGAATGACTAAATAAACTGTTTTATTAAAGTTAAAAAAACAAGGGGGTGGGGTGCTTAAAAAAGATGCCATGTTCAATTTCTGAATTTTCAGTCCAATGAATAAATAGGGTTTTACGGCGTACCAACACATTATAGGTTATTCGACGCCAACAGGAAGGAAGATTCCAGGTTCCCTCTACATGTACAAAAACAACAAATTAACATACAGATTTAGAAAAAATACACCAACAAATGAATATGCAGAATGAACCTAGAACCTAGAGCAAATTCTATCGTAGTACTCAAATTGTCGCTTCTTACGACATGCATGAGCCACAGTAGTCCTATTCTTGCCATCACTCATATGGCTCCCTGAAACCACACAGGGGTTGATAATTTAACCACAATAGTGAACATGACAAAAATGATAAAATGAACATGACACCCATTCGGAGGATTCCTACCCCTCTGCAGAGATCGGCAGTGAGTCTATTCTTAGCCAGAACCACACGGGCTGAATTTTCAGTCCAGTCGAACTAGCAGCTTCATTTAAGTCCCTCCGCCAAGTAGTCCAGGGGGCTTGCCACTATACAGTAGGGACTGTAAAAGGTATAATTTTGAGATTTTGAAGTTCCGCCGCAGAACATTTCTAAAGTTTCTGAAACTGTATAAATTAGGAAAGCTCCGTTAGTTAATTTAACCCCTAGTGGGTCTATCCAATGTTGCCGAGGTAAAGAAATGGTATGATCCTACTGGTTGTGATGCTTGCCGCTGCACCTGTTAAGGTTATTCATTACCTTAAATACTATTTATCTAGACATATACGTCTATTGTTGTGCTAGCATAAACTGTCCATATGACATCTTGGCCATTTAAAGGTCAAATAAAGAAATAACTATTTAATTACAGTTCTTATTACATACAGATTTCAATACATGTTCTATTCCTGTTAAATTATAAATAAGTGTATAACATTATTTATTATTACTTGTAAAAGGGTGTTTCTTAAAAAATATGATATAGATGTCAAACAGCTACAATGAATTAGTTTCTCAAGTAAATTTCATGTTGCATGCTCTTCTGTGATACTTTTTCTTGGTTAGCTATATAGGCCAGTATAAGTGTGTATTCTGCACTTAATTTCACAGACGCTAAAGGTAAATTCCACCTTACAAGTTAATAAGTCTCTCCATCTCTTTCTTAGTAATCTTTCTCTTTTAATTAGTGACCGCAGCGTGATCTAGTGGTAGAGCGTCCGCCTCGCATGCGGAAGGTCATGGGTTCAATCCCCAGCCGGGTCATACCAAAGACTTTAAAAATGGTACTAGAAGCTTCCTCGCTTGACGCTCAGCATTTAGAGGAGAGTTCAAGGTCTGGTCGGCCTGGTGTCAGTATAATGTGACTAGGTGGGGTATCATACCATGTGTCTGCAGCATGATACTCCAGTGTGACAGCACTTAGAATACTGTCTCAAGTAGACACCGTCGCGATATTCATATTCCCCCTATTACACTATCACACACTAAATAGTAAATTACAAACATCATAATTATTTGAGTGTAACACCTAATCATTGTGTGAAACACGATAAAATTTATGCATTAATATATGTGTGATATGGAACCTCTCAATTTGGTAATAAATTGTAGTGGTACAAAAACTTCTGTAATTCAATGCCGTACATAAGACTGTCCAGATTGTGTCAACTTGTATTGATTTAAATGATTGAAAGAGTGTCATTAGTTTGACCTGTATTTATCCATAGACATAATAGGTAACTAATTTATCACACAAGATAACCCCGATAATATAAAGGGGAAAAAAAGGTATATCTTATAACTTATATACAAATGCCCAAGTAAATAGAAAGATTGAAATGCCAGTGATCTGCTGTACCAACCATCCTATCTTTATAGCAGCATTAACGATTACAATGAATTGACTATGTCAACTCAAGTGTAGATATAGTTCAAGACTGCAGATATTCTTAAAATGTTTTTTTAACCTGTCTGTGCTGTAAATGAAAAGCGATACTGACTTTAGATTTTCTGCAAACTCACTTCTGTCATTGTTAGCTCTTGTGGCCTGATCTTGTCCAACGCGAGATTCTAAAGTTCAATTAACGTTTCGCCCTTTACAGTGTTCGAACTTATTGCATTTTGTTTGCATGTCTATGTTTTGACTTGTACAATTTTTTCTCATTAACCTTTATCTCTGTACAAGTCATGATTATTGGGGCTTGATTATTGGAATGATAGGAATGCCAATAAATTAAATCTACTCGACACTGTAAAAAATAGGAATACTTAATAATGAAAGCATATTTATAACAACAAATAATTTATATCATTATTTTAGCCTTATTTCAACCACTTTTCAGTCCGACACATCAAGACAGTGTCTGCTTGGGATAATATGTACAGTATTCTAAGCGCTGCCACGCTTGAAGACCACAGGTCACAGATACACACCGCCCCATACAGTTGCATTATACTGACACTTCTTCATCTTAACGCGAGCAGTCTCATGGCTATGCTCTCGATGCTGAGAGCTATTAAAGTGAGAAAGCTTCAAACACATTTTTTTAGTCTATGACCCAGCTAGGGATCAAACCCAAGGTATTTTGCAAGTGAGGAGGATACTCTTTAACTAGTACACTACTTAGATGAATCAAACCTTCAACTTGTTCTTTTTCAATCAGTAGGGTTGCAGTCTATTGTAGTTCGAGACAATATACATATACATTGTTACATATAAATAGTTACCTGTTTTGTACAAAGTATTTCATTATTGCAATGCGACATCTTATCATTGTTTGTAGGATCCACTAGATTATGTAGATACCTCTGCCGAGGTGAAAGACTCGTAGCCATAGAACAAAGTTTATGACATATCTTTACAGAGAATGCGCCGGATAGAGGATTTAAACTCGCAACTCCTTGACTGACAGACAGATTCCATACATATTGAGCTTGCCAGCCCTGATTGTTATGTAATACAAAAATTCAGCTTCATTGAAGACACTTAGTATGTTACTATTGTAACTTAGCTAAGCAGTTTATGTTGACAGTTCTGATGCACTTAAAATATATGTACCTCCTTTGATACACCAACCGATTTAATTAACCACTAATCACAAATAACAATGTCACATATAACAGTAATGGCGTATTACACCAACATATAGTGCAATATAGTGTTAGAACTACCATTGCACAACTAACATTCATTTGTTTTGAATGGATCACAAATTAGAGTGAAATTAAAAAAAAAACAACGTTATTTCTTTTTTAATTCCACGTCAACCATTTGAAAATCATTGTATCAAAGAACAATACAATATTTTGATAAGATGGTAATTTACCCACAAAATTGAAAAGACATAGTTATTTTCACTTCTAAAGTTTTGAAGCAAGAAGACACAGGATCCAAGAATTGCAATTCATCAATAAAATGAAAAGTTTGGAATAATCAGTTATTATAAAAACAATAATTTTATCCAATATAGTACTATCTCTTTTAGTTTTATTTCGTTAGATTAAGAAGATCCATACTCAAAATGTAAATGTCCGGCTTCTAGTACAACCCGATTACTATCCGTATTAGTTCTCTATTTCAAGAACGCACTTACATCAAATTATATTCAACAAAAATAACTTCAAAACAACTATCAGTTTTATAGATTGCGTGGTATCCTATAAACACATATATTCCATTTAAAAATAATAATAACACACCCTTTTCTTCAGCATATTGTTTGCAAACCGGTGACACAGTTATTATAACCGTAATACAGATCTAGTCCAAATGTATCCGAATGAATTTTCATAAATTTGTATATGTTCGAAAAACATATAGACTGCGTCGATTTTACCCATTTTTGTAGCTAATATAAAATATATTGAAATGACATTTTAAACTTATATACTACAATAGATTAACTGTCTTCCTGTGTTTTTATATGACATTCTGTCGAGTCATTTTTGTGAAAAATTGACGTATGTGTGATTTTGTACTTAATGGCCGGTTTCAAATTCGCCTGATATACGCACCTTTTTTTTAGCATTTTTTACCTCAAAAACTATCTTTTTTTAAATTAAACTTTATTTTGTATTTAAAACATCATATTCAACTCTGTGTTCTCTTAAAAGGATATAGTTGTACTATGCCGATTTATAGGTATAATTTTGTCTCAAACATTGTGGCGAATCGTCTCGTTTCTCCGTAAGATACTTTCTCCCTATTGTCCATAAATTATGTACGTTTTCTCTTCCTAAGGTAGCATTCTCGGGAATATATATATATATATATATATATATTATTGTATTGTATTCTATTAGTATCAACACTACCAGCATACATGTATATTGTTAATTAAGTTTTTTGCTCCAAGACTATTGTTCCTTTAACAGTATCACTAACATGACTTAATTACCAAATCTGTCTGTATCCATCTTGCTTTAACAGCATCCATGATGTACAGAACGCCGACCGCTTTATCTAAGTATCTCATCAGCATATCATCCACCCTTAATGCCTCTTTATATCCCGGTGTGTCAACAATAGTGATATTCTCCTACAATAAAGGTAGATATCGAATACAGCAATGGTTAAATCAAGAATGCATAATGAACTTTATATTGTACTCAATGCATATCGTCATCCATAGGTAAAAGCATGTATTTCCTTAACGAATGAGCATGTTTGTTATCGTGAATGAACTGTATATGAACTGATTAGATGTTTACCTTTAACACATCATTTTCAAATGGCCAGTGTACTTCCACCTCTGTGGTTGCTGTCTCTGACCATTTCAGTAAAGCGTTTCTTACAAAAGCAGCTGCCGCAATTTTATGATCGTTAATCTTGCAGTCGTTTGTTGTTATAGATAATCTTCCATTGGGAATGACAGCGAGTTCATTGGATTTCTGTACTTTGATTATCCCGGTGGTGGTCTGTTGAAAGCCAACAGGAAGTAAATACACGCCAAGCATCAGATTTATAAATGAACTTTTGCCACTACTCACTTCACCTGTAAATAAATTTAATTTTCTCATAAATCTTTATTAATAATGTCTTTTTAAGTACAACAATATGATTACAAAAGAGATGATTTAAATTTCGATATTATTAACTATCTTCATTTGGATAAGGATGGGCCCAATAATGAGCTGATTCTTACGGGGTTTACCTTTCTCAACTAATACGTGTTGCCATATATTTGCATTAGATTCGCTATGGATTTAAATAAACGTAAGCCCTAAACAGGGATACCGTTAAAACGAATTACACATTTCTACATTTTACTATCAAAAGTCTCGAATACAATTTTGTTTCAAACACTTTTGCGACAAGGTTTGTCTTTACCACATTTAATGACGAAGTGATTTACAAGCTTCGTAAGATGCCGGGTGATTAAAGATTATGATAACGGGTCGACGGGCCAGTCGGTAGGTGGGATGGAAGATCGTCGGACGCTCTGTCGGTGAATTGGTGGTTTGGTCAATTGCTGGTTTCGGAATGATAAAATCGTCCTTAATCTGAACAAAAGTGTTTATGATCAAAGGATATGGCAAATCTAAATATACGAAAGTGTGAATCAGGCAAAGCTATTATACTATTATCATTTATTTATTCATTTATTTATGTATTTATTTATTCATTTATTAATTAATTAATTATTTATTTATTTATCTATTTTAGAATGACAAAATTGAAAATAAATAACTGTTAGAGAATGTTCAAAATTTGTAGATGATATTAACAAATGCTTATTATTTTTAAATACTATTTGTTAATTCATGATGCTTCGATCACTGTTGTACTTGTGGCCTGATATATCTTACAATAATAAACGGTTTATTGATCTATAAGTTTCACTGACTGATCATTTTGTTTTTCAATAATATTACTCACCAAGAACAACTATTGGACGCTTTTCACCAAGTTGATATTTATGCAATTGAATATCCATATCTATACTAGGAAACGAGGTTTGAAACTCATGCCAAAATTGTGTTTCCGCGCGAATAACAGGTATAATTCTCTCCAAATCTTCAATCAGGTAAAGAAGATCTGTTCTGATATCATTTGTCAATGCTGACCTTAAATACAAAATTCTATTATTTGTTTAATATGTTTGAGGGAATACCTAATAACGGCAAACGTAACTATCCACGACGTAACACACACACACATGCAAAATTGAAACATCGACCACACAATATATACTGAACAGAAAAATAAACGTACAATACACTTGACTATGGTTATATCAAAATTGACATATGCAAGCCTTATATATTTAGTAAATGGTTCTTAATTATGTTGCTACGTTACCAAGTTTATAAACTACTCCACCTTGCATGTTAATGTAGAGTTATTGTTTACGACGCTTGGTAAACAATCAATATGAACACAATCGGCGTCTTTGTTGGCACTTCTTTGACCCTTTGTTTTAACTGTTTAAGTACCATGGAACACCACAGATTATATAGACCATCTTATGAATGATGATGAATAGCCAACAGAAGGCGGGTATCATCGACGCGACAAAATATACATTTTTGAAGGTTTCATTGATCTCGTGGATGGTTGCAATAAATTGTATCAGTTTTATAGTTTTATTGCTAATTATTTTCTCAAATCATTACTTAGATACGATATTTTGAATCTGTTGAGGTATTTATGACTGACATGTAAATACTTGAGGAAAGGACTATCAACTGAATATGTAAAACAAACAAGCTCGAAGTTGTGACAAAACTACATAATGCCTGTCGTCATAAGTGTTGATGGAAATGACGTAAAACAGAATTTATCTAATTTGTCCGCAATACGTAGTATAGGTCGCAGCCAGAAACCGACCATGCAGTTGTTAGTCAATCGTAACACCACTACAGCGTATGTTTGGATATAAATTGATTTTGCTCGCTATTCCCATACATGTGCACTTTAAATTCGAAAATATTACAAAAATCGTATCTATGTTATGCTTTGAGAAAATAATAAGCAAAAAATAAAAATCTGAAATAATAACGCCTGTTAGGTGTTGCGGCTGAAATACCAGAAGGTTACATTATAACATAAAACACATATCAGGCGCGAAATAATTAACAAGCGAGAGCTCGACATACTCGTGATTCCAAATGTTTTCCTTAACCTTAAGAGGTACGGTTGAGTTTAACGGATACGTTTGATGAGAAAAAAGAAGTACTTGAGTCAACTGGTGCATTACCTGTAGTATTTGTTTGAGCCCAGAAATGATGAAGAATGTTCCAACTCGACCTTATGAATAGACATCGACGTCGGCTCTGGAGACTGCCCCTTTCTTGTTTTATAAGACGTTCTATCGTGGGCTCAACTGAAAATTTAAGCATACAATAAGCGGCGATACCTGGCCTAAGGTTGCAGTGCCAAAAACTATAGCCAGTTCGTTGGTCAACGCTTCTGTGACAGAAGACTTAGCCTCTATGAGATTTAACGTTATTTTAACACATTTCAATACACATATTAACACTAGTTTTAGTCATATTAGGTGGTTAAACATTCATACAGTATATGCATATGTGTAAAACCAATGTCCTTTCGTAATTAGCTAAAGAACGCTCTAACATGTTTGAACTGAGCAGACTCAGAAAATGTGAGGTAGAGATCTTGAGATGGCACCTTAAACCACTTGGTTACAGATGTTCCCTATATATTTGTAGAAGATATTATCATACCATTTATTATAATTGTTAAATTCATTTGATATGATCATGGTTGCAGTTTCACTAAATAACTTGAAATTTCCCTTAACTCAAATTTTTATAAAGCTTTAAGAACGATTGCTATATATATATTCATGTGCTCCATTCCTGCGCACAAATGGAAGCAACTATGTCGAGATCAGCCAGTGCCACTTCATATTATTATATTACAACTGACCATATTTCGAATGACACGCTCATTACAGATACGCCTATATTATTAACCAGGTTTTTCCAAAGTTGAAAACCTGGTTATTAGATTGGCGAAGTAGTCGGACGGGCGGGCGGGCGGATGGGCGGCGTCAAGTTTTTCGTTTCCGTACAATAATTAGAGTATTTTTTATCGGAACTAAACCAAACTTGTACAAGGTGTGTACTTCTATAAAATCTAGGATAAGCTCGATAACCAGCCAATACGGACTATTAACTTCAGAGTTATAGCCCTTTAATTAGTCAAAAATGCAAAAAATGCCCATTTCCGTTCAATAACTAGAGTATTCTTTATCAGAACTAAACAACACTTACACAAAGTGTGTACCTCTATAAAATCTAGGCCAAATTCGATAAACAGCCAATATGGACCATCATCTGTAGAGTTATGGCCCTTTAATTAGTCAAAAATGTTGAAATTTCCTGTTTCCGCTCAATAACTAGAGTAATCTATCTCAGAACTAAAGCAAACATACACAAAGTGTAAATCTCTATAAAATCTAGCCCAGGTTGAATAACCAGCCAATTCAAACTATTATCTTTTGAGTAATGGTCTTTTAATTAGTTAAAAATGCTAAAATTTACCGTTTCCGCTCAATAACTAGAGTATTCTTTATCTGAACTAAAGCCCACTTACACAAAGTGTGTATCTCTTTAATATCTGAGCCAAGTTCGAAAACCAGCCAATTCTGACCATTATCTTCAGAGTTATGACCGTTTAATTAGTCATAAGTGCTAAAATTGATTGTTTCCTCAACTAAACTTATACAATTTTTCTAGCGGTAAAGTCAAAATAATCGTTTTCTTTTGTTATTTTGATGAAGATACTAAAAAAGTTTGGATTGATGTATTGATATATATTAAAATGAAACTCCATTAACATGCACATTTTTATCTTGAAAATGGTGTGCGGTGCCCTTGCTCAGTTGACAGCCATGAGGCAAAAAATATTATAAAAAATACAGGTCCGTTTAAATATTTTTCAACACAGCTGAATTTCTCATAATGTTTTGTAATATATTTGTTGAATCAAACATCGTGTTTTAAAAATTGTTGCTATCAGTTGAGCATGTGTGACTTACCTCCTATCTTTGGGTACTGGAAACAATACCACCACTAAAACCTCAATGCGAAATGTGAAAATATTGATGTATTATTTTATGAATATGCATGTTTGTTTCAGAGTATAATCCCATTACATCTTTCATAATGTGAATTACGGAAGTAATATTTTAGCCAAACAAACAGTGAATAGCACAGAAACAAGAGAAAAACTTTATTTCATGCTTTTTTAACAAAACTATTGCATCAATGTTTTACAAATAAAAAAAACAAAATTTGAATTGTATGATTTTTTATTTTCTGCTTCAATGTTAATAAAATTCTGGCATGAAATAGAGTTATAGTTACCGAATAGCTAGAATGTCTCTTGTTGTCAATATATGAAATATGCATACTGGTATAAAATAATTGTTTAAATCAATTAAACCTAGCTTTGAAATATAATAAAGATCTTATTATGCAAATATGGTCATTTAGCATAAAAGCGTTTATTTTGCAACTGCAGTTTATTTAATGATGGCATACTTTTAGAGATATTCTTTTTCAAATTACCCGGTAACATGTATTTTTATATTGATTATCTTTAGAATAGCTATCAGAGAGTATTTCGTGAAGTTTGAAAGAAATTTTATCAATATACTTTATCAAAATGTTAAAACAAACACTATATTTTTATTGCAAAATTGAAAATCTACTTTTATGTTTGTTATATACAAATTGCTATGTATTTAACAACAAGCAATGGTAATCTATTTCCAAATTTACAAAATTACTGGAATCATTGTTTACTTACTATTTACTCTCCGCTGTTGGTTATGATCACCTGACAGTTGCGTTTCTGCTTGTAGTAGACTAGGTTCATCAGGGCTACTCGTCTCTTCTATCAAAACAATAACATCTCTGAATTATGTATTAACCTAAAAAAGTCTTATACCGATGACCTTAATTTTTCTTTAAAAAATATTTTCATGTTATTTTATATTCAATGTTTTTAACAACAAGCAATAGTAATCTATATCAAAATTTACAAAACTACTGACATCATTGTTTACTTACTATCTACTTGTATGCCATATTGGTAACAGACTAATGGTATTCTAAATGTATAAATGCATTTGTTTTGTATTCTTTATAGGTAACAGCGAAGCGATACTCTGAATGTATCAATGCATCTGTATTGTGTGTTTTATAGGTAACAAACTAGTGACATTCTCAATGTATTTGAAAGTTTTATTGTGTGCCATATTGATAACGAAGTAGTGACATTATTAATACATTTAGCGATTATATTGCATTGTATATTTAATTGCTGACACACTAGCATTAATGAAATTAGTTGTATTGTATGCTTTATTGTTAACTAATTTGTGCAATTTCAAATGCAGGAATCATGTTGCATTATATATCTTATTATCTTATTAATGACAAACTCTCATGTCAGGTCTTAAATATGTTGTGGTTAGACTATGAATAGTATTTATAAAGTTAAATTGTTGATGTAATCTATTATTTCATGTTATTATTATTAGTATAGCTGGTATCGTTTATAAACAATCAACAAACATGTTGTTGCATCAGAACCTCATATAATTACACACACATATTAGAATATAGGGCTCATATGTCCAGTTGGGTTATCAACCGATCTGTTATATTATGGAAATATTGATAAAAATGTAAAAAAAATTAAATGTACAAATATTCCTGTTCTTTCCTTTAAACCATCGCTATATTCCATCTATACTACTATAATTATTGCTAATGTTACCTGATAACCAACTCCACGGACTAACAACCTGAAGACTGTAATAGTTTCACAGCTTCATCTTCAAAGAACAAAACAGTAGGCAAAACATCGGAGCCATCTTTACCGTTAACAGAATTAAAAACATATCTCAAAAATTCATAAAATTTAATAAATAAATACAAGTTGATCAACAAATCTACAGTTTATTCTATTGTAAAATTGTAATACAATTTATTGGAGTTAAACCAAAACAAGCAGTTTGTAACATACAAATTGCAATGTATTTAACAACAAGCAATGGTCATTTCTATCCAAAGACGACATTGTTTACTTACTACTGGTACCTTCCCACTGCTTTTTATGATCACCTGACAGTTGCGTTTCTACTTGTAGTGGAGTACGTTCATCAGGGCCACTTGTCTCATCTATCAAAACAATAAAATATTGATGTTTTAACCAAAGAATCAGTCGCAGGCAAATGGCCTTAAACATTGTTCTCGCAGGCAGCATACGTATATATTCCATACATAATGTTATATATAAAATGTTGTTCTTCGAAGGGATTGCTTTATCACATTCTAAATTTATAAATAATTTTGTATTATATGCCCTATAGGTTACAAACTAGTGACATTCCAAATATATTAATTAACATGTAGAGAACACACTAGTGGAATTCGAATTGTGTTAATGATTTTGTATTTTATGCTTTTAAGGAAACAAACTAGTATTATTTTAAATGAATTAATGATTTTGTATTCTATGCCATATTAGTAGCAAAGTAGTAAGTTTATAGCTGTATTTAGTGATTATTTTGTAGTTTGTATCTAATAGCTAACACACAAGCATTAATAAACTTGTACTGTTTGCTGAAGTATAAACAAATTAGTGCAATCTAAAATGGACAAACACTGTAACAGTTGTAATATAAATCTTATCAATAACAAACTCTCCTGTCAGGTATTAAAAATGTATAGCTGACTATGTTATTGTTAAACTATGAATAAGCTTTATTGAGTTTTGTTGTTAATGTAATATATTGTTGTTATCATTAGTATAGCTGGTATTTATATATAACATATAGATGTGTTGTTTCATCAGAACTTCATATGCGAGTTTCACAAATAAATGTATAATGTATTGAATGTATAGGTCTAATTACCGATTGGGTTAATAATCGATCTGTAAGATATATTCTGGAAATATTGATAAATGTTTACAAACAGGTAAATGTATAAATACTCCTGTTTTTCCCTTAACACTATCGCTATATTTCAACTTTACTACAACAATTACTGCTAGTAATACGTGATAACCAACTTAAATGACTAATTGAAATTTACAATAGTTCCAACAGCTTCATTTTCATAGAACAAAACAGATGAGTTAAACAATACATCGGAGCCATTATTGCCGTTCAGAGGATTTAAAACTTGTCTCAAACGCTCACCTAATTTTATCAGGATATAAACAGTTTATTTTATTGAAGTTTCACTCAATGTTTTATCATTTGGTCAATTTTAGCTAAGACAAAAAGTTACAAAATCTAATTTTATGTTGTGTAATCAACAATTTATTTAACTAGACTACGATACAGACAAAGGACAAAATCAATACGAAAGCAAAGAACAGATAACTGGACTAAATACAAACAGATAAGAAACAAAGTTAATAATATGAAAACGCATGCTAAAGAACAATACTTTAATAATATAGAAACTTTAGTTTCAGACAGCAGATATACAAGTCCAAAACTTTACTGGAAACTTCTTAAACGGATTATTAAGGAAAACAAAAATACTGAAACCATATCCCCCTTAAAAAGAACCTCAGACGCTGGGGGGAAACCTATATTTATAACGACGAAGAAAATGCAAATTGTTTAAACGACTATATCATTTCTATATCAACAATCAGTAATGAAACTAATATTACATTTCCAAATGAAAACTTGAAAACTTATAATTCTCTTTCTAATTTATTATAACAAAGTTTGAAATAGAAGATACGATTGACATCCTTGACCCTAACAAATCTGTTGGGAATGATAAAATAAGTCACAAAGTTTTGAAGTATACAAAATATAGTATTTCTAAACCTCTAGTACTGTTATTTAATAGATCATTAATCAAATATGAATTTCCAGATTTATTGAACAAACCTGGCGTCTAATAATCGACCAATTTCACTCTTAGGCTGTATTTGCAAGTTAATGGAAAGAATTGTGTACAAACATATATATAATGTTCTTGTTGATAATCACCTCATTTATAAGTTACAATCTGGATTTCTCAAAGGACATTCCACGGTTTACCAACTTTTAGATACATATCATCAAATTTGTCAAGGCATATATAATAAACAATTCACTTGCATGATATTCTGTGATGAATCGAAAGCATTTGATCGCATGTGGTTAAAAGGTCTTTTGTTCAAATTTAAGCAAAATGGTATAAATGGTCTTCTTAATTAGATCGACAGTTATTTAAACAAACGTGAACAAAGAGTATTTATAGGTAATAGTTTTTCAGAAATAAAAGAAACAACTGCCGGAGTTCCCCAAGGTTCTGTATTAGGTCCTCTATTCTTTTTAATTTACATTAATGATTAGCAGAAAATTTGTTAAGTAGTACACGAATATTTGCAGATGATACATCTCTTGCTTTTACATCTTCAAATTTAACATATTTAGAAGGTATAATCAATAATGGTTTGATCGTTATATCAAAACAATGGTTAGTGAATTTCAATCCCCAGAAGACTGAAGCTATACTTTTTATTCTAAATAGAAATGTTTCAAATCATAATTTATTGTTTGAAAATGTTTTAGTTAATTTTGTAGAACACCATAAACATTTAGGCGTTACTTTTAGTCATGATGGAAAATGGCATCAACACATAAATAATATAGTTTCATCAGCTTCAAAATTTTGGCATGATGCGAAAAATCAAATTTACTCTCAATCGAAAATCTCTAAACCAAATATATATATATCATTTCTGCGACCAGTTTTTGAATGTGTATCAATTGGTTTTGATAATTGTTCCCAATATGAAATAGACAAACTAGAAAAAATACAATACGAAGCAGCTAGAGTGGTTACTGGTTTGACGCGTTCGGTTTCTGTAAATAAGATATACACTGAAATCGGATGGTTATCGCTATCAGAAAGAAGAAAATATCAAAAATACATTATTGCATATAAACTTAAAACAGGAATTCTACCCGATTATTTATTTTCTCTTTTTCCAGAAACAGTAGGATTAAATACACCTTAAAACTTACGAAATTCTTCCGATTATGTTGTTTTTAACACAAGAACACTATTTGCAAACTCGTTTTTTCCGTCATGCGTATCTATTTGGAATACACTTCCCAATTACATTCGTAACTCAGAGACGTTATCGATTTTTAAAACTCATATAACAAACATGTATTTTAAAACGCAAATGGTACCATCGTATTATCTAACTGATAGTCGAATTTTATCAGTTTTCCACGTTCGTTTGAGAAACGGATGTAGTCATCTTATGTTTGATACATTTTCAAATTCTTTAACACTTGATACAAGATGCGACGGATGCGGTAATGAAAACGAAGACGCCGAGCACTACTTTATGCAATGTTCTATAAATACTGATGAAAGACTTCGTCTTTTTCGTTCCACACGCCGTTTTCATCCCTTAAGTACGAGAGTGTTATTATATACATATACCAGTGACACAAATATAAATTTATATTTACACAAGTACAACAATACATTAAAGACACGAAACGTTTTGTCAACAATTTACTCTCGGCATCAGATACCAATTTTTTGCAGGCATTCAATGCACCGGAACGATATTATGACAGCACTTATAATGTATTTTTTCTCCCTTTTTTCTCACCTGATTTATTTATTTTTCTTTGATTATCTCTTCAATTTGATTGTTTAAATTGCCATCTTAATTCTAATGTTATTTGTATATTGAAAGTGGAGGGCCGTAACTAATGTTGCTAGAACTTGTGGCCCAACCCGTTTGCTATGTGAATTATGCAATAAAATATGTTTAAACCATTTATTTAACAACAAGCAATGGTGATTTTTATTCAAATTTACAAAGTTACTGACATCATAGCTAACTTACTTTTTACTTCCCGCAGTTGGTTTTGATCACATTGCAGTTGCGTCTTTGCTGGTAGTAGACTAGGTTCATCAGGGCTACTCGTCTCGTCTATCAAAACAATAAAATATATTATGATGTTTTTACCCGAGAAGCAGTCCCAGAGTCTTAACCGCTGTTTTCGTAATACATAATATACACATAGTGTTATACAAGTATATGTATATGGTTTTATCAAAAGTTTTGCTGTGTTTCGTTATGCCTCATGAACAGACTATCTGCGAGTATGTTACATTCGTGTTCTGTTCCGTTCTGTGCTATTTAATCATATATTATTGTCTGATATCGCAACAGTCGTATATGCATCAGTTTTTTTTCTGATTGCTTGGAATGGAGCACATGTTGCTCAAGATGTGTGTTTTGCCCCCTTACAAACAAACGCATTTAACCTGAGGCGGTTTTTTTTCGTAACGTTCTGTGTTTAAGGGATTATTTTATCAGATAGTATTAAAGTATTTAAATATAAATATTTTGTTTGTGTTGAGGAAAATAACTAACATTTTCGAGGGTAAAATTGTTTTAACGACTGGGATTAGATAATATTTCAATCAGTTTAATATGTTAATGTAATAATCAATATACATACCAGTTTGAAAAGCGTACTTTGCTATCATGTCAACTATTTTCAGGAGTGAACTATTGGTCAAGTGAACACCAAGACGAATAGGACATTTGTTTATCTTGGAAAGGACGTCTTGCAATTGTTCAAAAGTATCCTTCAATTCGTTGCTATTTAGAGTCTTCATCAGATTATGTACTCCGCGTAGAGATGAACATTTGATAACTAATACAATTGACCCTTTCTCAATGCCAGCAATTGCATTTCCATCATTCAAATGCATTTTCCTAATACTATCCGTACAGTCTTTTAGTTGTTTTGTGTCATCATCTTCTACTCCATCCAGCGATTTGAATAGGGATGTCTCTGCCTTAACCTCTGCTTCTTCATTTTCTGCGTTAGTAGTAACTACAACTTTCAGTTCTGCAAATAATAATTCTAATTTCAAAATGGATAAATTACTAGTACATAATAAATAGTATATAATAATAGTAGTATCAATAGCTATTTAGAAATATATTTGATAATTATATATATATACTCCGAAATTTCGTTCAATATTTCACACTGGACGTAGTGACTTTTTTTCTTCTATTCTAAAAGGTAAACTTATACGAGGGGCGGTCATTATCTAGGTTAAAAACCTTCAGTGCTGATTTGTGTCACATTATTTTTCAAATTTCGATTTTATTTCTTCTCAAATTATTCTCCGTCTTTCATTATACACTTGTTCTAGCGGCGTTGGAGTTTCATGATTTCCGCAGTTAATCAACATTAAGGCCTATGTCGAAGGTATTGATTCAACATTTTTTTACCATTTGTGGGGTCATTATGCAAGCTGAACGCCCCCTGCCACTTCAATTGTTACATGAGTCCCTCAACCTATTTTGAAGTCGATTCAAAATAAAAACCGTTTTTTGCCCTTCTTCAAGAAGATCTTGTTAAGTCATACTGTTCTTCATATTTGAGTCCCTATTACCATGTATACATGCAACGTATAAGTGACCGATTTTGGTACAACGCATTGTCCGATTTTAAAACTAAGTTATTGTTGCTAATTATCTGCTAAGGTCTAATCTACCCGTGCACATCAAGGTTTTCGATATGACTCATATATAATACAATATTTTAACAAAATCCACCTAGATAATGACCGTTCCTCGTAACTTTGGCATTTTTAAGGTTTTGTATAAATTTTAATTTGAAACGAACCGTACCTTCAGTTTTTCTCCGAACATTGTATTGTTTTTCAGGTACTCTCATAAATAATTCTCCAACATTTTGCTTCAAATCTTCAATATCTACAAGTACAAAGCTAATTTAACGATCTTCTACCTTTCACATTTAGGTGAGTCTAACAGTAGTGTCAGAATGACAAAAGGTCAATATTTGATATTTTATTACATTCTAAGATATTGGTTAAAGTGTCTAACTAAATACGACATATTCATTGACTATATTTACTCTGGCAAACAGAAAGAAAACATGAATGTGCTAATCTGTATTTAAATGATATTGTTTTTTTATTGGAATATAGACATTCCTTTATTTTAAAAGCGAACTTTTTTTCAAAATGATTCAGAAGTAATAATTTAGTATACACTCTTAAGTTCTCTAAAACATATTTTTCAAAGATACATTTTTGTCTTAACCATCACTAGAAAAACATTTTGTTGCACACGAAATAAGTTTACCTTTCCTCATTTGTTTCATTTCCCGAGAAATACCTGCGTTTGTAGATTCATTCTTTGACTCGATGACTGACAACCTTACTAATATTGTATCTTGATTGGCATACCATGGTTTCAAATATGTTACGGCATTTTGTATATCAAGTGGACCTTTTCTGAAGTAAGTCGTTGCCTTCTTGACATCATTCTTTATTTCTGGTATCTCAGTTATGGTTATATCAAGTATAGCTTCGTATAAGTCTGTCCATTTATCGAGGAACTCGTCGTTGTTTATTTCAGTGTGTGCTGTATGTGCTCCCAATTCTTTCCGCAGTTGTCTAATTGTTTTAACGGCGTTATATGTGTCTTGTGATAAAGATTGACAGGTGTTTACGACAACACAAATTAAAACTTCGTTGTCCCAGTTAGCTGTATCTGAAACACATTTGCTTGGAAAAATTTGCTTGTACTGAATATCAGTCAGTGTTTCCTCCAGCTTTAACTTGTCAAATTTGCATTGATGATGTCTTAAAAGTTCATCTAATACAATAGCTGGACTGAATATTTCAACGTGTCTATTCAGGACTGCTGTGCAAACACGTGATACCTTCTTCTTTACCCAAACATCATTGAAACATGTATACAAGACTTGAAGTACAAGTTCTATATCCCATGCCTCTAAATCAGCATTTTGAAGATCTCCCGGATACAATATTGCATATTGTTTTTCTGTGATCTTTAAAGCGCGAAGTTTGGTTTGATTGTCTAAAAGGAACCGACTCAAATCACTTTTATTTTCAATTTCTTTATTCAAGATTGACCTAAGATTGTGTTTCCCTTTTAAATTGAGCTGTCCCTCTAATGTGCAGCAATGTATGAGTACATATGCCAGTAATGAAACATCCCATTTACCAAGATCGGTTTTGCCGCTACTCGGAAACAATATTTTAAGTTCATCTGACCCATGCTTGTGACGTTTAATATCGTATTCGAAATAACTTAAATACTTGTCAACGTCTCCGTTAGCAGGTGAACACTTCACAATTTTAAGAAACAGATTTCGCAGCACCAGTATGCCACCTTTAACTTCCAACAAATGAAGGCGGAGATAGTTTTCTGTGTAAGAATTGATATCCAATTCTTTACTGAAATACAAGTAATGAATGAATATTTTTAGTTATTTATATTCTTTATTAGAAATTAGTGATCACTGATCGTTTTTTATAGGAAATAGGCGGTTTAAAGGGAGTATATCAAGAAAACAACGCTCTAAATGGCTAAAAAATAAATTTATTTTTTAAATGGATAACAGTATAATACAATTAATAAATAAAATCCGAATAGCTTTTTATGTTAAATCCACCAAACCGTGACGAAATCAATATTTAAATTTGAATGATAAACTTAAAATGAAATCTCATTTTTTTAAATAGACAACACATAAATACTGATGACATGTAAACCTGTATAATGGATTATATTGAAATCAAAATGATATTACGTAACTCATTTAATATGTCAATTATATGCAATTAAAGCGGGAAATCTATATTAGTCTAACGATGGCACATAGCCTAAGTTAGGAAATCACTTTTTGGCATGTTTAAATATATATATATCATTTTGGTAATACGAAGTCAGTGAATATATATATTATATTATATTGGAAAATGTTCTCGTCTTTTTTTTAAATTTTGGAAATATCTTGATATATTCCCTTTAGATTTATATCTTACAAATTAGCAAAAGGGTCTGGCTACTTGTTTAAATCACATTGTTAAGGCCCTTCCCGACAAATTATTTGTAAACAAATATTGACCAAGACAAAATAGTAGACATTTAACATATATGAATTAACAAAATATGAAATAATTATTAGATGAAAGTAATATTAAGGAGAGAGGTACGATCAACAGAAGAGTCTAAAGTCTGGAAAGTGTCTATATATAACGAACTACGCAATACATATCAAATCGTTTGGCATTTTAAATTCTGAACATAATTGAATAAAGTAATATTATTGTTTTCTGTAAACGTATCGTAAAACTGTTTTTATACTTAGATGATAAAATTAATGTGGGGCCAAAAATGAACGAAAAATAATTCGTTCATTTTGATTATAGGGACTTTAAAGGGTTTAACAATAATATAAGAGTGTCTGTGTAACATATGTATTCTGGTATACTGTTATGTAAAGAAATACATGTGAGATTGTTTTGTTTGAATATTTCTGTCTCGTTTTAATTGTAGTAAAATCATTGGTATTTCTTGAATTATAAGGGTTTGTTACGCCTATATCATATATATATCCTGGTGTAAGACCCATCTTACCTTTAAAAGCAATTACGGTGTGTGATATTTTCTTTTATCTTCTAACGATATCCAAGCTGTTTATTTATATAAATTTTCCATAGAAGGTAAGCAGGTTTACCATGTAATTATGCAATCTGCCTCATGTTGAATGTTGTCAAGACTATCTTTCTTATACTGAGTGCAACCATCCCAAGCAACAGAGGCATATTCAAGAATAGGTCTCATAAATGATATATATGTTTGATTGAAAAACTTTTGAAGATTTAAAGAACATTTGAATTTACGAACTCCTAATTTTTATTATTTTAGATGCAGAGCATGAAATGGAGTAGTACTTGTAAATGGCATTTTAGTCATAACTAAGTATTAAGTATACATATGTGTGATTGATCTTCAAAAAATTAGCAGATGTATTAATTAAAAAAAAAATTATAAATGAGTGACATTTCTTTTACGTGTAAACGCAAAATCTTCCGTTGTATTGGAATTTAAATCAAGCAACCACTGTCTTAATTAATCAGCAATTATATTAAGATCGTAATTTAAAATATCCTCTATGTCCGGTTAATGATTAAAAATGAAAGAAAGTTGTTCTCAGGAAAGATACAAGTGATGCTTTACAATTTATCAGGAACATCATTAATGAAGATAAGAAAAATCAATGGGCCTAAAACAAAAACCTGTGGCATGTAGAAGTTTCTTGGATCTCTAAAAAGATAGAATCTATAAAAACCGTTTGCTTACATTATGTTAGACATTTAAAATATCACTGCTTAACCAGTTCTGTATCAGTTTAAAAAGTAATCTATTAAACCAAATATGGTCGAAAGATTCCGACAATCCATAACAAACACACACGTATGTTAAAGGGAATTGAGGCCTTGACACACTTTATTATATATATCGGTAATTTTATGGACTCCGTGGAATGACGCTGATTGTAAAATATAAGTTGATTTATATGAATTTATTGAATTTTAAAAGAATATGAATATGTTTGTATACACTTATTTCCATTTGTTTACCAATGCAGTTTAATAAAGCATGTTTGATTCGCCTTTTTTAAAGAGAGGCATAATTAGTGTTGAATTCCATTGAGCAGAAAACTTACATTTAAACAAAAATACCATTCTGCACATATTCGCCTTTATGTATATACCATCTTACTTATCTATGCATAGTTGTCCTTTGTTAATCATAAACGGTCTGTTACATTCATTGTTTATATTGAGAAAAAGCAATAATAGTTATAATAATAAATTTATTTAAAATGAAATGCTTTACATTTTTATATGTTAGGTTTACGGTTGTTTTTTTTTTTCGTTTTAATTAGTATATATTATCTTTCACATTAAGAAAAACTAATCAGTAATTTGGTATTTTTACGATAAGGTCGAACATTATTATTTTGTCTATCAAAGAAGGTACATACTTTAATCGTTCAATAATGAATGCACTGTACGTTAAAGTATATATAGATATGATGACCCCCCCCCCCCCACCCCCCAGATATATTTGCTTATGTTAAAGAGTGCATCATATTTTAAATCGAGCATCATTTATTTAAGAGATCGTGAGAAATATTTTACGGCTGTGAATATTCCATATGATTGATTTTGTCGAAAAATGAATATGTTATATTGTTTGACGTAATTTATAAGAGATTATTCACTCTGAAAATATTAAAAGAAAGAAAACCATTTTAATTAACTAAAACAAACATAGTTTTTGGTTAAATTAAGCAAGTATATTATATTACCACATATACACTTCAATAATATTTAGCTCATAATGTAGTGATGTCAATGCAGTAATTTCAATGTAATAATGACAATGTAGTTATGACAATGCAGTTATGACAATGTAATAATGACAATGTAGTAATGGCAATGCAGTTATGACAATGTAATAATGACAATGTAGTAATGACACTGTTGTGATGACAATGTAGTAATGACAATAAAAAAATGACAATGTAATAATGACAATGTAGTAATGACAATATAATGATAATTTAATGATAATGTAGTGATGACAATGTAATGACAATGTAATGAATCTCTTGTAATGACAATGTAATGTCCATTTAATGACAATGCGACAATGGCAATTTGATGACAATTTAACAATGTAATGACAATGTAATGACAATGTCATGACAATGTTATGACAATGTAATGGTAAGTTAATGAAAAAGAAGTAATGACAATGTAATGGCAATGTTATAACGACAATATAATGACAATTTAATCACAATTTAATGACAATGTCGTTATTACAATGTTGTTATGGCAATGTCGTAATGGCAATGTAAAATGACAATATTAGAATGGCAATGTAATGAAATAATGACAAAAAAACAACAATTTAATGACAATGTAAGAAGACAATGCAATGACAATGTAATGACAACTAATCAACAATGTAATGGCAATGTAATAATGACAATGTAATATCATTTAAATGTCCTCTTTTTTTATGAAAAAGGTAACAAACTATTACATTTGTCATAGATGTCATCTTGAAAAGTTAAATAGTACTTGAACAAGCACGTTAAAATACATTTGGCCTTATCGTCTATATTTTAGAAAAAAATATAAAGATTTTTTTAGCCGAATTAAATAATCAATTTATTTTATTGACGAACTAGCATCTATATGGGGGCATCATTTTCGATATTGATTTATAATTGTATAAGCATTGTAAGACTCCGGCAAACTACTCAATGAATTAAGCGTAGCTTACAGTTGTATATTTGCTGTACCTCGGGGTGAATGGTAATCACCATGTTAACGATGAAGAACAATAAATAAAAAGTGTTGCTGATATTGATATCGATACTAATTACATGTTTAAATTCTTATATATATTATATTATATTGTAATATATAGAGTAGTGTCCCTTGTTGATGGCTGATATGTTTTTTTCAAGCTGAATGAAAAAAGGTAAATATAGTAAAATGGGCGTTGATATATCGACTTGGCGAGCCAGAGTAGGTACATTTAGTCAGCCGAAAAAGCACAGAACAGACATCTCCAAACTGTTGTTGTCACGAAGCTCTGCATCTCTCGTTTTAAGACTTTCTATAGCCGTGTCATTGCTCCTGCTTGTAAGCGGAGACATAAAGGCCAACCCAGGGCCCCCGAAACAGAATTCATCAAATACAAATGTGTCCAATGTATCGACCCGTCAGAGAACGCTATCATTTGCTCATACCGATAGTACAGAAGAAATGATATGAGTGCGAACAGAGACGATTCACAGGGTGAGGTTATGGCTTTTTTAAGTTCTATGAAAAGCGAACTTGCCGCGCAAAATAAATGTGTTATGAATGACATATCAACACTGACCTCAAAGTTAGACATGATTACCGACTCAATAAACGATCTAAAAATAGAAAATGACAAACTGTAGCACGAGAATAAGAAAATAAACGAGAAATTATATACGCTTACAAATAAAATAGATTCACTAGAGGGACATCCTAGAAGGAATAATCTGAGAATAAATGGCATTGCAGGCAGATACGATGAGAATTGGTATATATGTGAAGATAAAGTTCGTTCCTTTACTAAAAATGATTTTGAGCTTCCTGAATGTGAACATGTGGAAATTGAGCGAAATCAAATGATTCAAACAAATGTACAATCATTGTAAAATTCACCAGATTTAAAGACCGTGAACAGATTTTACGTAAAGCCTCTGAAGCATTCGATCGTTCATCACCGTTTTCGGTCAATCAAGACTACACAGAGAGCGCGTAAAACGACACAGGCGTGAGCTCGGGAAAATGATGATTGAGGCAAGGAACGACGGTAAATATGCCGTAGTAAAAAATGATAAACTTACAAATTGAAAACAATGTGTATCGGTATGATGACGAGATGGAAAGCGTTGTTTTGATTGGTAGAGGCACAGGGACACGTTGGCGGCCACGAGAAGTCAACACTGCACGATTGGCCAGTAGTACTGGAAGGAGTTGCAGACCGAATGACGTCAGGAGAACGGCAAGCGAAGACGAGACTGAGGGCGGAAAATCGGACGATGACTAAGAAGCGGGCCAAGGCACACCAAATGACAACGAATTAACATATATAAACAGTGAATATTTTATGAACATTGTCACGTGGAACATTGAATGTTTAAATTAATATTGGGGTAATAGTGATGTAAAGAACTACTTGTATAAATTCGATATTATAGCTCTAGTTGACACTTGGAGTAATTTTACTGGAGAATTTATTGTCTTTCTAGAATCTTATACGTATTTTGATTGTGTCCGAAATAAAGCACCAAATGCTGTTAGAAATAGTGGAGGTGTAGGAGTGTTTGTTAAAGATTGTCTTATCAAACAAAATCTAGTAAAACGTATATTTAATCATTTAAATAATTGTGTAATTTTATATCTTGAGTGTTCAAATTTTCAAGGTGTGAATGATATTATTATGTATTTTGCATATGTGTCACCTGAAGGCTCCAGTATTTATGATCACTTAGCTGATTCCAATGATATTTTGCTGTTAGAGAATAACATACTTGAATTAAGATCAATATATCCAGATTGTAATATATTTTTGGCAGGAGATCTGAATTCTAGAACAAAAGATTTTCGTGATAATATACCTAACGATACTTTAAATTTTGTTTTTGGAGACACGGATTACGATAAAGATGACTTTGATATGCCAAGAAATAATATGGATTCTTTAAGATATAACAATTTTGGCAAATTCCTAGTTGAATTATGCAGCTGTAATAATATGCATATTTTAAATGGTAGACTTTTTGGTGATATAAAAGGTAATTTTACATGTATAGCTAATAATGGGGCTAGTGTAGTTGACTACAATATTGTATCAAGCTATCTTTTTACAAGTATTTCTGATTTTAACGTTGAAAATCGTGACGATTCGGTACATTTTCCAATTAAATGTCAGTTGAAGTTTACTACAAAAAGGGATATTCCAAATGGTCCTGAGATCAATATACCTACTGTAAATATGAAAGAATATGTAAAATACAGATGGCAAGATAGGTACCGAGATACTTTTATAGAAAAAATCCGAGAACTTTTACGTACATCTCGTGATGATATACTGAATTATGTAAACTCTGATATAAATAAAGCAGTAAATATGCTGACAGACACATATAAATTTGCAGCTGAATCAATGCGTAGTAAAAATAAACATTATAACCATAACAGTAACAAACATCCTCCATGGTGGGATGCAGATTGCGAAACACTTAAACAAAGAAAATATTCATTACTGCGAAAATTCCGAACAACAAGTTTAGAAAATGATCTTATTACGTACAAGAATGAACGAAATGCCTTTAAAAACATATGTAAATTAAAATAACGACAATATGAAACAAAAAAACGACAAGATTTAATAGATTCGCGTACCGATTCCTCTTCTTTTTGGAAACAAATTAAAGAATCAAAACAGTTTTCTCACCAAAAGTGTAATATATCGAATGAAGAATGGATTGACTATTTCCGTAAACTTTTATACATTGAAGACAACTCTAATATTGAACTTGATCTACAAGATGATAATGATTTGATAAATATTGACATCACCGCAGACGTGCTAAATGACCCGATTACAGACGCAGACATTATTTCAGGAATCCGGAGATTGAAATCCGGTAAGAGTTCAGGCCCTTCTGGAATCAGAGCAGACTTTTTTAAAAATACGGAAACTGAAGTTGTCCCATATCTAAATACAATATTTAACAAAATCTTAGATAGCGGTATTTATCCAGATGCTTGGTCAGAAAGTATTCTATGCCCAATACACAAATCCGGATTAAAAGACGACCCAAATAATTACAGAGGAATTTCGCTAATAAGCATTATGTACAAAATATTTTCTAATATTGCTACGCAAAGAATTTACAGTTGGGCTGAACGTGAACATAAAATTGATGTGGCGCAAGAAGGCTTCAGATCTGGTTATTCTGCAATAGATAACATCATCTCCTTACAAGCACTTGTACAGAAATATATTTCAAAGAAAGGAGGGCGTTTTTACTGTCTTTTCGTAGATTTTAGCAAAGCGTTTGACACTTTAATTATAATAAATTATTTAATAGTATTGCGCGAAAAGGCATTCATGGTAAAATTTTATCTGTATTTAAATCTATGTATAGTAAAACTAAATGTTCCATACGTACGCCAAATGGCATTACTGATCCATTCCCATGTAATATTGGAACGAGACAGGGGGACATAAGTGGTCCTATTTTATTTTCACTTTATATCAATGACCTTTGTACATTATTTAGAGAACACTGTGGTACTGGAATATTTGTCTCTAACGATATATCTGATATCATGTATTTATTATTTGCTGATGATGTAACAAGCGTACCTGAGACTGTGTCAAAGCTACAGACTCAACTAAATGTATTAAATGATTTTTGCATTTCTACAGGCATGAACATTAATCTTAAGAAAACTGAAAGTATTGTATTTAGAAATGGTGGCAGACTTCGTTTATATGAAAATTGGTCGTACAGAGGAAATCTCTTAAAAACAACGTCGTTATATAAATTCATGGGCATTCTGTTGACACTCAGACTGTCGTGGACTTCCGCCAAAAGCAAACTTGCGACACAGGCCAAAAAAGCTATATACTCTATTCGAAATTATCGAAGGCCATTTGGACGATTTTTACATGATGAACTATTTAAATTGTTTGATTCAATGGTAAAACCTATATTGTGTTATGCATCAGAGATATGGGGTTACGAATATTCAAATACAATTGAGTCAGTTCAAGCTGCTTTTTGTAAATACTTTTTAGGTGTTAATAGTTCTGTAAATAATAGCGTAGCGCTCGGCGAGTGCGGAAGGCTTCCTTTGTGTGTTACTTATCATACAAATTGCATTAAGTACTGGTGTAAAATAATACATATGCTAAATCACCGATATCCAAAACATTGTTATAAATGTAAATATAAACATTGTTTAGATGATGTTGGAAGAAAAACTTGGGCTTCAAGTGTCAAGAAATTATTGTTTCGATATTGATTCGGGTATGTTTGGATTTCACATGAAGTGGGGGATATTAATATGTTTATTTTAGCATTTAAACAACGACTATCAGATTGCATGACCCAGTACTGGCATGGTAGTATTGCAGAATCCACACGTTGTGTCACTTATAAGTATTTCAAAACTTTATTAAATCCAGAAAAATATCTTTGTATTGAAATTCCCTTTTTACATAGAAATCTCTTGCCCGTTTTCGATGTTCTAGTCACAAGCTCAAAATAGAAACTGGTCGCCATGAAAATATTGAAAGGCAAGACCGAAAGTGTACATATTGTTATATTCATGCAAATATAAACGTTATAGAAGTTGAATATCATGTATTTTTTCTGTGTCCGAGATATGCGGATCTAAGACTACAATGTTTACAGTCTTGGTATTCCGGTGAAAATAACTTAGAAGATTTTTATCAATCATTTAATATAATTATATAAATGATACCTTCAAACTTAGGAAACTAGCTACATATATCCATTTTATTTTGGTACAAAATGAATCACAATTATAATAAAAAAAGAATATTGTAAAATATTTCCACATAAATTGTAGGCCATATTTCATTTCATATTTTGACACTACTAAATGTTTGTAAACAATGATATGTATTTTTGGGCCGGAGGCCTCTATTTACAAAATAAAGGATTTGTATTTGTATTTGCATTTGTATTTGCAAATACTGTTTTTAGTGACGATAATCGTCATTTTTACATTTGTAGGTTTCTTATTTTGTGGATAGCTATAGATGATTTTCATTGTGTAATTGTAATGCGAACTATGAAATGAAATTTGGAGTATCTTAACTGATCTAAAATCGATTGAATTAAACAACAAATTTTGTCAGATAACTACCTTTAAAACATCTAGGGTGTAAGCTAAACAGGCATATTCCTATCACATGTGTAATCAATCATTTATATCAATAAAACAGTAGATGCATGTATGCGTAATGAATATTGGGAGAATATGGTGTATAAACTATGTGATCGTAGAGGATATTAACGTCAACTGACAGGGATTTATAAATGAGGTTCGGGGTTCGTGCAGATACCCAAGAAGAAATGAAGCGGGACATACATACACATTGAGACAGAATTATTCCTATAAAACATGCCAATAACTGATCAAACGTTATGTAAAACGCATTCTGATGTACACGCGTAAGAAATAAAAACAGTGCATATAGTCGATTGAAATAAAAATTTAATTCAATAAATAATAAGAGCTGTTGGAACCACAGCCTATTTGACTATTCTTAAATACTCAGAAAACAAGAGTGCAAAACATTCAATATTTGTAAATAATATGTGTTCAAGTTATAGTATTTATCAAACGCATAATAGAAACATAACATGGAGAAGAACTTTATAAGATTTTATTTTCCGTTTTTATCCATATTTATACTTAAACTGGGTCCCGTTTCACTAACATTCGTAAGTTCACTAACTTAATTGCTAAATTTGAAGTTAAACTCATTGAGTGTGCTGCTTACTTATTTTACGATATTTTGTAAGCCTGATTAAAAGTATTCTTTTCAAAATTTGCAAAACTACTGCAAAAATGAAACGTTTCTGGATATCACAATTTGTTCGAACGAAATTCTTAAGACTTACGAAAGTTAGTTAAACGGACCCCTGATTTGTATGTATGTTAATTTGAATGAATAAATATGTTTAAACTAAACATAACATAATTTGATGTTAAAAAGGTGGAAAAGTTTGTGTAAAAACGTCCATTTCACGTAACTTTGGAATCTAACTAAAAAAAATCAATAAAATATTTTCAAGGAAATTAAAAATATTGAGCGGGAATCATTGTTTCTGTTTTAGCAATAGTGAACTTGACTCAATTTAAATCTTAACCAACCACAAGCTTCGTTTTCACGCTAGGAATATATATACAAAATTGAATTGAACTGTCTTAAAGGAACCTATATTTTCTCAGTCCAAACCTTTTTTATTATTATTTTCGAGTTATTGAACGGATCTTGATTTGAATGCATTTTCGTAAAATAAAGAAGGATTATAACGCATGTAAAATAAAACACCCGGACTTGAGATTCAATCCCATGATATATCTAGTGATGTGTAACATGGTATATAAATTTAAACTAATATCAGACAACGACTATTTTAGTTAACGTAGTAAAGAGTACTAAGTTGAAATGAATGGGGCAGCATTTGATAAAGTTATTAAGCATATTGGACGCCGACACCTACGAATGAGGTATACAAACGCTAACCTAGTTCTATGTTATAAGATGTTTAATCCAGCGCTCAATCGGCCGAGTCTTACAATGTTTACTATATAATAGCTACATTAATGTCTGATATAAAATTCACGACGAGACATTATACAATTTGTAAAGCATAAATAGTTATTAATATTTATTCCAGAAGAAAGAAGATAAAAATGTTTTAAAACGTGTATGCAAAGACGTAACTAATATTGATCACAGTGTTAATTTAAGGAGCATAATATAATAAAGTTTACCCCAATTGTTCCGCCATTTTGTATTGTTGTTAAGTCACTCCTTCCATTTCGTATGTCCCAACGGTTTATTCAGACAGTCTTCACATGTTTTCACTATATTCACGTTGCCTGTATATAAGATATATTCTTCATTTCAGATAAGTTCCAAGCCTTTATTCATTTTGATTTCTTACAAATAGTCATCATTTTATTTTTATGTAATACGTAGTAGTATTATATTGATGTCCCGATTATTCGCGTTATAACCTACCCTAAACTAGATAATAAAATGTGTATTTATCGTAACAATGTCACGTGAGACGGTTTAAAATATTCTCCTTTGTACATTTTATCTTTGAGATCTAAGGTAAAACGATATCGTTTTACACCCAGTATAAACATTATTTGCACACATGCCAAATGTTTATAACAAAGCTTTTTGTTATTAAATAATATAATCACACTCTTACGACTTAGAAAAACAACGCTCGAAACTTTACTGAGTTGTTATAATAACAAGCATACGAACTAGTGAAAGTAAAAACACTCTTGTGAATCCTTCAAACGACAAGGAAAAATGCAAACAATCCTTATGACTCCATAAATTTTAAGTACAAGTATCCATGCAGTTTTGATACATTTCGGAAGAGCCACTCCAATATTAAAGCCTCATAACATAAAACATAAAAATACACCAATCCAAATGATGACAAATTGATGATGAGCAGAGTTGAATAAAATAATATATAAATAAAAACTAAATTTACTTTGTACGAGGGTTGATAATTAAATAAAATCCACATAAATACATCTCTACGTTTAGCATAACTTAGTATTGACATATGCAAAAAACATAGCATAACGCAAATATATACAAAGTAAATGTGACTTTCAAAGTCGTTGGGTTTTGCATATGAAATTAGAAATAACACAAAGTTACAAACAACAATAATTATTATGAATTCAAACAGGTTGACCTTCCTGAAATCTTGAAAAACAGCAATCCAGCCGAATGTAAAATTATATTGGATGGCTGAAGGGGTGGCGGTGGGTCTTTTAAATTAGTGTCTATCTTTTCTGCGTAGTAAACAAATATACCAACATGGCTGACGAATGATCACGAGATACATCTCAGTCATGTGATACCTAGTTAGTATGTATTGCACGCAATGAAATTTAATTATCCACATCGATTGCTGTTTAACAACACAAATACAATTATTTACAATAATTATCCTTTGTGTCAGCTTAAACAATATTGAATATAAATGATCACTGAGCTACATCATTGAAGCTAGTTTTGATATGGGAATTAATTAAATGCACAACTCCAGTATATGTGAATATGTCATTTTATTTCATTTTTATAAAATGACGCAACATTATAATCATTATAAAACACCTTATTATAACGTATCATGTAATATGTGAATGTCATACTGAAAATGCAATAGACAACCCGGTGACATCTTATACCGGATCAATACAAAAGTCTGAGACCATTTAACAAATAGGTCACTAACATCTTTTGAACTAGTCTATATATACTATTCCCATTGAAAAAGGTCCTATTTTTGAGTAAACATTGGTAAAATCGGTTTTATCGTTGTCGTATGTTCCTTTAAACTAATAAATGACACAATGAGCTGGTAGTATAAGAACCTCCTCATTGAAATGTTTGATATAACCATAATGGCAGCAGTCATAATAGAAACATCGATATCGTTATGCATGTTATCAGAGAATCAGATAGCATTATTGACCTAGAGTTCGTTTCGTGTATTCTGGCCTTATTAGATCATACATGAATAGGAGTGGACCACAGTGGTTTTGTAAAAGCTTAAGATTCATACAGGAATATGCGTCTGTAAAATGTTCACATAGGACAAACAGTATCTCAGCGAAACGTTCACTGCCGAATATACAGTTAATGAATCGCAGGCGAACATTCGTATGTAAAGTAAGACGTTGTCAGATGTGTGTTTCTCTATGAGCTGAAATACTAATCTTCGCAACATTCGCTTGTGGAAGTAACCATTTCACAAATATCACTTTGAAAAAATAAAATTAACTTATTTTTTCTTTTCTTTTTTTTAGTTCTTGCACCTTTTTACAAAAAATGGTTATATTGGTATTTCGTTTTTAAGTTTAGATGTTCCTATGGGTTCGATCCCCCGTGCGCCGGTGTAACATTAAATTTTGACCCCGTGGAAAAATGATCCCATGGGTCACATTTCAACGGATGAGCGATCCGTTTCTAACATTAAAAACTGACCCCGACCGTTATTTAATGACCCACTCACACGTGTAAAATTGACTCTCGTTAAAATCTGATCGCAAACAATTGGAATTTGACCGAATAGTCGGCCGAACCACATTTCAAGATTGAAAACTGCTATAATAAATTCGGATGTTCTCGTGGATATAAAGTGTGAATTATTACCGGAAAATATTGATATACGCTCTATATATGACAACGGCCGCTATGCTATTGATACGTTGTTTCATTGGTGATAACACGTATGATATAGGAATGGTGTTTGTTTGAATTGCCTTTCGTTAGTGTGGTTGTAAGTTCAGAAGTTAAGAATGCGATGAATCATTCCTATACCTATAAAAACTCTCTTTCTCTCTCTCTCTCTCTCTCTCTCTCTCTCTCTCTCTCTCTCTCTCTCTGTTTTCATATCCCGTGGTTCGGCGTCACACTTTCGGCTAAAATTGTGCATGCAAGTTACTATCATGCAAATATATCAGTTACCACGCTTGCTAGTCTTCAGGGTTATCAATCATTCAAGTTAACTAACTTTTGGTTGAATATAATGCAAATTATGGCGATTGTTCTGCTTAGAAATGCCGGTTAAAGTTTTCCGTGCATCTTGATATCATGCACATATCTCTGTAACCTCATATGCGATAGATTTGAAACTACACTAACGCATGTTTTGACATTTGATTATACAACAGGTACACTTAGGGTTACAATGTTTGTTCAACTAGAAAGTTATCCTGCTATGGAATGGGGACATATGGTGTTGTGCATGTTCGTCCGTCTGCACACTCGAATGGATAGGGTTTAGGGTTATTAGTTTTTGGACAGTTGAAAAACAGTTGGAAAATTATGTGGCTGTTTCTAGACAATTTAAATCTTTTTTTTAATCAGTAGCTTTTTTTAAATTACACAAGTTAAAGCTGATAACCGCTACCCTGAGTGTAACAAAATAAGTTTTATATGGATATGATTTGATGAGAAATCGTATTTTGGCGATAAGTATATGTTTGTTACACTAAGGGTTATTTAGAACCGCAAACATTAGCGTAAGAAACTGTAGAAAGTAAATTTTGAAGCACAATACCCACCCCACCCCCACCCCACCCCCACCCTCACACACACACACCCCACCCCCAATTTCAAGGACGTTGCATAAAAATACGTATCAGTATTAAACAGATATTGTGTTACATACTGCAACAAAGTGTCACATATCGCTTTTTAGTGTACCACAATATTTTTGTTACACTTAGAGTTGCAGTGTCAACCTAAAACCACAAAGAAAAATCTTGGTTAGACTTCTTTCCTCACTTAAAACGTTCAATAACTTAGAAACAGATATAGAACCCAAAACTTAATAACACTCACTTGTGTGTGAAAAATGCATGTGTGTTATAAATAATATAACTTGGTCAGGTCTTTAGTATTTATTGACAAAGCAGTGCGAATCAGTCCAGCACGCTGTCTAACGGTCTTGTTTTTCTACCAATACCTTTCTATTTTCGTTCCATTTTATTACCTTTTTGTAATATGGTAATATATCTTAACAGCTTAAACATAAACGAGAATGTAGATTGTACATTGCTATTAAACGAAGTTGCCTTGTATTATATAATGATATGATTATATCAAATGGTTTGCATGGATTTTGTCAATGTCAATTTGAAAAGGAATTGTTATTCTTTTGTTATTATCACTAACTGCTATAGCAACCATTTGGAAAATGCAAAATTTAATGTTACTACGTCATGTTTTAGGGAGTTGTCATCAGTTTTATTATCTCCCAATGCAGTAGCTGTCTCAGTATGACCATGGGCAGGAATAACGGACCTTAGTTAGTCCACCGACCCCTCTGATATTTTTTTTATTTTATTTTTCACATCTGTGTTCAATCCATCCAAAATGCTCACTTATGTAACATAACCAAAGGAAAATGACACAAAAAGGCCTCCTACTTTAAGGAACGATCCACATACCATCAACTGTCTTCAGTCACCCGCTGTGCATAAACTGAAGCCAGTTGAGGGTACATGTATATCCGTGTCTTATTCCTGCGATAAAGTTTATTTATTATGTCAAAGCTTAAGTTAGTTATACTAATTTATTTGAGCTCGATTGCGATAAAAGCTCAGAGCTTATATGAACCGCTCTCTAGTCCGCTTCCTGGGCAGAACCAGTACTGAGTGTTGTTTTATGATAGGCATCTGGTCGAGCGGGGGATCGAACCCGCAGCCTCTGGCGTATACAGCCAACACTTAAGTTGAAATTTTTATCATAATTCATCATAAATGTGAAACGTTGATGATGGTACTGGAAAAGACAATACTATGTGGTTAGGTACATTTACCTTGTATTAATACATTATTGTTATTTACGTATCAAATGATCTATTTGTTTTTAAAATATCACTTATATACCCAATTAAACCAAAATGAATGCATGTAAGTGTTTGCCGGTTAAACTCGCTATGTGTATAACTCTGATAACAACTAACCTAAACATACGAACATGCTAACATAATGTTGATATTTAAAAGAATCAAATGAAGGCATAGATAACAAATATTGATTTACGGAGGACAGCTGGGAGGACGTGTTATCAACAAACCGATTTGTAATTTATTCTGACTATCAATTGTTAAGAGCCGTCGTAAATATATGCAGAGATATGCATTTTGTTTGTAAATAATACTTTTGTTTGAGATTGCCAAACTCATTTCTATACCGGTTTTATAAGCTTAGTTTGGTTAAGCATATTTATTTTCACTATAATATTGTTTAAATATGTACTTATATTGTCAGATAGGCTAACATAACTCCACGTAATGGTTTACTAGTTCCATGTGCTCAATTTTAAATTAATTGCAAAATAAACTGTAATTACCTGCTTTACATACACCGTGCACTGATGAGTCTGCACAATTATCAATTAAACTTGAATTGATTAAACATGAGGGCAATTTATAAGAAATAATTAAACGCTCTAATGAGCAGATACCTTTTTATATCATATGCATAACGAAAGTTTAACTTTTGATAAACAGTTTACATACACATTTCGTAAATCGAACCTCCCCATATGTTACATCGCTGAACCCTTATTTAGAGTACATTAGTACATGAAGTTATATTGATTTTTTTTCTGTTATATTGTCATACACTAAAATAAGATTAACCGTACTACTATTATATGTATGTAAACTAAAATTGAATTACTTGCCCCTCATTAATAAAAACATGATTTTTAAAAAATCATTCAAAGTATTACAGTATCGATTAATGGCCAAACTAAATACAGAACGTATCGTTTAATGAACATAGGGGATAAGGAAAGTATTATTTAATGAACATAGGGGATAATGAAAGTATTGTTTAAAGAACATATGGGGATAAGGAAAGTATAGTTTAATGAACATAGGGGATAAGGAAAGTATAGTTTAATGAACATAGGGGATAAGGAAAGTATAGTTTAATGAACATAGGGGATAAGGAAAGTATAGTTTAATGAACATAGGGGATACGGAAAGTATAATTTAATGAACGTAGGGGATAAGGAAAGTATAGTTTAATGAACATATGGGGATAAGGAAAGTATAGTTTAATGAACATATGGGGATAAGGAAAGTATAGTTTAATGATTAAAGGGGATAAGGAAAGTATACTTTTAAGACCATGGCATACATAGAAAAAGTCGTTTAAATATCAAAACTCAAACAAAATATTTAGTGGACTCACGTATTCTTATTTGCTTTTATTTTTGCCCATCATATACAACTCATACGAGGTTTTTTGCCTATAATTCTGACCTAGTTTGGTCACAATCAAATGACAATTAAAGGTGATACAATATTCATAATGCAAAAAGCAATTCTTTCTATGAATCAAAGGCCATAACTATTTTTAGGAATGTTAGAAATGTTAGTAGTAAACAGACTGTGAGTAGTAAGCAGACTCATTATAGAAATGTAAGTAGTAAGCAGACTGTGAATAGTAAGCAGACTCATTATAGACAGGTGAGTAGTAAGCAGACTCAATATAAAAATGTGAGAAGTAAGCAGACTCATTACAGAAATGTAAGAAGTAAGCAGACGGTGAGTATTAAGCAGATTCATTTTAGAAATATGAGTAGTAAGCAGACTAATTATAGACATGTCAGCAGTAAGCAGACTCATTATAGAAATATGAGTAGTAAGAAGACTCATTATAGAAATATGAGTAGTAAGCAGACTCATTACAGAAATGTAAGTAGTAAGCAGAATGTGAGTAGTAAGAAGACTTATTATAGAAATGTGAGTAGTAAGCAGACTCATTATAAAAATGTGAGTAATAAGCAGACTCATTACAGAAATTTAAGTAGTAAGCAGACTGTGAGTAATAAGCAGACCCATTTTAGAAATGTGAGTAGTAAGCAGACTGTGAGTAGTAAGCAGACTCATTATAGAATTTTGAGTAGTAAGCAGACTCATTATAGACATGTCAGTAGTGAGCAGATTCATTATAGAAATGTCAGTAGTAAGCAAACTCATTAAATACTTGTTAGTAGTAAGCGGACTCATTATAGAAATGTGTGTAGTAAGCAGACTCATTATAGAAATGCAAGTAGTAAGCAGACTTCGAGTAGTAAGCAGACTAATTATAGAAATGTGAGTAGTAAGCAGACTGTGAGTAGTAAGCAGATTCATTATAGAAATGTTAGTAGTAAGCAGACTGCGAGTAGTAAGCAGACTCATTATAGAAATGTGAGTAGTAAGCAGACCCATTTTAAAAATGTGAGTAGTTAATATACTGTGAGTAGTAAGCAGATTTATTATAGAAATGTAAGTAGTAAGCAGACTGTGAGTAGTAAGCAGACCCATTTTAAAAATGTCAGTAGTAAATAGACTGTGAGTAGTAAGCAGACTCATTATAGAAATGTGAGTAGTAAGCAGACTCATTATAGAAATGTAAGTAGTAAGCAGACTGTGAGAAGTAAGCAGACTCATTATAGAAATATGAGTAGTAAGCAGACTCATTATAGTAATTTGAGTAGTAAGCAGACTCATTATAGAAATGTAAGTAGTAAGCAGACTGCGTGTAGTAAGCAGACTCATTATAGAAATGTTAGTAGTAAGCAGACCCATTTTAGAAATGTGAGTAGTAAGCAGACTGAGTAGTAAGCAGACTCATTATAGAAGTATGAGTAGTAAACAGACTCATTTTAGACATGTCAGAAGTAGGCAGACTCATTATAGACATGTGAGTAGTAAGCAGACTCATTATAGAAATGTGAGAAGTGAGCAAACTCATTATAAAAATGTTAATAGTACGCAGACTCATTATAGAAATGTGAGTAGTAAGCAGACTCATTATAGACATGTGAGTAGTAAGCAGACTCATTATAGAAAAGTGAGTAGTGAACCACTACTTACTGCCATTTGTATGGCACATGTGTGTATTCCTCCGCGTATATTGTCAACAATACTCGATATCAATGATATTGGGACATTTAAAGTATCTGTTTAGTTTGTAAAGATTTAACCTTTAAGCCTTGAGCAAATCTTAAGTTGGGCAAAACAGTCTTATTCAAATTTTTAAAAACACGCATCTACGACAGTGGTATATTGTCTTTAAATAAATAATTATTTACAATAATTACATCTCTGTTTGTATTTGTATTGTCGCTGTTAATGCTCGTTCTCAACGCTCTTTATTTTGTTTTAACAATGTCTGACCTACTTAAATGTGTGTGTTTAATTCGATACACGTATAACTAGATAAGAAGCAAACATTCAAAACAATATCTTCTGATTGCATAAACATGTCATGTTATAGGATCACTATGAACGCGTACGGAATTGCAAGTATTGGCAAACATGTTTATATAGAAAAGTATAAAACAAATTTTTAGAATTGGTACTACATACCGAAATGTTGGCAACGAAACACAACGAAATAAATGAAATGTAACTAAACGTCACACAATACCCAATGCATAATTGGTCCTTCGAATTGTCTCTTCCCAGTGAGTAAACAATGTGGGTTTAATGTCAATTTCAACATAATAAAGGTCATACAGTTTTATTGGTGGAGAAAGACTTCAGAATAAACCGGCGTAAAGCCATCGTCCTTCCGTAAGTAACTGGATAAAAGGATCTTTGATAATTCAGAATGCTTTCTTGTTTTTTTTACCCCTGCGACATGTAGCTCCTGGAGATTATATACTATTTAAAGTACCCAGTTTCTACTGTTGTTACAAGACAGTGTTTCCGACTTTAAGATGATAGAAATAATACATAAAAGTCCTCTTGTTGGACCACATTAGAACGTAGACCCAAAAGACGCCGTTTTTTATCACTTAAGTACAAACCCGTGTGGCTCTGGGTAAGAATAGAATCACTGTTGATCTCTGCAGAGGGGTAAGAATTCTCTGAATAAGTGTTCATTTTATCATTTTTGTCATGTACATTATTGTGGTTAAATAACCAACCCCTGTTTGTTTCCCGGGAGCTGTATGAGTGATGGCAAGAATAGTATCACTGTGGCTGATGTATGTCGTAAGAAGCGACAGTTTAAGTAATACGATAGAATTTGTTGAAACTCTGTAGTTCTGCAGGTATCAAGGCATTTTAGTTTGTTCATGTAATCCGTTGTTTATTGTACATGTAGAGTGAACCTGGAATCTTTCTTCCTGTTGGCGTCGAATAACGTATAATATACTGGTACGCCGTAAACCCCCATTAATTTATTCCCTTAAGTACACATGTTTTGAAAACAACTGACTCATGATATCAGATTTCCCACTCAATGCACGGATCGATATAAGGCCAACCACTTGAGATAAACACGTTATGTATATTCTTTGTCTTATTTCTTACTTTTACATTGAGTGTTGATGTTATGCTCATCTTGATTCTAATGTTATTTGTTAATTAAAGGGGAGGGTCACAACTAATGTATGTCTAAATCATTAAACCAAATGAAAAATGTTAATACATAAAATAATCAATATAAGAAATAATGATAATAAAAATGATAAAAAAAACATCTTGTATCTTTAGCTTATATTTGTATCGTGTTTCGTGTGTCTTTCTCTTGTATCGTGTGTCTGTATTTTGAATCGTGTATCTTGTATATGTATATTGTATATTTTTATCTTGTATCGTGTATCTGTTTATTGCATACTGTAGCTCATATCTATATTGTATATGTTTTACCGTGTATCTTCTACTTTTCAATTGTAGCTTTTATCTGTATGTTGTTTATTTTATCTTGTATTTATAAAAACTATATTTTGTAAATTGTGTATGTTGTATATTGTAGTTTGTAATTGTTTTTTTTATTGTGTGTATCATTATATATTGTGTCTTATATTTTGTATTTTGTACCTCTATCTATTAACTTGTATATTGTACCTGCATGTTGTATTTTGTATCCGTATCGTGTATCATGTACCTTGTGTTGTTTATCTTGTGTTTGTATCTTGTAATTGTATATTGTATATGTATCTGTATATTGTATATATATATATATATATATATATATATATATATATCTTCATCTTGTATGTTTTGTATTGTATCATTATCTTGTATCTGCATAGTGTATCTTGTATATTGTGTATGTATCTTGTATCTTGTAGCTGGCTCTTGTATATTGAATCGTGTTATTATTGTATATTGTTACTTGTATCTGTATTAGTATACAAGGAAGAACTAGCTTCCTTTATGGCGTATTTCATCGAAATCTTCATATTTCTTTTCTTTTTTCTGTATTCTTTGAATATTTGCAATATATGTTATTGTAATTATGGCACATGTGTGCCTTGCTTCTGACGATGTAATATAAAAAACTTTTATGGCACATGTGTGTCGTTCTAATAATGCATAATGATAACCATGACTTATGATACATATGTGCTTTACATATATTGCAAAATAATAACTGGTCACAATGTAACCCATTCATTGCATCCTTTGTTTAGTTGTTTTTTTAAATCCATGGCAAGATCAATAAATAATAGTTATAAAAATCATAGCGTTTTTTATAACTCGAGCTAAGGACAGCGTGGATTGATTAATCAGGTCTTAGCTCAGTCTTTCCACACAGACGCTTAACTCTGTAGGAAACCTGAATCAGGTCTTATCGCAGGCCTCTCCTATGACTTTCATAGCTATTATTTATCATATTTTTTTATAATAAAAAACAGTAAACTAAGCTACAGTCATCGACAACAACAATAAGACAAAGAATAATAGAGGATTAGCAAATATGGATGCATTATACAACAAGTACTATACTTTAAGTACACAATATATTATAAATAGAAAACGAAAGTAGAAACTATCACATTTACGTCACAATATAATTTCGTTTTTTTGTGACATTAGTACTACACAATCAAATGATGCCCAGTCATGAAATGTTCTATTTATAAACATACTATTTAATTAAAATAGAAAATACATTTTATGGGCATAAGGCTACACCAATACAAAATACATTGGAATCGAAAGTAAATACTTTAAAAAAACAAACACACAAAAACATACACACAATAAGCCCGTTTTTGTGATAAGTATATGTACATGTATATCAATCAGTTGCGATCAGATATCTAAATGTTTAGTTTTGGGGGAACCTATGTTTAATAAAAACACATGAAAAACACACACGAACAATAAAACAGACACACATATTCGTAGATATCAAGAACGAGTAAATAAAGCAACACAAACCTGGGTTACTGTTGACACTCTATCAGTTGAATGTTGCCTCACACTAATGTTGTTTGCTCACACATTATTGATAAGAAAATATTATTTCATTTTGTTTGACAAAATTACGTTACCGATACCGGAAAGTCCAATATCTGTTTTAAGATCACGGTACTACATGAGGTCTTGGTTACGGAATGTTAACCAAAACATGTTATCTCGCCCTGTTTTATTTGCATAGCGAAAAGTGTGCTATCTTATACAACACACCATGTATACACGTGCCTTTTTTAATTACTATCTAAAGAAACCACAAAGGCTGTTAAAGGAATACCTGTAACCACTGTATAATAAAATCATACATATTTTGAACAAACAGGCCTGCCTCATCTTCGGCTTAGCACGGTTTTGCTTTTTCGAACTATATCCTTTGTCTTTCTTTAGTATGATATTAAGCTACCATGTACACATTTGGATACAGTCTTTGAAGAATAAGTTGGTGGAGTAAAGTGTACAGTATGTTTTATACAATTACATTCATGTTATAGTTCTGGCTGACAAAATTCAGTGTTTACGATGGGCATTTGTTTTGGAGTGTCAAGGTCCCCATCAGGACTTGACTCTGGAGTTTTATTTAAAACAGAAAATTATGCTACCTTACACTCTATCCCGTAAAGATGAAACAAATACCATGAGAAAATCGCATATAATTATTATACTTGAATATATAAAGCACACACACCAATGTAAAATGAGTCCAAGTATGTTATCAATATTAAACGTATTGTAAACCAACAAACCTGGTCGTATTTCTCTGTCAGCTTCCTCTCTTCATAGATGTATTCGTTAATGTATGTGTAATTATAACAACAAATGCCATTGATATATGATAATAAGTACTATTTTCTAAATCACAGTGTTAGATATTTTTCAAAATTATCATTTATGATATACTACTGCTTTATTAAGAACATACTAGTTTTGATATATATATTACCCAGGTAACACATTGAGTTTTGCAACTTAAATCTGTTTCATTATTTCTTTCATAAAAACATAATTAGTATTCGTATTCAGCTAATAGTTCTACAAGCGTAAATCATGTTTGTCGTTGTTCTACCTACTCAATCCAATTTCAGCTATCCCCATTTTTCACTTTTCAAATGAATGTTGTTAATTGCAGTAAAATATAACTATACAAGTCAAAATTTGATATAATATAGCTGCCTAACTATCCATACAAAAATACTGGGTCGGAGCAGAGCAAACACACCATTTAAGGATGACCTTAATATTTCCATACCATAAGCATCATTTTGCTTTACAGCCGAATCATATACCATTATTTTGAAATTTTAAATACATGTATATAGTCATTCAATATCATTCTTAACCAGTTTTAACTCACAACGTACATGTTTGTGTAGGTAAAGAAAGCTGTACAGTGTATTTAATTCATCAAAATGTTGTTGTTGTATGGTATTGCGTCGCTTTTTATATTCTTTTCAGTTACATCACAAAGGTGTTTATTTAAAACAATATTCTAAGCACTAACACACTGAAATATCATGCCGCAGACACAATGTTTGATGCTTTGATATAACACGACCGGGATTCAAACCCACGGCCTTTCATATTTGAGGCAGACGCTTTATCCCTAGATCACCGATGCGGATTTTGGTAGGTAAAGAAAAATGGGCAAAGTGTTTAATTCATCAAGTACACTTAGCAAGTGTACATTATTTTATTGGTGATTAATACTGAAAATAACAGGTTTTATCAGAGCAAATGGGCGTCTCAAGATGTGACGATATCAAACAGATTAATGAATTGTCATTGGTTGATTTCACCTCGTCATGAAATCGGAAATCTATCATCAAGTTCGCGACATGTTGTACTTAGGGTTTACAAAACATTAACAACTTTTGCCATACACAGATGTTCTCGATAGTCCTAATATTACCTCTTAGGGGATTCCCTATATTTTGGTTAGTACATATGTGCCGCCGTTTTGACACCTCATTTTGGACATACATGTATGATGTAGAGTTTTAACACCTATTTTTTTTAACAATGCGATGTAGAGCATTTACCCTTCTTTCTTGACACATAATGTAGACTTTTGACCCCTTGTTCAATCCGGGGTTAATTCCCCTCCTGCCTAGGAACTCTAGGCTATGGCACTCTTGGTTTATATTCTTCATGAAATCCAAGAGCTTATGTCATTATTAGATTAAATGTATAGTTTTGACCCCCCCCCCCCCCCCCCCCCCCCAATGGTAGGCTGCAATGTAGGATTCGTGCCTATGTTTTGAAGTTTACCATATCCTACCCATTTTCATGTTAAGTGCCCGCCTCCCCCAACCCCGGGTTATTACATCGAACTAATATCATTCTTTTTATATATATCTTGCTACTGAGCAATTTGTAATGTTTATAGTTATGAACCTGACAATTGCACGAATATTCATTCTAATTTGATGACATACATGTATCATGGTAAAGAGTTAAAGTAAAACGGCGTACACATTCTTATCAATAAAACTTTGTCGACACTTCATAACTGATAACAACTGCACATATTGAAACACAATATTCCCTTCAATTTATTATGGGCGCTCTTTAGGAAAACCAGTTTTGTAAATAAAGGGTTATACTTGACGTGAGATTATGTTCCTTTTTTTTATTGATTATAGATTGGATGTCTAACTGCACATACTGAAACAAAATATGAACTTCAAATTGAACTAGTTTGTAATGGTAAATATTTTTTTGGGAAAAAACAGTATTGTAAAAAAAGTTTTTTTACCTGAAGTGAAATTATAACATGGGGTATAATTTAAATCTAAATATAAGATATCAAATGTCCTTAATGGATCAGCTGAACACTCCGTCACTTATAACAACTGCATGATTGATTGAGCGATGTTTATTCAGGTTAAAACACAATACACAGGGTACATTTAATAAACATACTCAATTACAAATAAGACATAAGAAATAGATAAATTAGTAAAAGGTGAATTTATAATTATCAACGATATTATAAAAAATATAATTAAGTTTTATAAAAAATATAGTATCATATAATGAAAAATTTGATACTACTGTTTGGCAAAATACAATGTGAAAAAGATAATGATCTATCACAATAAAATATTCTATAGGAAACTATTTTAACTTAAATAAAATTAATAGCAAATATCAAAGAAGTATTCAATTAATGCAACATTGGACATACATACTGGTGTGTAATAACTTGGATTGCCAATAAAGCCCGAAGGCTTATTTACAAGTAGGTCTTTGGTACTATACTTACTAAGAGTAAACATTACAATATTGCAATTAAATTAAATGAACACCATATAAAGTTGAAGTCTTTTGAATTTTAAATTTACCAAACGAAATGTTTCCATAATATATTTTCCGTTTACAAATATATTATTATTACATTTATCACCAAATTTGTATAAGAAATATTACAATTGAAACATTGAGCATATCTAGTCAACAAGTGCAATAAATAAACTATGCTCGCCTAGCTCTGTCTAATAAATACGTCTTGACGGAACTTTTAAAGTAAATCATTTTATTAATTTTCTTAATGTCAGCAGGAAATGCATTCCAATTATTGATTATACTATAATAGAAGGTTACCTTCTCTTTTGGGTATACTAAAATCATATAAATTTGCCCTAGTAAAATTAGAATGCACATCTTGAACAAAAGCAAAATTTTCTTTCATATATGAAGGACATTTGTCATTGAACATTTTAAAAACATGGCTGAAACTTATCAATTGCTTATTTCTATTTTTCTACATATCAGCAAGACTAATATTTTTGACATTTTCCCTAGGTCCCATACCATTAATGAATCTTATTTTGACAGATTTGGGGTTTGTTTCTTAACCCTTTGTTTGAGTTTGGGTACCAAGAAGACATAGTCTAAATGACATTTTATTACAGCAGAATATAAATATTTTCTAGTTTAGAAAAACTAAAAACCTTGCTGTACTGAAACAAAATATTCCCTTTAATGTGTAATGGTCGATATCTTTGGGAAAACCAGTTTAGCATAAAAGGATTATACTTGTTTACTTGATGTGGGACTATGATTGATTGATTGATTGATTGATTGATTGATTGATTGATTGATTGATTGATTGATTGATTGATTGATTGATTGGATATTTAGCGTCATTTTATGTCACAGGGATAATAGACGATCAGTTAACCTAACCCCTATTTCCAGGGATCCTGAAAGGTTAACCAGTACTCGAGCACACTCCATTTCCACAAAAAAACTGATAACATTCCTACTTAAATTAGCGGTAAGAGACAAATGATAATGAAACATGATGTCGTATATAAATCATCACGGAAACAGTTGCCGGGCGGGGATTCGAACTCACGACCAATGGATTAGTAGCCAGACGCGCTACTGACTGAGCTAATCGCGTCCAGCTGACTTGAGATTAATACCATGCAGTTTATTAATTTAAATCTAAATATAAGATAATAAATTTAGTTATTTGTATCAAAGAGATAATGATTCATTAATATTAAGCACTTGGCCTTTTACATATTTATCAGTTTTAGCAACTGCGTTTTGTTTTGAAATTATAGACATTTGATTAATAAAGATATAAATGAAATAACAGGATGTACAATTTTAAGAGTGTTAACATAGTTCAACTTACTCAAATTTCATATACAACAATAAAAGATATAAAACGCATAATTTTTGCAAATTGCATCAATGGGCCCATAATAGCGTCCTGTGCACCATTACATCAGTGCTTCTAGATAAATTCACAAACTTATACCGTGTCTATGACACCACCTCCCTTCCACTCGCAATAAAGGCTAAACATCTACGCCTCACAGACGACGCTATGGTATACGGGAGTTTGAGCTGTCGTTGACCGCGTAATGGCGAAATCCTTATTGGCCGACACAATGTATCACGTACCAGATGAGCAAGGCCGTACCAGCCGTTCACCCAAAGCCAGAGGAAGTTTGTTCTCTTTACTGACGAGTCTAAATTTAACGTCAATATTTCTGATAGGCGTAAACGAATGTATCGTGCACGATTTAATGAGAAATGTGTGTTGAAATATATAGTCGTGGCGGACGATCCTCCATTCCTGTCCAATGCTCTAATAATGAACAACACACACCATTCGCGACGCGAATATATGCCGTTGGCGTAGCAAGTGTCCATGTCTGGGGCGGAATTACACTTTATGCTAAAGCGCACTTGGTTGTGTTGGATAGGGACGTGGTAGATGATTCGTACATTATTCACGTTGTCATGTCAAGAATGAGGCGTCATTTATTGCGGTGGAATCTACCAATATGATAATGCCAGAGCACATCGCGCACAGAGGATGACTGCTTACCTTCAGACAAACAACATTCTAGTAATGGATTTACCCGCGATATCCCCAGACATTGCGCTTATTCAGCATGTATGTGATGAGTTCTGACGGCAGGTCCGTACACATGTGCTTCCGCGAGAGTTACGTCATATTCTCTTTCATGAGTGGAACAACATTTCACAAGGTCATATAATTACCATGATTGTATCGCCTATAAGGAGGAAATGTTAAGCATGTATTGCAAGCGGGGGATCAAACACTCTGTATTAATTTGTGAATTTTAAGCCCTAATGAATTTCAAGACGTTATTATGTGCCCTTTTTTGCGACATATCTATGAAATTTGTACCGATGTCTGTTTTATATTGTTATTGATGTGTATAAAATTTGAATAGCCAAATGGTGATATAAATGATCCCAATATTTATTTTACAATGGTAAGAACAATAAAGAACTTTATTGGACAAGTACAGGGCAAACACAATTCCTACTGGGCGCTATATCGATAGCTTCGTACAAATGTGGATTGTGTATGTTGTGTTTAAGTCTAGGTGAATTTAGCATTGCACTCAACCTTGTTTAACAGTATATATAATATGTATTACACGACTGGAATATTGCTGAATACCTACGAAAATAGTAATGACTGTATTATTTAAGTACAATAATTATTTCAGCATTTACTTTGTGATCATAGCATAATATGAAAATCGCATTTTTTTTAACTGTCCACGTTTTCGTTTAATTACAGCAAAACATAACAGGTTGGTCACACGTGAATGACTCTATATTAGGAAAATAAACATATTTATATTTGAATCTGGGTCACGAGTGACAAAGAGTGGAACGTGTTAAAAGTGACGAGGATTGTTACTTTTGTATCAGCTGTAGTTTTGTTTTGTCTTTTACATGAAAAGTTACAGGTCAATAAATATGAATCTGCTGAAATTATTATCATTGTCATATTTTATCATTTTGTTTTCTTTCTACTTTTGTATTCGGGGACATTCTTAAATAATGGTGTTTATTTGATTTCAGGAATGAATAGTTCTGAATCCAAAATAAAAATATATTAAAGTATTTTACTTTTATTGGCAACATCACAATAGTTATGTTATATCCAGCCGACAAGCTCAAATGTATTCACTAATAGCGAATTCCCACATGACGACAACCTTCACAGGTATAACAGAGATGGCGAGTTAATGTACGAAAGTATAGATTGAAATCTAAATTTAACATTGTTACATGAATATTTGACTCAGAGGAAATTGTCGATGTTTTATTTGCGTAGTAGGAAAGGCATCAATCCAATATTTTGGTTAATTTGTTGTTACGTAATCTTGTCGGTATTAAACTGGTCTCCATATAAACGAAGATTTTATATAAGTGTGGCCGGGGTGTTGTTTGTATAACTTTATCAACACGATCGTGTGAGGATTTTTGCACTCTTTCTCCGCTATGTTCCGTATTGTGTGTACGAGTATTCTGCTGTTTAATAAATTGTTCGTATAACGTGTATATAGCGCTGTTAGCTAAATTGTTCATTGAGTTGCTAAATGCACTGTTCGGATATCGCGTGTATAAATTATTCTAACAACGTGTATAGAACTGTTGAATAAATCATTCTGAAAACGTTTTTACCGCTGTTAAATAAACTGTTCTGACAATATGTGAATAGCGCTGTTAACTTTATAGATTTGCACGTACCGATATTTACACGTACCGACATAAAAATGCACTTCATGCACTTATCATTGACGGTATTACCTGTGGGAAAACCAGTACGCCGTCATGTGATGATAACTAAAACTGCGTTGTACACTGGCAATAAAGAAGCGCTGTTTACAATTATGTACAATCAATTAAACGTGTGTCGAACGTGAGGTTTATCACGAACAGTGATAAGTAACTATTTGCATTTTCATACGTGGTACGAATATTTAATACAGTCATACATGTCTTAGCTTAAATGATATATCAGATAATCAAATTATGTTATATTAAAACCACCATAAAGTAGCAGTGTACGCATTGACTTGGGTTTCATTTCGTACCAACACGAACAGTTAATATGACGCGATCAAGGACGAGTTTTTTTCTTTTAAGTACAAAGATAACGAAGTAACATACACAAATGAATATTATATAAATAATCTAAAAGCTTGAAACCTGGCTACGAAACAGTATAATTTCTTTAATTCTATCTAAGACTGAATTAGTGGCATCTGACGATAGACAAGATTTTATTCTTGCCACCAACCATGTAACACCCTTGCTAACCTAACCATATAAATCTCACATTCAAATACCATAAATTGGCAAGAGTTGAGACGTTACAGTATTCTTGCTCCACAACACGTATAATTATTTGGTAAGATGGCATAGTGAGTCTACACTGACGTCTCACTAACCCAAGTTTAAAATGCTAGTCGAGTTGTTTATAGTTTGGTAAAGGGTACTTAGCTAACCACTTGGTAACCTAATCAAAACAAACTCATATTCAAATATTTGAAAACTATACTGGTTTGAAACGCTAGTCGCACCGTTGTAAAAAGATACTTGAAAAATGATACTTTGTCAACCACCGGGTATCATGGACTCGGTAATGTCGCCATATACGTCATCAAAATACGTGTATTTGTTTAATCTTATCTTTATCTTATCTTTACCGTTACCATAAAACAAATTCATAAATAATGCATAAACACAATGCCGTTTTCAATACGCCACATTTTACTGTTATCAATATTGTAACAGTATTGAAACCTTAACACACACTTGTGTAGCCCGGAACATCATATACGTGTGTTGATCGACCCTGATTTAATAGAGATTACTATTTACAAACCTTTATCTGGAGTATTTGACAGTAAGATGATAAGATATTGTTTATAGCTACTTTTTATATAAATTGTTTAATAATGTACATATATTTATAACATTTATTGTGAAAGTTTTGTCTTCAAGGAGACATACGTGTACATATTTATAATTGAAGAACGATTATTGTCCAAGTTATCACGCAAGTAGATATTGAAAATTATCTACACTTTACAAGCTTTATTAAAAAAAATATCAATCTCAAAGATAACTGTGTATATTTTGAAAAAGAATAATCTCCGAGATGTTATAAATCATTGTGCACTTTATGATAACAAAGTTCAAACTCTAAATACATAATTCCCACGAAATCAACAGGTGCTCGTTTTTACTTCCGGTCGCCATTTTGTTTGGCATTGTTCTTCGTTCAGTGTAAAGATACGTTTGGATTATTGTTATCGTTCATAAATAAATAAGTAAATTAATTTCATAGCAACAATCTCTTGTAATTCTAAATTTGAATGGTTATGTACGTTGTTCGTGTTATTGTATGTTTTATTTATATGTTCGTACAAAGATGAGAATTTAATAAAGATATAATATAAAATAAATTAGATATAACATCGATATGAGTGTTAAGCAGCCTAAGAAACGATATAGGGATAGTTTATATAAGCCGACTAGTGAAACAGGAAGACTTTGAGCGTAACTTGTTGTTTAAACTAAACTGACTAAGTAACAATGTAAACGGGAGTGCAGTCAAAACGGCTTAAAAACAAAACGGCCCCAGACAAAACAGCCCCAAACCAAAACGGCCCCATAAACATTAGTCAAATCTGCCCCATAAAGTATAAATACAAGTAAATCATAACAAACATGTAATGTTAAGTCACTGATAATAACCAACATAAACGGATCCAGGAGGTGGGATCGTCACGAAACCCTAACTAAAACACAAGTAAATAATAACTAACATATAATCTTAAATCACTGGCGATAACCACCACAGAAGGATCCAGGAGGTGGGATCGTCACGAACACCTATCTAAAATACAAGAAAATCATAACTAACATATAATCTTAAATCACTGATGATAACCAACACAAACGGATCCAGGAGGTGGGATCGTAACGAACCCCTAACAAAAATACAAGTAAACCATAACTAACAAGTATCTTAAATCACTGGTAATAACCACCACAAACGGTACCAGGAGGTAAGATCGTCACGAACCTTTAACATATATATAAGTAAATCATGACTAACATGTAATCTTAAATCACTGATGATAATCACAACAAACGGATCCAGGAGGTGGGATCGTCATGAACCTTTAACATAAATACAAGTAAATCATAACTAACATTTAATCTTAAATCACCGGTGATAACCAATACAAACGGATCCAGGAGGTGGGATCGTCACGAACCTTTAACATAAATACAAGTAAATCATAACTAACATGTAATCTTAAATCACTGATGATAATCACAACAAACGGATCCAGGAGGTGGGATCGTCACGAACCTTTAACATAAATACAAGTAAATCATAACTAACATGTAATCTTAAATCACTGATGATAATCACAAAAAACGGATCCAGGAGGTGGGATCGTCATGAACCTTTAACATAAATATAAGTAAATCATAACTAACATTTAATCTTAAATCATCGGTGATAACCACCACAAACGGATCCAGGAGGTGGGATTGTCACGAACCTTTAACATAAATACAAGTAAATCATAACTAACATTTAATCTTAAATCACTGGTGATAACCAACACAAACGGATCCAGGAGGTGGGATCGTCACGAACCTCTAACTAAAATACAAGTAAATCATAACTAACATGTAATCTTAAATCACTGGTGATAACCACCGCAAACGGTACCAGGAGGTGGGATCGTCACGAACCTTTAACATAAATACAAGTAAATCATAACTAACATTTAATCTTAAATCACCGGTGATAACCAACACAAACGGATCCAGGAGGTGGGATCGTCACGAACCTTTAACATAAATACAAGTAAATCATAACTAACATTTAATCTTAAATCACCGGTGATAACCAACACAAACGGATCCAGGAGGTGGGATTGTCACGAACCCCTAACTAAAATACAAGTAAATCATAACTAACATGTAATCTTAAATCACAAGTGATAACCAACACAAACGGATCAAGGAGGTGGGATCGTCACGAACCTCTAACTAAAATACAAGTAAATCATAACTAACATGTAATCTAAAATCAATGGTGATAACCACCGCAAACGGTACCAGGAGGTGGGATCGTCACGAACCTTTAACATAAATACAAGTAAATCATAACTAACATTTAATCTTAAATCACCGGTGATAACCACCACAAACGGATCCAGGAGGTGGGATCGTCACGAACCTTCAACATAAATACAAGTAATTCATAACTAACATGTAATCTTAAATCACTGGTGAAAACCACCGCAAACGGTACATGTACCAAGAGGTGGGATCGTTATGAACCTTTAACATAAATATAAGTAAATCATAACTAACATGTCATCTTAAATCACTGGTGATAACCACCACAAACGGTACCAGGAGGTAAGATCGTCACGAACCTTTAACATATATATAAGTAAATCATGACTAACATGTAATCTTAAATCACTGATGATAATCACAACAAACGGATCCAGGAGGTGGGATCGTCATGAACCTTTAACATAAATACAAGTAAATCATAACTAACATTTAATCTTAAATCACCGGTGATAACCAACACAAACGGATCCAGGAGGTGGGATCGTCACGAACCTTTAACATAAATACAAGTAAATCATAACTAACATTTAATCTTAAATCACCGGTGATAACCAACACAAACGGATCCAGGAGGTGGGATTGTCACGAACCCCTAACTAAAATACAAGTAAATCATAACTAACATGTAATCTTAAATCACTGTGATAACCAACACAAACGGATCCAGGAGGTGGGATCGTCACGAACCTTTAACATAAATACAAGTAAATCATAACTAACATTTAATCTTAAATCACCGGTGATAACCACCTCAAACGGATCCGGGAGATGGGATCGTCACGAACCCCTAACTAAAATACAAGAAAATCATAACTAACATATAATCTTAAATCACTGATGATAACCAACACAAACGGATCCAGGAGGTGGGATTGTCACGAACCCCTAACTAAAATACAAGTAAATCATAACTAACATGTAATCTTAAATCACTGTGATAACCAACACAAACGGATCCAGGAGGTAGGATTGTCACGAACCCCTAACTAAAATACAAGTAAATCATAACTAACATGTAATCTTAAATCACTGGTGATAACCAACACAAACGGATACAGGAGGTGGGATCGTCACGAACCTCTAACTAAAATACAAGTAAATCATAACTAACATGTAATCTTAAATCAATGGTGATAACCACCGCAAACGGTACCAGGAGGTGGGATCGTCACGAACCTTTAACATAAATACAAGTAAATCATAACTAACATTTAATCTTAAATCACCGGTGATAACCAACACAAACGGATCCAGGAGGTGGGATCGTCACGAACCCTTAACATAAATACAAGTAAATCATAACTAACATTTAATCTTAAATCACCGGTGATAACCAACACAAACGGATCCAGGAGGTGGGATTGTCACGAACCCCTAACTAAAATACAAGTAAATCATAACTAACATGTAATCTTAAATCACTGGTGAAAACCACCACAAACGGATCCAGGAGGTGGGATCGTCACGAACCTCTAACTAAAATACAAGTAAATCATAACTAACATGTAATCTTAAATCAATGGTGATAACCACCGCAAACTGTACCAGGAGGTGGGATCGTCACGAACCTTTAACATAAATACAAGTAAATCATAACTAACATTTAATCTTAAATCACCGGTGATAACCAACACAAACGGATCCAGGAGGTGGGATTGTCACGAACCCCTAACTAAAATACAAGTAAATCATAACTAACATGTAATCTTAAATCACTGGTGATAACCACCACAAACGGATCCAGGAGGTGGGATCGTCACGAACCTCTAACTTAAATACAAGTAAATCATAACTAACATGTAATCTTAAATCAATGGTGATAACCACCGCAAACGGTACCAGGAGGTGGGATCGTCACGAACCTTTAACATAAATACAAGTAAATCATAACTAACATTCAATCTTAAATCACCGGTGATAACCACCACAAACGGATCCAGGAGGTGGGATCGTCACGAACCTTCAACATAAATACAAGTAATTCATAACTAACATGTAATCTTAAATCACTGGTGAAAACCACCGCAAACGGTACATGTACCAAGAGGTGGGATCGTCACGAACCTTTAACATAAATACAAGTAAATCATAACTAACATTTAATCTTAAATCACCGGTGATAACCAACACAAACGGATCCAGGAGGTGGGATCGTCACGAACCCTTAACATAAATACAAGTAAATCATAACTAACATTTAATCTTAAATCACCGGTGATAACCAACACAAACGGATCCAGGAGGTGACATTGTCACGAAACCCTAACTAAAATACAAGTAAATCATAACTAACATGTAATCTTAAATCACTGGTGAAAACCACCACAAACGGATCCAGGAGGTGGGATCGTCACGAACCTCTAACTAAAATACAAGTAAATCATAACTAACATGTAATCTTATATCAATGGTGATAACCACCGCAAACTGTACCAGGAGGTGGGATCGTCACGAACCTTTAACATAAATACAAGTAAATCATAACTAACATTTAATCTTAAATCACCGGTGATAACCAACACAAACGGATCCAGGAGGTGGGATTGTCACGAACCCCTATCTAAAATACAAGTAAATCATAACTAACATGTAATCTTAAATCACTGGTGATAACCACCACAAACGGATCCAGGAGGTGGGATCGTCACGAACCTCCAACTAAAATACAAGTAAATCATAACTAACATGTAATCTTAAATCAATGGTGATAACCACCGCAAACGGTACCAGGAGGTGGGATCGTCACGAACCTTTAACATAAATACAAGTAAATCATAACTAACATTTAATCTTAAATCACCGGTGATAACCACCACAAACGGATCCAGGAGGTGGGATCGTCACGAACCTTCAACATAAATACAAGTAATTCATAACTAACATGTAATCTTAAATCACTGGTGAAAACCACCGCAAACGGTACATGTACCAAGAGGTGGGATCGTTACGAACCTTTAACATAAATATAAGTAAATCATAACTAACATGTAATCTTAAATCACTGGTGATAACCACCACAAACGGTACCAGGAGGTAAGATCGTCACGAACCTTTAACATATATATAAGTAAATCATGACTAACATGTAATCTTAAATCACTGATGATAATCACAACAAACGGAACCAGGAGGTAAGATCGTCACGAACCGTTAACATATATATAAGTAAATCATGACTAACATGTAATCTTAAATCACTGATGATAATCACAACAAACGGATCCAGGAGGTGGGATCGTCATGAACCTTTAACATAAATACATGTAAATTATAACTAACATGTAATCTTGAATTACTGATGATAACCACCATAAACGGATCCAGGAGGTGGGATCGTCACGAACCCTTAACTAAAATACAAGTAAATCATAACTAACATGTAATCTTAAATTACTGATGATAACCACCACAAACGGATCCAGGAGGTGGGATCGTCACGAACCTTTAACATAAATATAAGTAAATCATAACTAACATGTAATCTTAAATCACTGATGCTAACCACAACAATCGGATCCACGAGGTGGGATCGTCACAAACCTTTAACATATATACAAGTAAATCATAACTAACATGAAATCTTAAATCACTGATGATAACCACCACAATCGGATTCAGGTGGTGGGATCGTCACGAACCTTAAACATAAATACAAGTAAATCATAACTTACATGAAATTTTAAATCACTGTTGATAACCACCACAAACGGATCCAAGAGGTGGGATCGTCTCGAACCTTTAACATTAATACAAGTAAATCATAACTAACAATATAATCTTAAATCACTGATGATAACCAACACAAACGGATCCATGAGGTGGGATCGTCACGAACCTTTAACTTAAATACAAGTAAATCATTACTAACATGTAATCATAAATCATTGATGATAATCACAACAAACAGATCCAGGAGGTGGGATCGTCACGAACCTTTAACATAAATACAAGTAAATCATTACTAACATGTAATCTTAAATCACTGGTGATAACCACCACAAACGGATCCAGGAGGTTGGATCGTCTCGAACCTTTAACATAAATACAAGTAAATCAAAACTAACAATGTAATCTTAAATCACTGATGATGACTACCACAAACGGATCCAGGAGGTGGGATCGTCACGAACCTTTAACATAAATACAAGTAAATCATAACTACATGTAATCTTAAATCACTGATGATAATCACAACAAACGGATCCAGGAGGTGGGATCGTCACGAACCTTTAACATAAATACAAGTAAATCATAACTAACATGTAATCTTAAATCACTGGTGATAACCACCACAAATGGATCCAGGAGGTTGGATCGTCTCGAACCTTTAACATAAATACAAGTAAATCAAAACTAACAATGTAATCTTAAATCACTGATGATGACCACCACAAACGGATCCAGGAGGTGGGATCGTCACGAACCTTTAACATAAATACAAGTAAATCATTACTAACATGTAATCTTAAATCACTGGTGATAACCACCACTAACGGATCCATGAGGTGGGATCGTCTCGAACCTTTAACATAAACACAAGTAAATCATAACTAACATGTAATCTTAAATCACTGGTGATTACCACCACAAACGGATCCAGGAGGTGGGATCGTCACTAACCTTTAACATAAATACAAGTAAATCATAACTAACATGTAATCTTAAATCACTGATGAGAACCACCACAAACGGATCCAGGAGGTTGGATCGTCACGAACCTTTAACATAAATACAAATAAATCATAACTAACATGTAATCTTAAATTACTGATAATAACCACCACAAACGGTTCCAGGAGGTGGGATCGTCATGAACCTTTAACATAAATACAAGTAAATCATAACTAACATGTAATCTTAAATTACAGATAATAACCAACACAAACAGATCCAGGAGGTGGGATCGGTTCGAACCTTTAACATAAATACAAATAAATAATAACTAACATGTAATCTTAAATCACTGATGATAACCAACACAAACCGATCCAGGAGGTAGGACCGTCACGAACCTTTAACATAAATATAAATAAATCATAACTAACATGTAATCTTAAATCACTGATGATAACCACCACAAACGGATCCAGGAGGTGGGATCGTCACGAACCTTTAACATAAATACAGTTCAATTCCATGTCTGAGATGGTTTTGTCGCCAAAAACAAATTTGAGCATCGAAGAGGAATTGGAACTGCTATTGTCAACACATTAATACTGGAAACCGTTTATTCTCCAGAATGATAATTCGACTGAAATATCTAAGGATCACTTTATCAAATCCCTAAAACAAGCTGCTTTAAGAAACAAAGAAGAGTTCCAAGAAAAGCTTTATTGACTTGAATAATAATACTTCAAAACGTTGATGTGGTTAAAGATGGAAAAATATCTCTGGACAAATTCGCCAATGCTCATCCGGCGTACAACCCCAATAACACAACGATCGTAGATACTTCGATGCGTTGAATTATATATTTTTTGGATGTATCCGCTTAAATGATAAGCAGGACTTTGGCAGATTTTCTCTGCAGGAATGGCAGAATCGATGATAGTGTCAACTTCTTACATTATATAGCTGTAATAGTCTGTATAACTGGCCTACATTCCCAATTGGGTTCGTTAGATAGCACTGTTTTGAAAGCCACATTTGAAAACGTTGATTGGCCAGTTGCTTCAACTGAAAGTTTGATTGACGTCACAGTTTAGTACGTATCCAATTCCTATGAATTTTGGAACAGGCATAGATTCTCTACTTTTTCATTAGGGGTTAAGGAACCTGATTCAGAAGATATCAGGTTCTGGGGTAGGCTATAACTGTATAACTATATATCTTGTTAATGCTATTGTTAGTCTTTTTGTTTTAAGCAAACAATGACTCTAACCATTGATTAGTTTATGCTAATTTATTTTAGCTCGATTACGACGAAAGCTCAAGGCGAATATAAACCCCTCAAGGGCAAGCTTTCAGCTTATCGAACCCACAATTTCTGACGGGAGCGTTGAATAATCTATTCATAACATTACCTACCGCACCATTTATTTATTGGTTTAAACAGCGAAAAGATTATTCAACAAAAGATTAATCAATAGTGGCAATCATCATTCTAAAAAAATGATCATTTTATTTTGCTTATGCGTCCCAATAAAATACAATTTCAGACTTAAAAAAAAGATGAAAAAGGGATAATTCAAATGTGTTTTTTAATTATTGTTAAAAAACCACGAAGGAGACCTTTCAATTGGTCAAGTGCGAAACATTTAATAGTTCTAGTTTTGTTGAATACTACATTGTTACAATATGTGTTATGTACTATACATGTTTTTCTAACATCATTAAGACATTTCAGAAAAAAATGCAAATACCGTCGATAAAATAATAACGTTTACACGTTAAGTATTTAACTACATCATTTGTTATTTACAATGGCAAAGGCCAACGTAAATAGTGTAAACGTAAACAGTGTAAACGTAAACGGTAATTTAGATAAATAACAAAATATGATTGTTGATCTAAATTTACTATTTATTTGTACAATGCCAATATTATGAAGATATATTAAATATTTTAAACAGTCTAAATGATTTTAACTCGGACTGTTTTTATGGCGCTTCAACTGCTGATATGCACCATTCGGCGAAACGGTAAGTTAAATTGAACACTAGTCGCTCAAGTAACTTTATTCAACGAGTGAATTTAAATACGTTAAATTCTGGTTAGATTAGGTCAAGGTATTGTAACAGTACTGAATTTTATCTTAATTGTATTGGCAAGCTTAGACTAGTTATTTCCCTTTGACTTTATATTATTTAAAGTTCTCCAGGTATAACTGATCTTTATTGACCTTTCCTATCGCAAAATTGCTGGAATTCCATTGGATTCGGCACTAGGGCTTGATACTCTCTTGGTCTTTTCCATAGAACGCTGTCACAGAATACGGACAATGGTTCATTAATGATTATTAACTATACCGTAGAGTGAATGCGGTTGTGGTGAACTTGCGAACGGTTATCGAAGCATTAAAGTCCACAACTTGGTAAGCAAGTGTACTTTTATCACTAAGTATACTGTTAAATATGTTAAATGTATGAGAGTAAATTGGCACTACACACAATTAACGGTGTTTACCTTCATTTATTTTTTTATTTGTATTAGAGAAGTATTTGGAATTATGATTACCAGTGTATAATCAAAATGATTACAACTATTTGCTAATATTTGTGAATTTGTGATTTTATTCCATAACAACTTTAATATATTCCATATGCCATATATTGGTAGAACTACTATTGCTCACACAAAAACTAAGTAACTAAAGACGAATGAACTTACTACGAGTTTTACTTCCTTTATACCATGGAATTTTTTATAAAATCTAGACATTAACTGTTACAGTATAGTGTCGTTTTAGAATTTGCGACCGTGTATGAGGTTTTAAAGACCACTTATTCGGTCGCAATTTCCCAATTGACAGTATACTTAATCCTGTAGGGAATTGCAGATGTAAAATATGTCCAGTACCATCTGACCCATCACATAAACATTGAAAAGACGTACCAACTACCGTTAAATAACTGAATTATTGTTAGCAAAGGACATACAAACAAAACAGTTTCCATCATAATACATGCAATTCACGATATATGTGTACAAAAAGATATACGCATTTAAAACAGTTATAAGTTTAAAATTGAAAAATTTAGTATGTATATAACGTTGTCGTTAACGAATACATCAGGACCGAGTTGTTCAAAACTTAGTTAGCTTAACCTTGGGTTAAGTTAAATTCTAAAATAAAGATATTTTAAGATTAATAGCATTTTAGGATATTTTTTTTATTAATAATTATGAAAATATGTCATTTTGTTTCGAAAAATGCATTTAATTGCCATAAAATCATTAAGTGTAGAAAATACTGAAGTTACAAAATTTCACTGAACAACTTATTGAAAAAAATCGTCGAAAACGTTAACCAAAATTATTCCTTTTTTTTTAAATTTCATCCAAGTGAAGCCAAATTGGCTCAAATTGTGCAGAAAGTTATATATTTTCTGAAAATACAATCATTTTTAATGTCGAGCAAAATTAAATACAAAACGGAGAAATTTTCAAATTGACTTACGTCGACTTTTATCTAAGTTATTTTGTGAAACACAGCTTAGGTTGTTAAGCTAACAGAGCTTTAAACAACTGGGTCAAGGTCGTCTTTAATATTTTATATTAAATAATAACCGGCATTCCATAACATATGCTTTGTCCAAATACTCCTACTTAATCAATAAATCGTTTCAAGTTTATCACTTAACAACAAATATACAACATATCAGTTTAACTTAGTTTCAGTGACACTATGCATTCGTTAGTCTAAAATAAAGTTCGACACAGAGCGCCTTATTATTAAATCTTCACTATGTACAACAAGTGAAATACACATTTAATTTAAAGGTCATTGGAATATAGTCATCAATTTTCCCATAAATGCATATCCACGTTCAAGCTCAAGGCTTTGTGCATAGTTTTTAAAAAAAACAACAACATAGTGCGAGTCGTGCAGCTGATTACGACGTCGTAAGGGTTTTAATGATTAACGATTTTGATGTCATGAAGTAAATGGTCAACAAATAGTGTGATTTCTGTTCGGTTCATCAGCAGTTATTGAAGTAATAAACACATAATCTACATCTGTAACCGTACTAGATAAATGTGAAACCGGACATGGTGTTGTGGATCGTATGCATCAACAATATAAAAATTAATAATTATAAGACATAACTTTTATTTGTTGACCTGTCATGAGATATGAACTTACTGTAACTATGTTTATATGAATCAATTCGGAGTTACTTACCTTTCAAGTGATTCGATTTAGTTCATATCTCAAGAAATTACAACAAATAACAGTCAGTCCTTCAAGTGTACACAGTAGTGTTCAATTTGACTACCACATGCATTTTTTGAACTTACTTTACATTTGCAAAAGCGACACCTGTCAATTTCGATTTAAATTGTATTCAATTGAATTTGAATTAAATGTTTATCCATGCACATATGAAAATGTGTATGCATTTCAACGATGTACCCATAGTATTCCCCTTTCACAAATAGAGACAAATTCTATAAAGTGACAAAGGGCCGACGACTCACCATTGGCGAATAAAGAATTTACCATTCTACTTGAAACAAATATGAATAAATGTACAATAAAACTTAAAACAAGTTTAACTCCCATATCTAGAAAGTGTACCAAACGCCTCTATTTGGTTGAATTTGAATAAATGATAATCCACGCAGGGGCGAGCACTGTACCTTCCTTAACAGCTGAATGATTATCTTCAAGATAGTTTAAACTTATTTATTTGCCTTCGAGTGTGTCTTACAACTTGGACCAATTATGCTCGAAGTATAACTTGGTGAAACCAGTACTATGCATATGCGGAAAAAGTATCCCAGGAACAATACACATAGTTGTGACAGAAGATCGAACACAAGACCCTCCGATCATGGGTTCGATACTCTACCACTGGACCACGCGTTCAACTTAGATCACGCACTCTACTTACATCACGCACTCCACTAACTTCATAGTATTTTATTTAGCACTCATATATCATAAAACCGCAAAAATTATAAAAATTTTACATAATCCTTTATTATATTTCAACTTGTTTTAGTTACAATATTTCACATTTCTTTATCGACACCACCGTGCAAAGTATTGTCCTCTAAGTCCTCCTGCGGAAGATATGGAATTAAAAGCGTGACAGTATATTTTAATCGGAGTAGTGGAATTGAACGGGAATCGAACTTACGAATATATACATGCATCACGCACGCAGATTGCTTGATGACTTTTCCCCTGTCATTCAAACTATTTCTATACAGATGTCACACTGACTGCCTCATTGACAGACGGGTTTAGGTTCCACAAAACCAAAGCTGTTTGTTTAAATATAATGTCTTCTGTTTCGTTTATTTTGAGTTCTACGTTATATATTATATATACCTTTTCTTTTGTTGTAATTGTTACTGAGAATTGACACATAAAACTCTCAGATTCCGGTATTTTCTCTATTTATGAGTAGTTCATATTTTGCCAAAATTGTATTTTCTGATTTTAGTGTCGGCTTTAAATGTTTAAACGTAACATTTATGATTTTATTTTAACTTCTTTTGTCTTATATGTGTTATTTATCATTACAAATAAGTATAATTAGATATGGTTGATACATTTTGAGAGAAGCAAATTGTAGAACTATAAAGAACGAGTAGTCTTTTTAGATAAAAGGATGTTTACACAAAAACAAAAACTTTTATATTATATTATGAAACGTTTATTCAAAACAAGGATGTACGTATTTACTCTTACATAATACACGGTACTCTAAAACGTTTATTCAAAACAAGGATGTACGTATTTACTCTTACATAATACACGTTTCTCTAAAACGTTTATTCAAAACAAGGAAGTACGTATTTACTCTTACATAATACATGTTACTCTTAAACGTTTATTCAAAACAAGGATGTACGTATTTACTCTTACATAATACACGTAACTCTAAAACGTTTATTAATAACAAGGGTGTACGTATTTACTCTTACATGCAGACCGTAATCCGTTCAAGTACACCAAACGGACGCAAACGAAACGAATATCAAACGCGTTTTAAACGATATACAAACAGACTAAAAATGCAAACGAAACGATAAACGATTAACGATAAACGATAAACGATAAACGAAAAACGAAACGAAACGATAAACGAAACGATACACGGACGCAACAGGGCGAACGATCCACGAACGATACAAAACGATAATGCAAACTTAAACGCATCAAATAATAAAGATTCGGATATCCTCTAATATTGTCGTAGTTATATTGACAATGAAATAATTAAACGAAATGATTGCTCTCTTTGTCATTTAAAATCTTTAAATTGCTATACCTGTAACTTTAATTAAATTTCTTTGTTATAAGTTTTAATCCCAATTACCCGTGAAAAACATTGCCTCAGACATCGTTTCTTTACTTGTAAAAGTGTGATAAAACAATCAGATGACGCATGACCTGCTTACACAACTACCCCAATTAACTGATTTAATTATCTGAACACCGATTTATGTTGCTGTTCTGTTATATGATTGCCAATCAGGAAAAGTTTTCACGCAATTTTAGAAAATCTGTTTGTTACACCAAAAACCCTTAGGGCTTTTCCAAAATTGTATATAAAAATAGTTCATATATATATATTGCAAACACACGTAAAGGGTTGGTGTTTGTTTGTTACTGGGTGTCTGCCAAAATGTTTGTTTTCAATATAGGCATTTGTTAAAAAAAGATTACTATTAAGCTGATAGAGTTATTAATAACTACACATACCTTAATTTGTGTACAGAATGAACACGCTGTCCCTTTCACTATCACCTTGTGCCAATGTCCGATTACGTCACCAGTGAAACAAACATTTTATTCACTAAGTGGGTATTTTGGAAATTTTTGATGGAAGGATATCAGAGGAATTCTATCGGCGTAATGTACATAAAAGTCCTTGAAAGCGTCAGACGGAAGTACATGTACCAGCGATTTTAGAAGCCATGCCACAAGACATAAAACTTTTACCCTTAAAGGCATCTTTTTTTATGGAAACATCTCCGCCTCCCCCATGCATTTACCATAGTGAAATCGAACACGACGTTAAATGACGCAAGAAACTGTCAGAGTGACGACATCGCACATTGCCACGAGGTCAGAAATAAATTGTGTAGGAATAATAAACATAAAGTGTGTGCGCTCGCTACATAAATTAAGGCATGTGTATTTGCAAATATATTTATCTTTGCGGATTATATAAATTATTTTGTTTAATGAATTGTTATAATTGTTTAACATGACAATCTATCGAAATTCATAACTGGAATTAAAATTGGAAAATACTTGTTAATAATGCATTATTCCTGTAAATAAAATAAATACTTGCTGAGGCGTCTATACTCTGTTTCTTGCATAATAGCAGATTATACACCACTGCAGATATAAAAAACACGGACTGGTTCACATTTATTTACCATATACTTTTTCGATACTGTAATATTAACGTAATTGTAAACAAGTCTGGCAATGTTTGGCCACTCTAATGATTACGTGACCGTAACGTGTTTATCTGATGTAATTGACATGCCCCGTACCATGTGTATTAAATTTCAATGATTGAGTTTTATGTAGCATATTAATCTGCTGTCACGCTACAAATCATCAACTTTATGGAAGACCATATCTGACATAGGGTGGCTTAATTAGAAATATTTCAGAATGATTTTAATCTATATTTTAGAAAGATTTTAATCAATATTATTTTAATTTATTTAATTAATATATTATCATATAAAACCCGGCGATTTCTTTAAATATCTAGTTCTTATTATTTATTCTACTGCGGTGTTGCAATTGGACAACAAGAGATGATGCGATTGGTGAACATGTCGTGTAAACGTTAAATGGTAAAATATACACAGTAAACGATACACGCAAAACGATTCGAACGCAAACGCAGGTTAAAATGCATTCACTATCGTTTTGAACTGCATTTTCGTATTTTCTCTAACGTTTATCATAAAATAATGCAAACCATTAACGAAACTAAAATGCATTTCAAACTCAAAACAAACGCGTTTGACACGCAAAACGAACGCAACTGAAATGCATTTTTTGGTGTACTTGAACGGATTACGGTCTGTAATACACATTACTCTAAAACGTTTATTCATAAGTGATCATGAATTGATTAACAAAAATATTAACTTTTTAAATTGCATGACCTAATTATTTTACTATTTTAACATATAACTCACTTTAATATGAGTATTGATAAAGTGTCATTGCATGGATTTGCCGTCGTATACCGTTGCAAAGCAGATGGTATTGATCTTTACAGGTATAATATACGTGTATAGTATTCAAAGCAAAAATGACAAAATAAAAGTGTTATAGAGTATATACACTACTTGCACAGGTATTTACAAAATATATAATAGTATATGTATTATAGTAGTATTATCCAACGTCATATTTACATTATGCAGTCATTGCAGTTATTGACTGGCCTTTATACATAATATATATATATCAACTTTTACAAACTTTTCTACGTTCTTTTTAAAGATTGGACTATCGATTCACTTTGCTTAACTCAAAAGAAATAATTATGTTTATTTTGTATATTCTTAAATACCATGATCATAAATATGAAATACCAATTTATAAATAAGGTTCTATTAAAAGAAATTTTCTCTTATTTTTCTTTTAAAGCAACAGTGAACAAGTTAGCAAGCACATTATAGAGACCAGCGAGTGTTTTGATCAATCACGTATAAAGGCCAGTGAACGACATTAGGATGCATGTTATGTAAACATGACAACAACAAGTTGGATGATTAGGGTTTCCCCTCAATTTATATGACTTGATATGGATTCCGAACATCCGATCATTCTCTTGTTCGTTAAGTTGACAACTAGAACAATGTGGACAACTCTAACAGTATACCCAAGTGCATGTACTAAAACATATCAACTTGTTGGTATAAACATTCAATATATATTGGCTAAAAGAGATGTGAAATCATAACATATACTTAACGCCTTTAAAAACACAAGTATGGGTAGGCTATCAGATGTAACATGAATGATAACCCAAAACAAAACTTTCTCACGGTGTTTTCAATTTCATTTCAACAATTTCATCACTTTAAAACAAATTTAACAAATTATTTGATTTTATAATATATATGAACCGGTAATAATGTTGGCAGATCTGGGATAGAAATATACTCACTACCCAAAAAATTATGCATTTTTAAAGGCGTTAAGTACGTATGTGTATATCCTCATATATATATATATATATATATATTACACATCATACACATACATGTGCTAAATATTTAGGCTTATACAATAATATATTTGTCAGATGATGACATAAATGATCGTGAAAAGGCATAATTGTTGATATATTGAATACACTTAATTCATTTTGCTTTGTTCTAATGTCATGTAAATCATTATCATCAAATTATATCCCATTATTTTCAATTTTAAATTTATTCTTGTCCAGGGAACATAATATTGGGAATATTAACTTGTATATCTAAGTATCAAATCGGCATTGTACAACATGATAACTGTTAAAATAACATCGATGAAAATGTATATGTTACAATTTGAAATTTATGCTTAAAAATAGACAGCATTTTTCTTTCAAATATTGAGTGACACAGCACCGGAATATATTTTTTTCACTAAAATTATGTAATTTTCAAACATTCCACACATTGTTAGTTTAGAGTGCTGCATGAAGACCTCAGCTGCACATGGATGGATTCGAGTAGGATCACTGTTCTTCTTCAAATAACCTTACACTGTTTTGCTTAGACATTGAATCCAGCTGGGATCCCACGACCTCAACGATGAAAGATTGGTGATCATTCCATCTTATTAATTATATAACAGTATTTCTAAACCCTTGCACTGGATGTGTACTGGTCTAGGCATGCAAAATAAATCCTTGTTTGTCATTGTCTTCTTACTTTTGTAATAAATTGTAAAAATAGTTTCTTATCTTATTAACTTGTATATGAAGCAAACTTCAACGAACTTAAGTTATTGTATTCATCGGATAGGAAACCATTTCAACAGTATTATGTGGTTTTCACTGATTGCTTGTACATATGATACCGCTATGACTGAAAAAAATAATGTTTATACAGTTATGTAGAATAAGTATTGATTTTTTAAACAATTCATAACAATAACATAATAACCGAAAAGTAACATCACTGTATAGATCATCGCCCTCACTTTGAAAAGTCACACTTTTTAAAATTGACTTTAAAAGGATAAATATAAAATCATGCTATCAAGCTATTCCAATCTCTTCTTACTAAATTAAGAAACAATGAAAGGGTGTGTCCCTGCGACTTATTAGATAATAATCCAATAATTAAACACATTACGTCATATTTTTTCTTAAATTCGTCTTTGAAATGAGTTTCAGTCCCAAAAATGCGTTTTTCACTATGGAATTAGAGTGATAATTTCAATTTATTGTGACTTTTGGCTTTGTGGTTAGAAACCTTAAACATTTACAATTTTATGGTTGTTTGTTTGTTTTTTATAAAATTTACATGATGTATTACTCATTAAATTCAGTATTCAAAACAATGAAATATATCTATTTGTCACAATTTCCAGGAAATATATTCTAAGAAATACAGGCGACCAATTCAAAAATTAGTTAAATTTGTTAAAATATTGAAACAATTAGTAATAATCCAGGCGAAAAACACCTACAATGTACACAATCACAGATTCAATTTGAACTACTTTCAATAGTTGACCAATTTATAAGTATATTGGTTCGTACTCTAAACTTGTATGCAGAAGCAGAAATATATAGGAAAAGACATGCAGGTGTAGATTGTTGCGTATGTGATGCATTGCTCATTTTGTCCTAGATTTTTTAAAAATGTGAATAAATGATTTCCCAATAGAAAAAGTGCAATTTTGTCTTAAGATTATACATTTTATGAACATATATGCTGCATTGAGACTTAACTCTACATAATATAAATGTTTATATATAACTGTTATCTATATAACATTGTCTTTAACAAACGCATAAGTGTTTGGCATATAGTTATGTTTGAAACCAAATAAATTCCGACTTAACAAACGTACATAAAAACAAATATGAAAACAAAGATGCACATGGAATATATGTAAGACAATGTATTGTTAAATTCATTTGTACTGTTGTGTAAACATATATAAATAATGTCGAATTATAAAGGACCTAAGGACCCAATGAAAGTGTGTACGTGAATCGACATTCTTCCCTAATTTTCATGAGAAAAAAACCCAGAAAAACACTGCTACTTTGCTACCGATAAAGACACAAAATAGATCATTCATACAAACTACAACTGTGTGGTTTGCGTTATAAGCAAAGTCAATGATGCTGATATCAGTGTGTATGTAAACAATATACTAGTATTGATTAATCACTGTTTATTTAAACTTTCAGTAAACAAGTATCGTTCGTGGTACGGGATCTTGTATCGTTACAACTCACAAATGGACATTGTGTGACCTACTTCATAGTGTGTCAAGACAACGTAAGTTCTCAATGTGCCGGTTAGAATCGCTGAACAAAAATATAATAATAACAGAAAGAAATAGCTATCAACAATTTGTAATTGTATTTATAAATATGTTTTATTATAAAACTAAATTTGGAACTGTGGTGTACGGCATTTTCATATTTTACCGACTATCAGACTTTCTGACTTGCTTATTTGCGATCCGCCAAATTTGTTTTCGCTTCAAGCGTTAAAAAGGAGTCCATCCCAATGTTTTTGATCGAAAAATACATTTTTTTAAACAATTGACGATATACAATGGAAATGATTATATACATACAATATGAGATTTGAATTTTTCGTCCAGTAAACAGCTTTGTCAGCCCATATATAAAGACAACAAAATCAACCCCAAGACACAATATTTGATTTACGTGAAAAAATATCAATAAGCACAAATATGTATTATATAAAAGTATCTGATAATACAGGTATATACAATAATTTTATTCTTAGACATATTTTTCATTTTCGCATCAATACATTAATTTTAGTTTATAGGACTATTATTTCTATAAAAAAGATGCACATACTGAGATTATCAGAGTTAAAAATGAAATTGAAGATTACACGATCAACAAAAATATAGTCACGCACGTCTGGAAATTTAATATTTTAGTTTTCAATTTGTTTGATATGTGTCTATTTCCAAATCGAGCGTCCCACAATACTTTTACTAGTGTATAAAGATGAAATAGAAAATACATGTTATACTAAAGCTTTTCGAGCTTTTCAAAGCGCACCAATCATGTATCTAGATAAATATGTCAAATCATGTAAGAGAACTTTGAAACTAAAGACAGGTTCATTTTTTTCAAATTCGTATTGATTGAAGCGAAGCCATTTGAAGACAATCGATAGTATCCAAATAAAGGAAATGTATTCAGTCTTTAGCTTGTTTAACACATGTTTGTATATTTCATTCAATTCGAATAACTGAAATAAATGATACAATAAAGTATGCTCTTTCTAAGGTAATGTTTTGTATCTTTGCCACAATGCCATATTGTGTCAAGCTGTCCTAACACTAGCGGTTCAGTTGGTGTCTTGTTTATCCTTAAGAATAATTTCACGCAAATAATCGAATTCTTTGGTGACTCTATCAATCGGCTTTAGATTTTGCTTTATGCGACTAATAATTTTATCAGGAGTAAAGCATTTATCCAGACGCCAACGGTACACCCAAATACGGTCACGAGGCATGTTCACTACCACTGTTTCTTGTACAAGCCGTCTTTTCTGTACAACATGCACAAGTTCTATAATGTGTCCGTCTGCCTGGCATTTAGTGACAATTCCATATCCACTCCGATCGCGTGGAGTTGCGGAAACGCTTTTCAAGTTTTTGAATTCAATAAGTTTGCCAATACATAACTCGGTAAATGAGTATAGCTCAACCTTTTTGTACTCGTTTTCAGGTATATTACATACCTCAGGAATAAAAACCATATCTTTTTCTAATTCAGGATTCGACATTGAATAGATGCAAGGGGATTGTAAAACCCTTCCCCAGTAGCAGAAGTGTCTTGATCTATTGCTTGTTAAGCTGTATTTTCTCTCGCCTAATCGTGACTTTGCTCTTTCGATCGAAACTAGAAGTGGGTATGTTTCGAATCCTTCATACGTTCTTATAGAATATTGTTCATGCTCGAAGTTCACGTCTAAATAGTCTGTACGTACTTCGCGTCCTGAGTAATGAATAATGGTAATTGTGCCCTTTCTTGCCGGCTCAGAGCTTTCAACATTGAATGGATTCTTCTCAAGAACAATGGCATCGTGTGTATAAAATCGCCCATAGCTTATCACCTCTCCTTCACAAAAATCCCCGAAACTTTTTACTCTTCGCATGTCAAACGTTTTTTGAACAACATCAATGATAAATTTTGTGTCGTTTTCAAAAACAATTCCTAGTCGGTCAACTGCCCGCTGTATAATGTGTTCTTTTCCGAATAAGAAAGCTGGATGATATCGATGTTTTTTAACATTTTGTGTGTTTAACTTTAGCAGCCAGTCTATATTGGCTGCCTTTTTGTTTTGGTCAAGAGCTAGTACTGACAGTTTGTATGTCTTTTCAGCAATTATTTCTATCTTTGAAACGATGCCTATTTTCCCTTTAAGTTCAATTATATCTCCTTTACAAATGTCTTCACCTATCCAAACGTCAACTGATGCCATTTTCATGGTGCTGTATGGTCTGTTTTTTGTGTTGTCTTTTCTTAACTCTTCCTTACCCCGGTCCTTATCTTCATCATATTCTCTAACGCATTTTATTGTAACGGATTCCGTATCATGATATTTCGGAGTTTGGTCAACCTTTGCCCAATAGCAGAAATGACAAGATCTATTTGAAAATATATTGAATCGTTCTTCTCCCAGTCTTTTGAAGGCTCTTTCGACGACTTGATCGGGTGTGAAACAGCTAAGTTTACCCATATCCCTGCGAGTGATTTTTATCCCATTCTTTACTGTAAAATCACGCAATTCAATTTGACCTTTCTTGAAAACTCCATTTCTGTAGTGTATTGCATTAACCGTCCATGTTTTTCTAGATATATCCTGTTGCACGCCGATTACAATGCAGTCATGATATAACTCGCCCAACCGAACTATGTCACCTTTTTGTATTTCTGAAATATTTACCTTTTTTTTCAACTTGCCTTTGAATGGAGAGCGCAACTTAATATACAATTTTTTCAAACCATAGAAACAAGCAACATTTGTAAGGGAAAGTAAAATTCCTATACAGATTCCCCATGGTGTCGACAGAAATGGTATTACAACAAAAAGCAAAAGTGCTAAACCAGCAGCTTGCGTAACGGCAAACAGAAAAAAGTTAGTCCATAAGTCAGCTAACTCTGACTTCAAGCATTCAAGACATATACTTTTTTTCTTCCAGTATTTATAGATCAGATGGAATGATTTGACAATACAAACTACAAGATACAGAACCAGCATTCCTCCAAGAACATAGACTGGTACCAGGCAAAGATGAAGCGAAGTAGTAACTGTTTCCGTTGTGACAGCGGTGGTATCATCTGCAGTTGCAAATGATACTTTTACGACCAATTTCAGTATCGCCTTTAAAAGTTGGACCCGGCCAAAACTGTTTCCGACTATATGTCCAATATTTACTGCTATCTTCATCGCTGTTCCAAAGCATGATAGAACGTGTCTTCTTTGGCCACAATCAGACACACCAGTCGCTGCCTCAGTTGCGAGATGCTCACAGTTATTTGTCAACACGTTGTACTCTTTCTTCTCATTCATCTTCTCTTCCGCCCGTTTAATTATACGCTCAGGATCATTATCATTACCTGGATACAAATATTTCTGCATATAAATCTCATCATTAATCAGATCAAATACCATGTTTGATTCTTGAACTTTGAAGTATGATCTAAAAGGGTGGGTGTAGAAATGAATGCATTCTACACACGCCCTTGTTGTAATTCCGTCAATGATTTTAACACCTTTTACAATGGCATGGTGAGTGTAAGAATATATAAGGCGCTTTTTTATATTGAAACGTGAATTTTGACCGGGAAGGAATATATGATCCCCCCTTTTCAACTGATGAAAATCGGTAATGCGAATCTTTTCCACGCAGTATGTGCATCTTCCAGGATATGTTTTTCCATGCTTTTGGCCAGTTTCCATTTTTAGATGGATGAGCAGTAGCTTCATAATATGTTTTAAGCTACCATACATAGTGACGGGTGAATTAAAAGAATGAAAAAAAGTTAAACAATCGAACATATTTTGGAACTTTAACTGTTCAGTTAAGACTGCCTAACGTGTCCTAGATTACACTACAATATTAAAAGTTTTAGAAAGTTCTAATTTTCAAAATAAAACTTTTGTTATAAATATAAATGAGTTCTATTATTTAGTTTAAAGTATGATAACAGTGAAAATATAGCCTTATTGAATGTTGAAGGGCCAATATAGTTGTCTTCATATAAATAATATTGAAGTTCAACACCTGTAAATTTCCAATAATACATAATGTCATGATTTCTATGCAAATCGTATGGCTCGAAGCAGTTCCAAATACCGTAACATTGTGACACTGGCACGCAACCTTCACCGCACCGTAATCTTTAGGTTCGTGGTGGTCTAATCTAAGTGGTAGGTATTGTAGATCATTGTGAACGATCAGTGTGACGCCTTCCAAATACTGCAACACTGTGACACTGGCACGTAACTTTCACCGCACCGTATTCTTTAGGTTCGTGGTGGTCTAATCTAAGTGGTAGGTATTGTAGATCATTGTAAACGATCAGTGTGACGCCTTCAAACAAGCTGTAATAAATACATATACTATAAAACAAATGTTGATAAGCGCAACAGATGTATATCATTTACATTCGAATTTTATTGTATTATGCTAGAAAGCGGTAGATTATTCAACGTGAATTAATGTTCAGATAAATACTGGAAACCAAGATAACTACAAACTATCAGTAATATATTCAATTGAAGCGCAGGGTGCATTCTACATAAAACGGTATGTACAAATTTGGCCATATAAAAGCCACGCCCAATACTAGATGTACCCTGAGAGCGGACACAAAAGGTTAATATAAGTCCCGGGGCTACTTACAAATCTATCTAAAAAATTACATGTATTTTAAAAAGATAAAAATAGTTTTAATCTCAAATAACACCTTAAATTGTTTTTTTCTCTTTAATCTCTGAAGTCGTAACCACTTCATCTTATTATCGTATTTGCATTAATTTGAAATATGACTTTTATTTTCGTTTTCTATCTGTATCGATTATTGAATAAGATATGAGATACTTGGGCGGTAGTGTAATGTATAGAGTGTTGGCCGCTTACGCCAGAGATTACGGGTTCCATCCCCAGTTTGACCCTATGACCCTCATAATACAACACTCAGAACTGATTCTACCCAGGCAGAGGAAATGAGAGCGGTTCATATAAGCTCTGAGCTTTCATCGCAATCGAGCTGAAACGGTTATTGTAAAATTTATAAGATATCACAACTCAAATAAGCAATCAAGTGTTTTCCCTTTTTACACATGGTATGTTTAATGGGAAGATTGTTTGTTTATTCTAACAAACACTTTAGTTACTCACGAATAGAATGAAAACAATAGATGAGATTTCGTCAAATAATATTTTAAGTATAAATGGGGCAAACTGTTGTCAAAAATCAAATGCGAGTTATCCAACATGTCTGTTTGGTGGCAGTGAATGCTCATGTAAAGTTGTATTGATATGTGTTTGTATTTACAGACTGATAAGATATTTAAAGCTGATATTCTAGGCAAAACTCCTGTTTAATCTATATTAGATTTCCCTCATTTGTCTACTGAATGCTTGTGAAAACATACTTGGAAGTTTTATTGAAATAAATTAGTAATATTGATAACATGAGCTTGTAAAAAGAACATTCTAGCTAAATTTTAAAATCATGAAAAGGGCTCATATTTTAATGAAGTTTTCCAACTGTCCCCTTCTGTTTCAGTGATGGAAATTAAGACACATACAGTTGTCCCCTAATTTGTTGTAAAGTGCCATTGATATGAGACTATAAGTTATCAAGGCTAAACATAACAACGTTTTCTTAGTAAAGCAGGGGTCACAATTGTCCTTAAAATCATAATCAATTTGTCTAACCTTTTGAGTCCCGCTGATGATAATGAATAAGCATGTAAATGTTCGTTGATGTTGGGCTGGTACTAACTGAGTATGTATGCCGAATGTGTTAACCAAATATTTCAAGAATAAAAGGGAACATACTAAAATTAAAACGAAAGTTTCTCATAAGACAAAGTGAACCACCCCCATCCCAACGTTACACATCTTTGTTATAAGGATGATGGTTACTGATAAATGAGCATACTAAAATATTTTCTCTGAACGTCAAGTGAAAAACGTTCATCAAACACTTATATCTATGCATACGGAGATTTGTATCTTTGTCTAGCAAGGACAGTTAGACCTCTCTAAGATTCATGTTCATTTACTTGTGTGGGTGGTGCATTCTGAAATGTTGGACAATATTTATTGCTTTATTAATTCAAATGAAACTTTCTGAAAATATGCGAAATTAATTATTTCATTAGATTGTAGATAAAATATGAAATTATCCAAGCCCAATTGACAAAATATCAATAACTTATGAAAGTTCGAAATGTATATAGTTCAACATTAAAGCACAGAACAAATAAAAGATAAAAAAAAATATTGTGATCAATCAATTGGCACCAATTAGCTTTCATTTTATGTTGTTTTTTGTTAAAATAGAAGAGAGGGAATGGTCCAAATGGTGTTTCACTACACAAGGCCAATCAGCCATCTATTCCGCACATATATCAATCATAAACTATTGTTTCTCGGAATCCGAATATTCTAACTATTTAGATACACGTGAAACTCTGAGTTTAACACAGTCGATTTTTAAACATAGCATATACTGCAATACGACATCACTGGTGCTAAAAAGTGACTTTTAATAGGTTTCAACAGATGGCATTTGAGTATTCATGAGGACGACATTTCTTTAAAATAAAACTTAGGGGTCCCACTGCGGTGTCTAATACAAGCTAAGCTAGACAACCCACCAGTTATTGTGCGTTTTTATGTGCGGATACTGTCTTGGTATGGAAAAACAATACTTTAAAAAAATACATGTGGAATTGTTTCACCACATACAATATGTTTTGAGAAATGTTGTAAGCATTCTATAGAAAGACAGTTACATATACAACTTCTTCTGGTTGCCACGACGTTTTTGTGATTTAACATGCGCAAACCTCAAGAACCAAGATGAGCAAAATAAGTGAGGTAACATGGCATATAAATTCTCTTGTACACAACAGTGCTAATATCAGTGAATGTGTCCACGGAACAACGTTGATGCCCTTCTTTTACACGCTAGTTATGGGTGTTGAATAAGTTCAGACCGTATGATAGTTGTCTTAATCTGCTAGAACAGATAAAAGTATTAAATTAACTTACATACAACCGAATGTAGAATCAAGGCGTTGTAATGACATTTAAGCTGTTTTTTCAACGTATGCCGTGTTCTTTATAATGTACTGCTTCATGTGTTACGTTTCTGTCATCAGCTTATTAAATCGTTAGGCACATCTTCAGTACGGGGTGTTATTTCAGATCAATTGACAGGCCTCCGGGATCACGTGATGAACAATGATACGTCTGATATGAAAATAATCGAAAAAATATATCATAGTAGTGTTAAAGAACTCCAACATATGACATGCGCATACGTTATGGCGTTGTGTAAATTCATTACAATGAAAATGTTGCAGAAGCCGTTAAGAGGGACAATATAAAAAATATGTATAGTTATCTAGTATAGTTCCTAATTATATTTAGTGTATACCTATTTATTTTATCGCGATTGTGAAATAAGCTCAAAGCTGAGATGCTTTCGAGTCCGTTTCCCTTATCATTACTGTATTAAAAAGATGTATTAAATCTCTTAGTTATGACTGATTCTCCATTTAAGTTAAATTCTTTTACCCAATTTTTGGATGCTAATTGAGATTCAGGTTTTGATTTAATCCTTTCATGTATGTATCTACATCTTTTTTTTATTTCTAAATAAAGTTAATATTAGCAAAGGAAATAATGGATTTTTTGCTTAAGAGCTAGAGCGTGAGAAAGAAAATGTACCTTAATATGTCCTTAAAGCAGATATGAGTCTAGAGTATTTTAAAAAGTGTGTTACAACACTATATTGTTGTGTCATTTCAGCAAGTGTCATAAAATTTCCATTACTGTTCAATACATCACTGATAAAGCGTATACCTTTCTTAAAATATCTATCAATAAAATCACTCGAACCTCCGACCTAAATATTAGGATTATGCCACAGTGGTATCGCTTGAAATTCATGCCAAGATGTGGTGTAACTTGTTTTAATAAATTCATATAACAATTAAAAACATCTCTCCAGAAGGGACTTTTAACTTTATCTAAATGTTTCATGGGTAGCACTAATACTGAGTATTGATTTTGAGAGACCTCCGGGTCGTACTGAGGATAGAATTCGTAATCACAAGATGAGCGGCTAACACGTTATGCACTTTACTAACGCTCAGCTTGGTTATGCTTAAGTTATTAATATAAAGTGTAATTGTATTGTCAGCAAAATATGTTATGAGCGAAGTCATATACTAGTAAAGTATTGTGTGTTTCATATATATATGTAACGTCGGCCTTATTTGTAGTTTACTTATATAACGGCGATTTGATTAGGTAAAGTGTCTACATGTAAAGCTTAAATTATGGTGATGTTATATCATTTTCATACACTTCGACGCGTTTTCCCATAAACGGTTTAATGTTCACTAATAGTTTAAATAAGTTAAAGCACTGATTATATCTTTATTAACAAAAGCTCAAGTCCTCTATGATGTTCAACTAACTAACTTCTTGCAATATGACAACAAAACGCACTTGGTTTTAATTACCCGTCTTTAAAATAGCATATGCACGAGGGGCATTTAATAAGTAATGGTATATTATTATGAAGCAAATGTGATTTTCACATATTTCTGTCTCTACCTATACCATGTTTAATATCAAAATGCGTGATGTAAATATTTAATCTATAATTAGCAAAAGTGAACGTATTTCCATTATTTGTTAAATCTACAATTTATATTGTATTAAAATTTCAATTATGCCAACTTAACTATATCAATTAACTCAATATGTTCAAAGCAGGAAATTGTATTATTTGTTTAATCACTATTAATCATTACCCTTTGACATATGGTTTAACACCTTGATGAGAAGGAAGTCTTTGATGCCATGTTCACACCTCCAAAGTCAACAATAACTTTGTTGGTATATATAGAAGATAAAAGAATTTAGAAAACTTACGATAGCTTTGTGCAAGAAGATAGAAAAAACTTTGTGTTATAACTTTGTGATTAAAAAATAACTTAATAGCTTAACTTTGTGATGAACATATCTATGTGACAACTGTGTGATATCAGAATTAAAATATAACAACTTTGTGAATATTTATTTAGTAAAATCTTTCTGATCCATAAACAGAACTTTCTGTCATTTGGCATTTTGTTCATATTTACGACAATCATGGATTACTACGGTCCCAACGTTATGAGAAGTGGAGCATTTTTCCCTCATTATATTTGTAATAAATTGCAACCAACAACTATTAATTCTCTCTCTCCCCATCCTCTCTGTCGGTCGGTCGGTCGGTCGGTCGGTCGGTCGGACGGACAGACGGTCTGTATGTCTCTCTCTCTCTCACTATATATATATATATATATATATATATATCTCATTATAGTTTTCTTTATTTCTTTTATATATATATAGTCGTCAATGATTTCCCATTAAGATATAACATTGTACAGGATATGTTGTTAATTTACGAATATATGATGTCAGAGCGATAAGACCCTCGTGTGTCCTTATGGTGACAATAAAATGTGGTGCATGGAGAATAACAACGAGATAAAACATTTATCATCAATTTATCTTATGACAAAGGTTAAGATACATGGCATTTAGCTTGCACAATCGTTAGATTAAATAAATATAGTGATGACGCATCTATATACATTATTGTGAACTTAATACAAAGTGATAAAACAAGTATGAACTGAATAAACTGAGTCTGCTCTATTGCTGTCAATATAGCAACTGAAGTGAAATTGCTATAGTGATGTGGTTATGTCGGCAAGGGTAAAAATTGACCTTGCCGTTTATATACATGGTTGATATCGAGAATGAGATCATGTATGGCAAATATATATATACATGTAGTTGATCTCAAAAATGAGGTCATATATGACTAATTTACACATAGTTGATGTCAAGAATGAGGTCATATATGTCTAATATACACATAGTTGATGTCAAGAATGAGGTCATATATGGCGAATATGCACATAGTTGATGTCAGGATTGAGGTCATATATGGCGAATATGCACATAGTTGGTGTCAAGAATGAGGTCATATATGGCGAATATGCACATAGTTGATGTCAAGAATTAGGTTATATATGGCGAATATGCACATAGTTGATGTCAAGAATGAGGTCATATATGGCGAATATGCACATAGTTGATGTCAAGAATTAGGTTATATATGGCGAATATACACATACAGACCCTAAACCGCTCAAGTACCCCATAATTGCACTCCGTTTGCGCTCAGTTTGCACTCCGTTCGCGCTCCGTTCGCGCTTATTTCGCGCTCCGTTCGCGCTCCGTTCGCGCTCCGTTTGCGTGCACTCGATTAAACGCGGTTAATTTAATGCACTCACAAACGCAAGTATTCGCTCACGAGCGCTGTATAGCTAAGTGCTGTATTTAATACTCCTCTTAGCGTTCGCTTCGTTCAGCGTTCACTCAACGTTCAGTTCGCTCAGTTCGGTTTCCGGCCCATAGCCAATCGCAACATCTCAACTCTTTAAACTGATTCTATATTGACTTTTTAATTTAATCTGTTCCAATGGAGCAATTAAATGTATCCATGGGATTTTAGTCAAGGTAAATTAATTCATAATCCGATTGTTTGTCTACAGATTATGTCACCCGCTGGGCGATAGGTTGAACAAGTATCGATAGTAGGCATGTTAAACGGAAGTGTCTATGTTTTGATATGTGATCAGTGGTCTTGGTGATCAAAGAATATCGCACGTTATACCGGCTTCTGTTATCCAGACACCGACGTTTGTTTGCGTCAGTATCTTCTTTGATATACCGTAAGCTGTTTGTTACAGGAAATCAATAAAGTTTGTCCACAAAATTTACATAAACATCATCAACATAAACTAAATAAATTGTTATTTATAATTAAATTTAATTAATATTTCCATACTGTTGATACCTCATTGGCCTTATGATAATCCATAAATCTGCTCAGTGTGAGCAGTGACTTAACATGTGGATATATCACTGGTTTTGTTAATGTTCAAACTAAAATAAGCTTTATAATCAATAATATGTACTGCATGGGTGATGAAAAATTTATTATAATCTGTGCGATGCAATTCGACATTATAATCAATGATTTTTGAAAAATAATAATCTTGTAGTGTTTTTTCTCGATTTGGGTCCAAATGTGGCTTCACTAAACTTAAAAAAAAATATTCTGATATTTTAAGTTTTTTATAATTATTTTCGTTATCATTATGTATATAAATATACTTGCAATTATCTTTTTTCAGTGGGTTTCTCAAATTATTCTTTTACTGATAGTATGCTTTATGTTAATATATTATTTAAAATGACAAACTATATTTAACTTGTTTGAAACTACACCCACTGTGCTATACCACTAATTATATGACACGCAGCAACACACCCGTGGTGTTAATTACGTTATGTCACATGCCAGTGAGAGCCGTGTCAATTAGGTTATATGCTAAAGCGGTGACTTATCGGTCTATTGACCAACGGAAGATATGTATGATTTCATTTTGATTGTAATTCGTGCCAGATGGATGAATTTTAATTGAGCCAACATTATGTGATTGAAAAGAAAAAAATAAGAAAGAAAAACTGCCAGCCAATTAACAACAAATAAAAAAATTATTTAAGATATTGGTTACTCGAAGTTTCAGAACGCTTTAGTATGTAAATATCATGATGTTAATATCATTAAATTAACGAACCGAAAACCCCACGCCAGCTCTGAGTGAATGGTAGAAAGTGTGACATACACGTATAAAGGGATGTGTATTCAGGGCTGTCATTTTACCACAGCTGCCATAGTGATTTCGTATAAAAACAGATCAGAATTGTTAATTTACAAAATAAAACAATCCTACAATTTTAAAACTAATAAAAATTAAAGACATGTGTTTAAATAATTCCTTGTGAAAATGTAGTATTTTATTTTATTATTTTTTACTTTCATTATTTGTTTTATTTTTTTTGAAATATTATTATCATTGGAGCTATTATTATAATATACATATTGACTTATTGATTTGTTTACATCTTTTATATTGGATACGTGCGTCTGTGCATCTGGTCAGTCGTTCACAATTAATATAACAATTTAATTACTATAATGAAGGCAGAGTTGCATGGCAATCATCAAAACAGATACGCATGATGAGAACCACATGTGTGTCAATAAATAGTTAATTGGTGATTTATCGGTCCATTGATCACAACGAACCCTGCCGGTGTGTAATTTTCATTTTGATTATAATTTGTGCAAGATGAATGAATCTTTATTTAACCCGCGGCATGTGATTGGATAAGAAATATATAGTCAAAATCAATACTTAAATATGCAGATTTTTTATAATTTTATTATTATCATCATTATTATTAATATCTATTGTATATTTTATTATTATTTATTACTATTGTTACTAATATTATTGTTATTATTGCTATATTACTTTATTATTATATTATCATATTATTATTATCTGAGTATTTTTTCTTCTTTATTATTATTATTATTATTATTATTATTATTGTTGTCATTTCTTACTTGTTGCCCCTTTCACAACATTTATAGTGGCTTAATTGTTACGTGCTTACGTGCACGTGATCAGGCGTATCGATTTTGTAGGAAAGCGGGAAAACAATATATTTACTATTTTATAGGCAGTGAATACATGTTCGTTTTTGTTTATTTAAACCTTCCTCGTGATCAAAAGCTGTTCTTTAGTCAATATAAAATCACAACCTCAAAAAGGTCACCTAGAAATTTACGTTTGCTAGTTTTTATTTCCTATGTCTAATGTGTTATTTCGGTCTGTCTTGTTAATTTGGCATACATACATTTATTTTACATTAATTATATTTAGCTTGATTGTCAAGTAAGCTCTGAGCTTATGCATATCTTTCTCCAGTGCATTCCCTTATTAGATCTGGTACTGAATTGTGTTTCGAAAGGTCGGGTAAAGCCTGGGTCAAACTCGCGACCTCTGCCGTCGGAAGCCAGCACCCTATCCGCTGTACTACTGACCCATTTTATATTTTAGAATACAATTAACTTATTATTATTATTTTAATGAGATGTGCACGAGTATAATGTTTCAACTTTAATTGCAATATAACAGTTTACGTAGATTTGTTTACAACTAAGCACACACTCAGTGTAACTATGTTTGGGGAAAATATAAAACAAAGTCCAAATTAAATTGAAAATTGGTAATTTTTATTTTGCCGAAATACCCAAACAAATAGAATCATAATCATATAATTTTACGCATATCTATGTTTTGTTTGATTCACGCATGCTTTGATATTTTTGTATTTGGAGCAGTATACGCTTAAATCGAAATAAAGTACATGTTTTGTATGTTCTATAACTAATTTATATCGAAATAACACGGCAAATTAGCCTTGAAACCGTAGATAACCAATGATGTGTCGTCTATTGTATAATAGGTGTTTTAAACATTATTGTATTGATCAGCTAAATATTGATATTTATGTAATAATTGATAAATTGTTGACCAAAATAAGTTTTATCATGCGTTTTACAGTAAAACATTTATATTAACTACATGGTTTATATTCATTTGAAAGAAAATTTATTTTTATCTCGATTTTAAGTATCGACTTCAAGATCAAATAATAAAAAAAGAGTATATCCGAATGAACGAGTGCACTCAGTAGCGCACGAAAAGTTCTGTTATCAGTTTTCTTACTGTGTCTAGCGTATACAGCGCTTCTGAGTGCACTCAGCGTATCTGAGTGCATTCAGCGTGTCTGAGTGCACTCGATCTATTTCATGCGTTCAGGAGTGCGTTTATTATTCAAAATCCAGCGTTTGCTTACGGTCCATGTCCGCTCCGTCTGCGCTCAATCTGCGCTCCGTTCGCGCTCCGTCTGCGCTACGCTCTCGCTCCGCTTACGCTCTGAGTGCACTCCGTTTGCGTGCAATTGGGGTACTTGAGCGGTTTAGGGTCTGTAGTTGATGTCAAGAATGAGGTCATATATGGCGAATATTCACATAGTTGATGTCAAGAATTAGGTTATATATGGCGAATATACACATAGTTGATGTCAAGAATGAGGTCATATATGGCTCATATGCACATAGTGGATGTCAAAAATGAGGTTATATATGACGAATACATACATGATTGCGATCAATTATGAGTCAATACATGTCATAATATACATGAATAAATATCAGAAAAATTAAACCACGCATGTCGTGTATATACCTGGTTGATGACAAAATAAGACCTTGTATGTCGCACATAATTTTTTATGCACGGTTGATGGCAAATATAAAACATGGCATGTCGCAGCATACAACAAATCAAATATAAGATGAAATTTGAGAAACTACGCAGTATTGAAAGTGTCACTTTTTACGGTATTAATATATTCTGATTTGTTGAATTGTTTATGTTTTATTATCTAGCAAGCAGCAGCTGTTACACAGCGCTTAAGGCGTGGCTACATATTCATGACTTACTTCACTGTGTGTTAATACATTGGGTGTTACTGCATGTAGCTAAATCATAAACCAAGCTTGTGTTGGTTCACTTAAAAGCTTAACACATTACAGTATGTGATTACGTTAACTTTGTACGTAAGAAGAAAAGTATGCTTATTTTGTAATCACTACAAATTATGTTATTTGGAAACTTAACACATTTTATGATAACAGTAAATAACAGAACATTGATACAATGCATTGCAAGTTATATTATAAGTATAAATATAAAGACGAATATCAGAAACTATGAAAGATTTTTCATCTTTCCGAGAAGAAGATACTTACTTGTGTGTAGAAGCAAATTTTTTCGTAATATTAGTTAAAAATTTTCATGTGATCTAAAATTATTTTTATTTATTTCAATAACTATTTTAATTGCTTCTTTTTGTAATGTTCAAATGCTGATTACTTTTGCAATACAAAAACATGAACTTCCGTTCGAAATGCTTTATAGGATGACATTTCGGCAACAAAATATTCTAGTGTTACCGTATATCTATACACAAATTAAAATGTAGTTGAATTATAAAAATTCCATGTTGTACCAAAAACTGGTAAGTATTTAAAATTATCTTATATTTTTGTGTTCAAATGATCTCAGATAAATGTCTAAATGCTTTTGATATGAAGACAATGAATGATTTTCTAGTTAAGGTTGTCTAATATACAATATAAAATCTCTCTTCCCTTTGGCGTCATATATAATAGCTATGAAAATCATAGCGCGTTTTATTATTCGAGCTAAGGGCAGCGTGTATTGTATAATCAGTTTTTATCACAAGCCTCAACGCACTTACACAAGTTCTGTGGGAAGCATCACCGTTTAGCTCGTCAATGTTTGGTCAGTTACCAGGCAAGTGGAGATCCTTTATCTTAGTTACTAATCTAGACACTATCGGACCGCACAGGTCTTATCGCTAGCCTTTCCATACATACGCGATTAGCTCTGCTGGGAGCATGACGGATTAGCTCGTCGCTGATTGGTCAGTTACCTGGTCAGTGGAGATAATTTGTCTCAGTTATTACTCAAGACACTCTCGGAACATACGTAGTTATTTGTTACCCATCACCACCCCCTGCTCCACACAGATCAGGTATCTGGTCCATAATTCCGTTTAGATATTTAACATATATGTTGGAGTGGCGTATTCTATCGAACCCTTCACATTTCTTTTCTTTTTTCGGTATTATTTCAATATTTACATTATATGTTATTGATATTATGGCACATGTGTGCCTTGCTTATGAAGATGCAATGTATAAAACATCTATGGCACATGTGTGTCGTTCTAATAATGCATAATGATAACCATGTTTTATGACACATATGTACTTTACATATATTGCATAATAATAATTGGTCACAATGTGACACATTCAATGCATCCTTAGTTCAGTTGTTTTTTTCAAAACTTTGGCACGATTTATAAAAACTATTTATGTTGGAACGACATGAAACTTCAGGCCATGGGTGCAACACTATCAAATGGTGGTTTCCGTTTCCCATGTATACAAATAAATAATTTAGGTAATTGCTATATTATCAAATGATAACTGGTTGCATACTATAAGACAACTCATTCCATACTTTAAGAAAAAATATCTCATGAAGATTATACAAATATAAATATGATATAAAACATAATTTTAGTGACCTCGCAAAATGTTATTCCAAATAACAAATTATGTGTCTAACAAAGTACTAAATAAATTTATATTTAATAAAGTTCAACACAAAACCAACAATTATAGACCCATGATATACACATATCATAATAAGTCATTAGACAACATATACTAGCATCTGTAAAGTCAAATTCTATTTAATTTATGTGTTGTTGTTGTTTCTTTTTGGTTTATGAATAAATTTTATAACACAATTAAGCTCAAGCTAGTTTTTTATAATTTGTTAAGTGTATCATTTTAAGATTAACACACACACACACACACACACACACACACACACACACATATATAAAACCCATTACAAGCGATTAAATGGATCACTAATAATAATATATATTTATACGAGTATGTTTTACAAGAAGCCTTTTTGTACAGATTCACTCGTACGATGTCTGGTCGACTGGTTAATGTTTAAGCTTCAGATTCACCTGTGGTATGTGGTTATATTTGTACGTATGTATGTACGGATATCATAATCCTATGTAAATTAGCAAAATGCCATCATGCGGAAACTTTGTGACGTTATAACTTGATCAGTGAGTACTTTTTTAGATTAATTTTTTTATTTTAGTTTTTTAAGTGTACGATAGCTGTATTTCGAAAAAAATCAGATCTAAGTAATTTTTGTAAACATATTTAGACTAAACTGTGGTCAATTGAATTTTGTATCCGCAATATTGAGAGTTGGTTATTATAATATAGGCCGAGGAATCTGGTAATGTATTTTGAGCTGTCTATAGTGTATTTATGATGAAGTATTGACATTCAGCATTTAAAAATTGTATGCTATGCGTCATTCAATTTTGTAAGTGTGTTCTATAATTACAAAGTGAATAGATAAAGAATATGTCTGTCAGTGTTTATATTATAAATGTGAAAATATAAAGAGCTGTATTTGCTAATATGAGATTGATAGCCGATGATATATGAATAAACTGTTATTATATATTGATAAACTACCATAAAACGGATAGATTGTAAATAATAAATGGACTATTATTATACATGTATATTAATAAAACTACCTTAAAACTGATAGATGGTAAGTAATAAATGGACTAGTATTATATATTGATAAAACTACCACAAAACTGATAGATGGTAAGTAATAAATGGACTGTTATTATATAATGATAAAGCTACCATAACACTGATAGATGGTAAGTAATAAATGGACTATTATTATATTAATAAAATTTCCATAAAACGGATAGATGTTAAGTAATAAAAGGACTATTATGATATATTGATAAAACAACTATAAAACTGATAGATGGTAAGTAATAAATGGACAATTCTTATATTGATAAAGCTACCATAAAACTGATAGATGGTAAATAATAAATGGAATATTATTATAAATTGATAAAACTACCATTAAACTGATAGATGGTAAGAAATGAATGCGCTATTATCGCATATTGATATTGATAAAACTACCATGGAATTGATAGATGGTAAGTAATAAACGTAATGTTAATGCATATTGAGTAAAAAATAAATCTGATTGTATATATATATTTGTAGTCGTTTATTGATGTGTGTGACGTAGGTCCCGTAACATTGACGACAGGAGTCCGCCGTCATTATGACGCTCAACTCACATAATCGTCATATGACCGACTAATCAATCTTGAAGTCAGAGTGGAGTCGGCACGAGGCGACGTAAGGTCACGGTAGCTCAGTACTACGTATAGCATGGAATGGTTACCCTGCTGATACATCCATCGCCATAGGGGACGATTGAAGATTATATTTACGAATAATCCGGACGCGGACGAAGCATTTGCATTCAAAAGTATACTTGTATTTTAAAACAGTGAACATCATCCGTAAAAAGTAGCAGAGAATTTGTATTGCGACATCAGTTGAACTGAATTGTAGTAAATTTAAAGTGGCCACTAGTAAATGTGTAATTACATCTTTGGACAGTGTAGACCGGTACTTTTTCTTGTTGTCGAGTACATTTTGTTAATTTGTATATATTATATACTTGTATATTCATAGTTTTGTCTATGTAAAAGTAAAATTGTTAATTTTATTTTGAGTATATTTGTATTCTACTCTAGTGAGTTGTCCGTCCTTGGTCAGAAGTTTAGTGAAACACGTGCACTGGCTATGACTCTCCCGATACACGGGACCGACTGCTTTAAATTCCATTGAAGGATGAACATGTTTTCACTTTACCTTGCCTGACAAAGTCACTGTGGAACTGCGTTTGGAAAAACCCGGACGAAACCCCACCGGGAGTCGATCCGGGGACCTCCGCGATTTAGAGCAAGCATGCTAACCACTAAATCACCGCAACTCATCATTTATTTCAGTGGATTTACAACTTAATCAGCTTACACATCTATATATATATATATATATATATATATATATATATATATATATATATATATATATATAATGAGAGAGAGAGAGAGAGAGAGAGAGAGAGAGAGAGAGAGAGATAAATCAGTCAGTTAGAATTTAGGTACGGACAGAGTAACATGTCAGTTAGACTAGGGTTAGTTTAAACGAGCGAGAGCGAGTTTAAAAACTTTAGCTTGTGACTTTAATCTTATGCGAACTTTATAATTATGTGAATAAAATTTACTTATTATACAAAGAGTTGTTGAGTCGATTATGCCTAAATATATTTATATTATAATTATTATTATTATCTAACAAGAACATCCTTAATGATATTTCAACAATCCGTTTATAATACGGTATTGTCATTTGATGTAAAATGAAATATTGAACTAACACAGAACTTTCTCAGCGAAAACATAAATTTTCGCAATAAAGATATTATTTATGTTACTTAAGATTTAATATATGGTAAACAATTATAAGCGTGAACTGAAGTCGCTTGTATGGTAAAGATGTAACAACAAAACATCAAATAAGTTGAAATGGCCATTTTGATAAAGATGCCGGGAATTATCTTATATAAGTCCTGGTGTTATATTAAATACCAATACATTATATATATACATCAAAATATACCTGTGCAAACAAAACAGCAAAATATAAAAAAAAAATGATTATAATAAACAAAAGAGGATGTATGTTCTGATAAAACTAAGTATCAACTAAAGCATAAGAATGAAGTTAAAGTGGGAAAAATAAATAAATGAGAAGATAGGATGGCGATGGGTAAAAGTAAAATGCCACGTCTTCTTTCTCGAGAATACGATTAAAACTAGGAAACTGACTGGTTACCTCACTCGTTACCCCATTCATAATTGGGTTAGCGTTCTTTTTTCCAGGAACCAGTATATAAACTAGATGTCAATAATTGTGTAATCTTAGCGGCCACATCAGAACATAAATCCTCATTGATAAAATCGAGAGGTGGAAGCGAAAAAGGTCTAAGTGCATATAAATAAAGAAACACTTAGACCTGTTTCGCTTTCACCCCTCTAGTTGTTTTTTTTTCATATAAACTACGTTTAACCTGTTGGAGATAAATATTATCATAGCTCGTGACTAATATCACGTTCTATATTCATGTGACCGTACAATGTACAAAGTACATTTTTTAAAAAAAAATAGGTGTTATCTGACGTGGTCACGTGGTACAACGGTAAAACCCAATTGTAGTGATTATCACATGACGGGGATTTGGTTATCCCAAAGGTTTTGCCGAAAATGATAAGGTCAACTTTAAACACATTTGTTTTGTTTCAGTACGTACAATCCTGTAATTATAACAACAGTACAACAGTACTGTGAACTATAACATTTCCTATTGTACATCGTGTGCTACTATTCAACATTTGATATTATGGAGCAGAGAGAGCTACTAGTTTATTAATTATGTAACACTATTGACTATATAATTATCACCATAAACGTTATAGATGTAATATTTTCATTATATAGTCTAATATCAGCTAGTAAAAAAGCGTTTCTATTGGTTTACACGCCTTAGTCCGGATATCGTCCGCCTTTTCGTTTTATTAATCTTTATTTAAAATTTAAATTTAGTGATGAATTACAAAATAATTAAAAATTTAATCTAAAACTTTTCACGTTATATAACAATATTTATCTTATTCTATATAAAAACATATATATTTATATACAAGTCAAATGAATCTTCGTCATTTTACATGAATGATTTTATAAACCAATTTTGAGAGAAACTTCTTTCGTTTCAATCCTCTTTTCTATGTATATATAGCTTGTGAATAAAATATGTTTTAAACCGAAGATACAAGATACAAGATATTGTATTGAGTAAATAAATGCCTCCGGCCCAAAATACAACAATACTTGTTGGTCATTGATGGCTTACAGAGTTATGCTACAATGTATTAATTATATACTGTACAGTTAAGATGTCTGGTAAACGTTATAAACACTTACAAACAGCGTTATGCTCTTTTTCGAACGATTTATAAGTATTTTATCGCGCATTTTTATAAGTTGTTTCAAAATGTAGTTATATAAAATATGTGCACCTCTTTGACCTGCATTAAGTATTATGCTTTTATAACGCAACACTAAATGATATTGATGATTCCAAGAAATCACAAATAACAGAAGTATCTAGTAAAAGTCCGGGCGACATTTTTACATTTGCCTCACAGAACGTAAGACAGCTGAAGATATATTCTGTCTGACAAAAGGCTCCCTTTGAAATGCTTGAGAACAACAAAAACAAACACAAATAGAAAGTTCGGTTTGTTAAGTCGACCTGTTCATGGTGTTAAAAAATGTACACCCTCATACCCAAGTATTGGATTAAGCGATATGCACTATATGTTTTAATTCAATTGCTTTAATTGTCTAGATAATCTAAAGAAACATTAATGTAATTCTGAATTTCAAAGCAAATGTCGATTTCTCTATTCAAATACTACTATGACTTTTTTTTCAAGAAATTGTCGTCCTTAATTAAGTCCCGAAATATTCCTACTTGTCTTTCAAGTTATTATAGAAATGTTAATAATGTTAGAAATATTGATTCACTAAGTTGAAATGAGTAAACTTCGATTTCAACAGTCCCGTGGGTCTTTTTTAAGAATATCCAATAATATTTAAAATAAAGAAACAAAAAACAGTATAATAAACATAATATAATGATAAGATCCTTCTGAATATCACTACTTTCTGGCATGTACGTTTATCAACTTAATTTTTCCACACTCGCATCAAGTCAACCAATGCCTTTCTTTCTTTTTAACCACGTTACATAACATGTTATAAATTAACACATTATTAGACTAAAACTAATACAAAAATAACAATCATCGTCGTTTTAAACACATTTTCCAAAACAATCAAAAAAGCAATATTGCAGAAATGAATTTAAAACAATCTATATATTTACCACGTTTTAAACCATAACCTAATAAAAAAACGTTAAATTATGCCACACTAATAATGCAATATTAAATCTTTACATCACATAAAACACATACATTCATTTAATTTTAATTTTGTTCTATTCGGATATTTCATATGACCAGTAAAATAGTATATCCCAGAGGTTTTGATAGTAAACTTAAATACTGCCAGTATACATATGTGTGCATATTAACAGGATCATAGTTGCGGTCTTTCCCGCTTCCGGTTGGAAGTAAACAATGCGAAAATCAGACGTTTTATAATATTAAAGTATGAGCAGTGTGCGCACCAGTGTTACATGTATACATATTACACGAATAAAAGTAGTAGGAGTACTGAAATGAACCAACGCAAAAGATACATAAGATATAGAAGAAACAAATTGTAAACCAAGATTTAAATGAGAGTAACAGCTCTTCCCAGTATGATTTTGGTGACGATGAATGTGAAATGTCACATGTATATGAACATAACAGTACACAGCTACATGGTATGCATTTCCTTGAAAATCTTAACAGCAAATAAAATCAGTTTCCTACAGATCTGTTTGTTGATGAACTATTGACACTCTGTAATGACGACTCTGGTTTAGTCAATAGGTGCCGAACAAGCTAAAACATTTCCTGAATGTTCCAAAACACGCCTTAATATAAGAAACTCTGGTAAATCTTCAAAAGAAGCCAAGCTTGCCGAAGACTGTTACGTTCTTTACTCTTTCGTCGATGGAACTCGCTCAAAAGAGTTACAAGACATCTTTGACGTGCAAAATACAAACACCCTTAATGAGTCCTACATTCCTTGTGGCCAAACAAACAATGATGTCTCCCAGGTATACATGGGTAGACCCATTCGAGATCAGTTACATTGTCATTGCAATGCGTATCCGCCTACAGACCGATGTGACCTACCTGATGCAGCAACGACAGGATGATACTCAACTTTTATTAGATTTGAAATCAAGTGCCAGTGTAGCCACAGAGAACCTGAGTATCATTACCTCGTCGATATAAAGAGTTCGTGCCGCAGTTGTGGCACCACCAAAACATAAAGATGTCGAACAATTCAAATCTGATATGAACAATCTAAGTGCATATAAGAGAGTAATGAATGAAACTAAACTTTCTGACAATGTTAGTCTGACCCGCCAAATCGTACATGACAATAAAAGTTCCCCCATTGGTTCCTCTCCGATGTGCCCCGGTCTCGACCCATGGCGGCCATAATGATTCAGTAAAGACAGTGCTTAAGACACTAGATGAAATGGGTAAAATGCTCTAATAGTGACAGAGCAAAGACATTCGCAACTGCATGTGTATAATCTACCGATACAAAACAGCTCAATAATAATGTGTGTACTTCATGCAAACCAACTAGACACATGCAAACAATACGACCGAGGGTATAATACCAGCATCTAACCAATCTAAACAAAACACAACTGATATAAATGACGATACTGTTACTTTGGAACAGAAACCTGATAATCATTACTACAAATCGGTTCCAACCGAAATACTAATCACAGATTCAAATGACAAGAATATGTTCATCGCCGTTCGTAGGATAAATATGTACTTTATTGATAATATTGACACTGATGTAAATGTTGATGACTTTTACGACTATTTACAGTGTATTAAAATAACACAGATTAGATTTTTTTCGTATCCCTAACAGTGCATCAGCCACAATTAATATCCCTAGTGAATTTGACGACATAATTTTAGAAAAATGGATTCTTGCCTGAGGATATGAAAGTAAGAAAATGGAAAACCGTACATGTTGTTAAAGGAGAACTGTCAAAGAGTAAAAAAGGACAAAGAAGTCGTTACTCACAGAGACGGTTCAGACAAGATACTGGCGGACACAATAGAGGGGATTACTACACTGTCAGATATAACGCGAAAGTCAAATACAACAAAAAACAATGGTGTAATAAAAATACACCAACATATCACGATAGAGGCAGGTCAGGGTATGATGACAGATGTACAGAAGTTGATTATCATGGGGAGGGCAGACGACAGGCCCGACAGACAGACTGGTAAGTGTATTTTTTGGTACTGTCCACCGGACTCTATTGTGCCAACCCGGGGGCTAACCGGGATAACCAGGCGGAGGGACTAAAAACCTTAGAACTACATACATGGTACAAAAAAGGACGGTTTACTGTTTGGTAATAAACAGGTTAGTTTTGTGCTGGAACTGGACTTTTATCTTAGTTCGAAAACTAATGTTTGAAACAATCTCCAATCGTATCAGTGTATATAAATGCTGGAACTGAGCATTGTTCAAAGCATACGGTTTTGTTATTAGTTTTAAACCGTTCTCAAACAAAAACTTTATTCCCGTGCTGAAGCTGAGTTTTGTTTTATGCGCTTTAGGTTAGGTTTGAAACAGTCTTCAACTATATATGTGTATTTGTATGCTTGAACTGAGCAGTGTTCCAGACAAACAGTTTTGGTTTGAGTTTTGAAACAAGTCCAGACACGTTGTCCGATCAGCTGGTAGCATTCTTAAAATAGTGTTGAACAACAGTTAGTTCGGCTGTACAGGGTTTTAAACATTATACTGTAGACGAAATAAATGATTACAACAGACAGCAATTTAGAAAATATATTGCCAGAATACTGTGAATTAAGATGGAAAAATATAGGGCATGTCAATTTGATTATAGTTTGAATTTTTTTTTTAACTCATTTTATTTGTATCTTTTATGCAACAGGTTATTATAACAAAGACATCTCAAAGCACGTGTTAAAACATTGGTTACAATGTATTAAATAACAATAAAATTTTGTATAAATAAATATCAGTTTTAATGATACTCATTTATGATAATAAAATATAGTTTGACTTATACATAGTTTGTGTATGTTTAGTTTGTTTAGCAGTGTAGAAAAATATAGGTAACTTGAAGGTGAAAATTGAAAAATTAGAACATGAGATTGTTTGCATATGTGCTAAATTAAAAGGCTGGGAGAGTAAGATTCTACCTGATCAACATGGTAAGGAGTTGTTTTTATGATGACACAGTTAATGAATAATAAATTCACATTATAAACAGTTCGAGATAAATAAAAGGGCATTGGAAATTAAAAAACAGTGTTAATTCATTAAGCAGGATGTTCATCCTCTTATTAACCATTATCAAATATTGTGTAACATACTTTTAAACTATAGAATATAAACAATAATATTGTTATTGTAAAGTTTACATATTGCTGTTTAGTGATTATACATTGATGGGGACTGTATATTGTATAATTTATGATGATATATTTTACAAATCTTAATAAAATATATAATTCAGTTCTGGTCTGTTAATGATATAGAACTAAAACACATATTTCTTCAAAATAAATTATATAAGTTACCCAAACAAGCAGTTACATACTATAATATTGCAAAACAAAACATATCAATATAGTTATTTATCATTGGAAAGACACTCATACGTTTGATAGTAAAAAGAACATTGACATCTTTGGAGATTAAAGAAGTAAAAACCAATGCTAGGCGATATCAACCTAATTGATTTTTTGTTTCTTTTTTAGTTCTTTATTACATGTTTCAATGTTACTTACTTATTATACGATATATACCGAATACGAAGGAGACTATTTGTCTTGTTTGTTAAAAATTACTGTTTAAAGGTTCATGCGTACGGACAAAATCGGTTAGTAACGAGTCTATTTGTCTTGCTTGATGAAAGTTACTATTTAGAGGTTCATGCTTATGGACTTAAACGGTTAGTAACGAGTCTATTTGTCTTGTTTGATGAAAGTTACTGTTTAGAGGTTCATGTTTACTGACTAAATCGGTTAGTAACGATTCTATTTGTCTAGTTTGTTAAAGGTTAATGTTATTATACAGGAATGAGTGACTATAAGTATAGATAACATGGTCGCAACACATGCGCTGTGGTGATGCCAAAGCGACCTATATTATATTCAAATTTTTTTTATCGAGTTCAAATTCCGCCATTTTCGATTATCAAACTACAATATCGTTTTAGTATAGATACCGACTTCAGAATAAGCACACTGAAGGCAGTCGTAACGGCTCACTGAACTTTTGTTTTTGATCCGTTTTTGCACCTCTTTGACCTGCATTAATTTTTTCTGTTTTAACGCAACACTAAATGATATTGATGATTCCAAGAAATCACAAATAATAGAAGTATCTAGTAAAAGTCCGAGCGACATTTTAACATTTGCCTCACAGAACGTAAGACAGCTGAAGGTATATTCTATCTGACAAAAGGGTCCCTTGGAAATGCTGAGAACAACAAAAACAAACACAAATAGAAAGTTCGGTTTGTTAAGTCGACCTGTTCATGGTGTTAAAAAATGTACATCCCTCACATCCAAGTATCGGATTAAGCGGTATGCTACTACATGTTTATGCTTAAATTAAAATTGTGTAGATAAGCTAATGAAACATTAATGTAATTCTGTATTTCAAAGCAAATTTAGATTTCTCTATTTAAATACTACTATGACATTTTTCAAGAAATTGTCCTTAATTAAGCCCCGTAATATTCCTCACGCCCATGTATCGGATTAAGCGATATGCACTATATGTTTTAATATAATTGCTTTAATTGTCTAGATAATCGAATGAAACATTAATTTTATTCTGTATTTCAAAGCAAATGTCGATTTCTCTATTCAAATACTAATATGACTTATTTTTCAAGAAATTGTCGTCCTTAATTAAGTCCCGAAATATTCTTACTCGTCTGTTAAGTTATTATAGAAATGTTAAACATACCTGAATGATCTCCTATTTGTGTAACACTGTTAAACTTGAGTAAAAAACCTTAATGTCACACTCCTATCTATCTCAAACGTCTTGAGGAAAAAAGTTTGTTCAGTCTTTATACGATCTTCGTTATTAACGGTTTTATATCAGTGCTGATCACGTGATTCCAAATAGATTACATTAAAACCAGTTAAAGATGGCATGTTGTCATATTGATATTCCGATTTTACTTCATGTTATCAAAAAATGCTATTCTATAAAGGAACATGTGAATAGAGGATCTCACATGAGTGCTTATTTATTATTGAATGTATTAAACGAGTTGTCGAAAATATATTATGCGAGACTCTGTCAAGCATTATAACATTTGTTTCCAATGGATTTAATGAATTCAATAATAAATGTACACGAATGTTTTATAAAATTGTAAATTTATCATTATTGTGTATTAAACAGATCACCTCTACAAGGAACAAGAAAAAATCGGACATGTTAGTTTCCGTCAGTCGTCACATGACGTAACGTCTCAAAATACGTCATTTTACCAAAACAAATCTACGTCAATCATATATTCGGGCAAGTCTTAAAGAACTTAAGTAGTTTACGTACGAAAACCAAGTTATAAGGAAAACACCTAATAAGGATTCGTAAGTGATATTACACTAGGTTAATATTAAAAATATGTCATGGATTTATGACACTCCTGCACCGTAAATTATATGATAAAACACCTTTTGTTCTTTTACATGCAAACACTATAAACGTGTTACTTGTAGAGGAAGGGCCGAATCTAAGTTTGGAGAACGTGTGGTGCAATTCTACTTCAAAATATATGAAATAAAACATGTTTAGACAAAATTAATTTTTGTTATATTTTTTTTTCTACATCCACATGACGTTAATATAAAAATCATAACAATTAATTATTAGTGTAGACCTTGAACTTTGTTTCTATTTTGAAAGTACATAACTCTTTCAAATGAACAAAACGTTTTATATTTCACATGTCCCAAGTTATATATGACAATAAGTTTAATTTCGGTATGGTGAAAACAATCCAAAGATTAGTGAATTATAGTTTGATTTTTTCCCAAATAAATTAGATGTATTATGAAGTTCATATATTCAACACTAGAAAAAAATATCAAATAGAAAGTTTCGGATAGTATTACTAAAATGTTAAGTTGATCCATACGATAATGTGAAAATATTGATTCACTAAGTTGAAATGAGTCAACTTCGATTTCAACGCTCGTGTGTCTCTTTAAGAATATCCAATAATATTTAAAATAAAGAAACAAAACTGTATAATAAACATAATATATTGGTAAGAACCTTCTGAATATCACTACTTTCTGGCATGTAAGTGATTCATGTAAAATATACGTTTAATAACTTAATTTTTCCACACTTGCATCAAGTTAACCAATGCCTTTCTTTCTTTTTAACCACGTGACATAACGTAATATAAATTAACACATTATTAGACTACAACTAATACAAAAATAGCAATCATCGTCGTTTTAAACACATTTTCCAAAAACAATAAAAAAAGCTATATTGCAGAAATGGATTTACAACAATCTATTTATTGACCACAATTTAAACCATAACCTAATAAGGAAACGTTGAATTACGCACACTAAAATGCAATATTAAATCTATCTTTACATCACATAAAACACATACATTCATTCAATTTTAATTTTGTTCTATTCAGATATTTGATATGACCAATAGAATAGTTAATGCCAGAGGTTTTGATAGTAAACTTAAATACTGCCAGTATACATATGTGCGCATATTAACAGGATCATAGTTGCGGTCGTTTCCGCTTCCGGTTCGAAGTAAACAATTCGAAAATCAGCCGTTTTATAATATTAAAGTATACGACATTTAACGGTGGTACTCAAGTTTCAACGAAGTGAATTCAACTATATAAAATGAACAAAATGAACGGTATATATGGTTTTGAAATTGTGACTTTGTGACTTTCTTGCTTGCATTATCTATCGGTGGGAGGGGTGCCCACTCGATACTATAGTTCAAAAGTTACAGTCGAGTTGTATGCGACATTGTTAAAAGTTAATTGTCCAATTAACTGTACTGCTTTACCTGAGCAGTGTGCGCACCAGTGTTACATGTATATATATTACACGAATAAAAGTAGTAGGAGTATTGAAATGAACCAACGCAAAAGATACATAAGATTTAGAAGAAACAAATTGTAAACACTACACTTCTGAAAGTCTAACAAGATTTAAATGAGAGTAACAGCTCTTCCCAGTACGATTTCGGTGACGATGAATGTGAAATGTCACATGTATATGAACCTAACAGTACACAGCTACATGGTATGTATAAAAAAAAACTTAACGGCAAATAAAATCAATTTCCTACAGATCTGTTTGTTGATGAACTATTGACACTCTGTAATGACGACTCTGGTTTAATCAATAGGTATTGTGTTTATCTTGCCGAACAAGCTAGAACATTTCCTGAATGTTCCAAAACATGTCTTGTAAATATAAGAAACACTGGTAAATCTTCAAAAGAAGCCAAGCTTGCCGAAGATAGTTACGTTCTTTACTCTTTCGTCGATGGAACTCGCTCAAAAGAGTTACACGACATCTTTGACGTGCAAAATGCAAACACCCTTAATGAGTCCTACATTCCTCTTGGCCAAACAAACAATGATGCCTCCCAGGTATACCTGGGTAGACCTATTCGAGATCATTTACTTTGTCATTTCAATGCGTATCCTTCTACATACTGATGTGACCTACCTGATGCAGCAACGACAGGAGGATACTCAATTTTTATTAGATTTTAAATCAAGTGCCAGTGCAGCCACAGTGAACCTGAGTATCATTACCTCGTTGATATAAAGAGTTCGGGCCGCAGTTGTGGCTCCACTAAAACATAAAGATGTCGAAAAATTAAAATCTAATATGAAAAATCTAAGTGCAACTAAGAGTGTAATGAATGGTGCTAAACTTTGTGACAATGTTTGTCTGACCCGCCAAATCGTACGTGACAATAAAAGTTCCCCCATAGTCTCCTCTCCCAAGTGCCCCTGTCTTGACCCACGGTGGTCCTAGTGATTCAGTAATGACAGTGCTTAAGACACTAGATGAAAGGGGTAAAATGCTCCCTTCTAGTGACAGAGCAAAGAAATTTGCAATTGCATGTATATCATCTACCGATACAAAACTGCACAACAATACTGTGTGTACTTCATACAAACCAACTAGACACATGTAAACATTACAACCAAGGGTATTATACCAGCATCTAACCAATCTAAACCAAACACAACTGATACAAATAAAAATAATGTTGCTTTGGAACAGAAACCTGATAATCATGACGACAAATCGGTTTCAACCGAAATACTAATCACAGATTCAAATGACAAGAATATGTTCATAGCCGTTCGTAGGAAAAATATTTCCATGTACTTTATTGGTAATATTGACACTGACGTAACGTTTGATGACTTTTATGACTTTTTACAGTGTATTAAAATAACACAAATTAGACTTTTTCGTAACCCTAACAGTGCATCAGCTAGAATTAATATTCCCAGTGAATTTGACGACATAGTCTTAGAAAATGGATTCTGGCCTGAGGATATGAAAGTAAGACAATAGAAAACCGTACATAGTTGTTAAAGGAGAACTGTCAAAGAGTAAAAAATGACAAAGAAGTCGTTACTCACAGAGACGGTCCAGACAAGATACTGACGGACACAATAGAGGGGATTACTACACTGTCAGATATAACGCGAAAGTCAAATACAACGAACAACAATGAAATGATAAAAATAGACCGACATATCACGATAGAGACAGGTCAGGGTATGATGACAGATGTACGGAAGTTGTTCATCATGGGGAAGGGAAACGACAGGCCCGACAGACTGGTAAGTAGATAAATGATACATAAAATATGTCAAAATAATGTCGTAGTTTTATAGTATAAATGTCTGTATATAACAATTATTATAAGGAGAGGTAATACACTCTATTTTTTTCGCTATTTTATACAATATTATACCAAATATAAGTTTTAAAAGATAACTCATCACAAAAAGATGAATGATTAAATTATAATCAATGATTGAAATATTAATCATGAATTGGACACCATTTTAAAATAGGTGTTTTCCTTAATATAAAGTCAGAGTATTTTTCGAACTGTCCAGTCTCTATTGTGCCAACCCGGGGGCAAGGATAACCTGGCGGAGGGACTGAAAACCTTAGAACTACATACCTGGTACAAAAAGGTACGGTTTACTGTTTGGTAATAAACAGGTTAGTTATGTGCTGGAACTGGACTTTTGTCTTATTTATGCTGGAACTGAGAATTGTTCAAAGCATATAGTTTTGTTATCAGTTTGAAACAGTTCTCAAACAATAACTTTATTTCCGTGCTGAAGCTTAGCTTTGTTTTATGCGCTTTAGGTTAGGATTGAAACAATCTTCAACCATATATGTGTATTTGTATGCTGGAACTGAGCAGTGTTCCAGAGATACAGTTTCCGATCAGCTGGTCTCATTATTAAAATAGTGTTGAACAACAATTTGTTCGACTGTACATGGTTTTAAACATTATACTGTATACAGTTGATTGATATGATTGTCTGTATGATTTCAAAATATTAGAATCATTTTATTATTTCTTTTGTTTGAAGTTTACGAATCATGAAGCTAGAAACCTGAGGAAAATTAATATGTTAATATATAGTTTGAACAAAATTGTTTCAAGCTAGGTTGGTTACAGCTTAATCCAGGGAAGACACAGTTCGCCTTACAGAAGATCCGTTTAAAGTTCAAGATAATCACCAAACATCTTGACAAAATAGTTTGGTTGTTAATAGAGAATGCAATTCAGTTTATTGTATAATGAATATCAAACATATCTTAGTTAAGCTACTCCCCTTACCATGCTGGAATGTAAGAGGTAATATGTCGTCAGCATACTTCTTATACGACATGTTGCACAACTATTCATTGATATTGCTTATTTAACTGAACATAAATTGTTTTACATGGTTTCAAGTAGGCTGTTTACAGCTTAATCTAGTGAAGACACAGTTGCCTTACAGAAGATCCCGTTTTAAGCTCAAGCTACTCACCACACATCTTGACAAAATAATTTGGTTGTTAATAGAGAATGCACTTCAGATTATTGTATAATGTATATCAAAAATATCTTAGTTACGCTACCCTCCTTACCATGCTGGAATGTTAGAGGTAATATGTCGTCACATACTCATTATACGACATGTTGCACAACTATACATTGATATTCCTATTTAGCTGAACATAAATTGTTTTCTCACTCAAAGTCGTACTTAAACAGTATTCATAATAATTACCATGCTCTATCAGTTGAGGATTCGACCCTCGATGTGTATAGTCTTGCGACATGTAGAAAAGGTGGCGTACCCATTCAGTATAAATCTTTAATTGAAAATTGCTTCTCTCAGGATATATAATGATGCGTAGGCAAAGTATGTGCAAGCCCGGGCTTTATAGCGTAAAAGCAGATACGCCACTGATTGCATCCAGTTAACGGTGATTCAACTTATATGTTTGGTTGTTATTTACCAGCTGACAGTGCCATATCACCAGTTAGAGATACGTTCGGTGACATTTATGCCTTGGTATCAACATATTCTGAACTCGGTAACATCGTACTAGCTGGAGACTTCAATGATCAAAGTAAGTTTGATAATGACATTCCTACATCGGGTCCAATTCAGAAATGCCGTCTGTTCACGGATTTTGTTGGTGTTAATTATCTCTCTTATCTCATATAAACTTGACATGTCAATCAGAGGTCCTTACTTTAGTTTTACACCAACAAAGACTATACTCGACTATTTATTAGTTAATAGTGAACTTGTACCTCACGTTAAAGAGTGAATCGTAATTGGCGAAAGTGAAATTTTCACTTCCGATCACATACCGATTATCACATATTTAGATATTGAGCATCGCCATACCACAAAATACTCTCACATTAAAAGACACTGTATTGCATAGAACAATGTAAACGATTCACACATAACATCGTATCAACACGAATTTGCAACAACTAAGTATTTCTGATAATTTGTGAACATACTTACAGCAGACGAGCTGTCAAATATTATCACAAACGCAATGCATAACACGGCCAAAATAACGCAACCGAAAAGTAAATTTAACATTCATGCCAAGCATTACTGGACAAACGCTGTAAAAGATGCTCATATTAACGCTAGAAATTTCAGACGAAAGTGGATTGCGAGCGGTAAACCTAGAGGTCGTTAGCGTGCTGAATCAGAACATTATTATGACAAAATATATCAGGACCTTGACGAAGCTGCTGGCTAGACTATAAACTATTCTTACAACTGCTTAGAAATCGCAGTAAGAAGAAATCAAAGTATTGTGCATAATTAAAGGTAAATGGTATAAAGTATAGCTCTGAAGGTGAAGTTGCCCCTGATTCTGCCAGCCACTTTGAACATGTATTTTGTAAAGGAAACCATGATCCAATCATCAGTAATTTTGCTTATCTCATCAAATCAGACGTCCAAATGTTAAATAGCGCGGACAATCCTTTGAACTCATACATTCTCGAAAAGTCCTTTACGTTGATCGAATTATCAAAAATAAAACAGTCGTTGAAAAGACGAAAGTCCCCAGGAAATGATAACGTACTGAATGAACACGTGTTATTCGGAGGAGAAATTCTTGCTCGATTCCTGATCATACTGTTTATCAAGATAATTGTAACTGAGTCTATGCCATCTTCATGAAAACTTAACGTCCTTATTCCGATCCATAAATGTGGAAACAAACCTAAAAATCACCCCTCTAGCTATAGACCCGTAGCACTTATACCATGTGTCTGTAAAATATTTGAAAAACTTGTCTTTGAAAGATGTCGCACTTTTATAAAGCTTCAAACGGTTATCTCCCCTTGCCCTCAACAAAAAGTGTTCCAGAAAATCTCAGTTGCACATCTACATCATTCAATTTATTAGAAACTGTACACTATAACATGGAGCTTCGTTGCAATGTCCATGCCGCGTTTTTTATATTAAAGGTGCAGTCGACACTGTATAGCACGACGGGCTATAATTCAAACTTGCAAAAAATTGGAATAACTGGTAAAACAAGGCGAGCATAACGAAATTCATATCAAAGGTTAACATGTGCTATACGCGTAAATGATAAACTTTTAGACCAATCAAACTAGGGCGAGGGGTCCGTCAAGGTGGTGTGCTCTCAACTTTCCTGCACTTAGTCTTTGTTAACGATCTGCTTCAGGAATTAGAGAATTCGAACCTTGAAGCAAACGTATTTAACCTCAAGTGTAGTAATCCGACCCTAACAGATGACATTTCAATAATAGCAACATCGCCGATCAGTTACAAAAACTAACTGACATTATGACATGGAATTTTGACAAAAACATTTGGTAAAGAGAAAGCCACTCCTTATTGCTCTTTGGAGACAAATATTTCGAACATTCCGATTATGTTATCCATTTAGGCGTTCGGCATGACAGAACACTAAAACGATTTTATCGCACTATAGAAAGATGCCAAAAGGGAAAAAATGCATTCCATGCGATTGTCGGCTTGGGCGTCCATCAAACAGGCATTACCACGAACATATCAACAAATCTTTATAGCAAAATAGTTATCCCAACAGCCCTATATGGGTGCGAGATATGGTCCTCTCTTATCAAAACTGAGTTGGAAATGGTTAACAAACTACAACAATATATAGTTAAGAGAATACAAGGATTATGTTCTTGCGAAAAATATTGTCCCTGTCGTCAGGCATAATAACTCATCAGATATTCCTACGGCGATATATTAAGTTAATGTGGCCCGATTATAGATTGTAAAGAGGCTTCATACCTGATATATGTAAGATCTTAAGCAAATTAAACTTATCATTTGTACTCGATGACTTTTTGAGAGAACCATCATCCCTACCAGGCGCATTACTGTGAAGACTGCTATATCCTCCAATGAATATTATCTTTGGTACAACAGAACGGAGAACGAGGCAGAATTTGCTTTGTCTAAACGAGTCCATAATACTGTCAAGACCGCTATAATATTGGATATATCGTCAACGCGGACTAATCTCAATGTTGCCCTTAAAATAGCAAAACTTTGGATTGAGGTTCCTCCCAGAGAACCAACTATATGTTAAGCTTGCGGTTGTCTTTACACAAAGCGCAATGTTCATGTTATAGCTGATTGCTCCTATACACAGGACCTAAACATAAGGTTTCTACTCGATATCATGCACAATTTTAACTGTGATCTGAAAACTGAACTAGAAACGGACTGCTCGTTGGCATTTACATGTAAAGTTATTGGTGCACCTATACGCATAACACTAGTCGGTGACACAATGGTGATGTTCTACCTGCAGTCATTTAAATTCGCATGCCGATGAATGCAGATAGTGACATGATTAGCTAAATGCTGTGGTATATTGCTGCAGTCTGCAAAAGCATGTTGATGTAATAGTAATAGCTACTTCCAGTAAACGTGTGTGTGTGTGTGTGTGTGTGTGTGTGTGTGTGTGTGTGTGTGTGTATTTGTGTGTTTGTGTGTTTGTGTTTAGGGGTGCGAAAATGGGTGACAATTTTTAAGGGTTAGGTTTAGGGTCCAAATTAGGATTATTTAGGGTTAGGGTTAGGATTCATTCCGTTTTGGGTTAGGATTATGGTTGTCAGAGGGTTTTAAGAGGGCTTCATCGTCATACAGAGGTATACCTCGGTAATTTTGTAGGTGTTACTGCATACAAAGTGAGGTATAGTTTATACAGGAAAACATCAGTAAGGTAAGTATACAAACTTGTATGTACTAATTTTTAATATAAGGAAATAAAGAGTTTGAATTAAATTTTATTGAATTGATTTTATTGTCCTTTCTGAGTACTCATTAGCGTGGATTGTTTGTAGTTTATATATAAGTTATCAAATGAAATGCTAGTTTTTACAGTTTTAATCGTACGGTTGAATATAGTACATTGTGCTTCCTATAGTATATATGTATGTGCACAGGTCTATATTTGATAAATATATTGAAGAGACCTCGTAACATAATTATTTCACTTATAAACCAATGACATTTGTATTTGTTAAACCTAATTACTTGCATTGAATTAAGGCCTTAAGGTAACACTTAAAGGGGTAAAATTATCAAATTGATTAAGAAATTAATCATCGTTTGTACATTTGATGATGATTAAACTAGATATTTAAATAAAAACAAAAATCTATATTCAACATAAATATAAAATATCGCCGCAGTCACTTAAAATGCCATATGGGAAAATGAGAACTAGGTTACTTTCGCTAGCTTTATCTTGTTTATCTTGTCGTTTCCAAAGATTCTCATCGGTCAAATAAACATGTAATCTATCATTTTAAAGAGTAAAACTGACTTAGTTTACTAAAAACGACCTTGTAGAAGTTTACTGAAGTTTTAAAGGGAAATTGGAATATTAATTTCGTACTTCTTACTGACTTTATGTTTTAGTTCAAACTTATTTGCTTTACTTCGATTGCGAAAGTAGTTATTACAACTTATACAAGTCACAATCGAAGTCTTCCTGCGTGGTCCAGTGGTAAAGCACCGAATCCATGATCGGAGGGTCGTGGGTTCGATCCTCCGCTACGGCTATGTGTGGTGACCTTGAGCAAGACACTTTTTCCGCATATGCTTAGTACTGGTTCTACCCAGGAAGACTTCGAGAGTGATTTGTCTGAGTTTCACAATCGAAATAAAATAAATAAGTAAACTAAGTCTTCTTCAGTAGAACCAATACTTAGCGTATGAGAATAATAGTGCATTACTCAGGGACACCACACATAGCCGTAGGGCTTTACCACTTAACAACAATTTCCACATGGGTTGCTAAGTAGTATTATAGCGTCTTAAACACAGTGCATCTGGAACAAAGGCAAACACAATTAGGTTTAAGATAAACACAAAGCATCTCATTATCAGTTATAGCTAAAAAACGAAATACATTTAAGCCACATTATTACAACTAAATGGGCATCCGAGTTCAACAAATAAATACATTGATTCACACACGTTCTGCTTGGCGACCCTTTCCTTGTCATTCAGATCATTTCTACAAACTAGTTGTAACACTATCTACTTCACTTATGTACAGACAGGTTTTATGTTCCCCAGTGGCGATTTTGTCAGCAACTGCTACAAACTATAACACCTATGTGAACATTTTTTGAGAGAAGTAAATGGTATTATCAAGAATTTGTAATTTGATACAAGGGTGTTTTCACACGAACAAACCCTAGATAATGTAAAATGTTTAACTTTATTAAAAGTGATCCTTTTTTATTTAATAGGAATATTCATTTGTTTGACCTTAATGTTATTCCGACTTCATATCTTTAGATTGGTAAATATCCATTGCACGTGTTAACAATAATCATACGTTGAAAAACAATGTTCATCTCTACAAAGATACATTGTACATTTCAGCCTAAATCGTACGACGAGCAAAATAGCAACACTATATATTATTTATATATTATTTACATACTACATAACAAATAATATACGAATATATATAGTGGATATATATATATATAGTGGTATCGTTAGACGTCGTATTTAGTCAATATATCCATCAACTGCGTCGCATACGTAATGTACATATGGCATGAATATATATATATATATATATATATGTCAATATTCAATATGAATTGGCAACAAAAGAGTGTAAAAGGTTGTTGTAAATTTAAAATTCATGTCAAATGCTTTTATCATACACACATGTACCACTTATAAAATGATTAGAAAATCGAAGTATAAGCTATATATTTATCTTTTTATGCATTTGATTATTCATATTCAAATAAACAATATGTTCTCTAGCATGCAGTTCCATTAGTTTGCTGTTGTTGTCTTTTGCTTTGTATTAAGGCAATTTAAATACTAAGCATCAAAATATATCTCTTTACTTTCAACTGGAATATTAACACTTGTACCCCCAAGAGTCAAACTGACATAGGATAATATTACAATTGTTTAGTTCTAGCCCTTAGGTAAACATTTATAGTGTATGCTACACATTTTTTTTCTTTTAAATTTTCTATCATATACTTATTAAGTAACAGAAATTGTTGCTAACAGCATTTTATGCTTTATTCATATTACACGTTAGTATATTTATACATGAAAACTTTAGATTATATTCATGAAACTGTGTAGTTTTTTCTGATAGACTCATTGTTAAAGGTTTTGATCTGCCTACTTTGGGCCTAGCTGGGCTCGTACCCAATACCTAAGCGGTAATAGATGGATGAGTTTTAGGAAGCGCCTTTTGTACCGTTTGAATATATAAACGCATTTCTAATACGCATGAGCTGGATGCAAAATATATACATATAGGTTTTCTTTATAAAAATACAATTGTTACATCTAATTCAATAAAACGTGAAACAAACTCCAACGAACACAAGTTATTATGTCTATGATATGTCTAAGATATGAAACCATTTCAACATTGTTAGATTTTTCACTGATTGCATGTTATACAGCTATGATTGACAGACACATATAACGCTGTTACAGTTATGTATGATAAGCACAGTCAAACCTGTCTTAAGCAGCCAGTCACGGGAATGAGCAAAAGTGGCCTTTTACGAAAGGTAATTCCTTAATATTGGTTAATTTGTTCTTAAAGCATAGAGATATTACACAGCCAGCATGACTTATTAAGACTAATGACTGCTTAAAAGATGTGACCGATTACATAGGTTTGACTGTATTGATTTATTGCATTCTAAAATTGCAGATAAATTATTTTCATGAAGAAAAAGCAAATAAATTCTATTTTATTCAGGAATATTTAAATGATCATTTACAAAGACATATATATAAAACATGTGTTTTTATTATTTATTGCATTCAATTCTTTTAGCTTATCGTGTTTCAAACCGTTGATGAGCATACATCTAATGATAAATTATAATTATTCCATTCATAATCTACACCCCATGTATCATTCGAAACCCACGCTCACTTAATATGTAGAATAAAATTCTATTTAAACTGTGCTTCCACATATACAAAAAATCAAATATCTGTCATTTTGAAAAATTTAAATAATTTATAAATATATTCGAACGTACCTTTTCTACATACTAGTATACAGAAGCAAAAGCATGCTCATTTAAGAATAGACAGTTGTAATTGCTATACATGGTAACTAATTCAGTTTAAACTATGTGTACTTGATAAATAGCTCATTTTGAACTATGTGTATTTGGAAAATAACTCAGTTTGAACTATCGTGTATTTGATAAATAACTCAGTTTGAACTATGTGTATTTGATAAATAACTCAGTTTGAATTATGTCCATTTGAAAAATAAATCAGTTTGAACTATGTGTATTTGATAAATAACTCAGTTTGAACTATGTGTATTTGATAAATAACTCAGTTTGAATTATGTCCATTTGAAAAATAACTCAGTTTGAACTATGTGTATTTGATAAATAACTCAGTTTGAATTATGTCAATTTGAAAAATAACTCAGTTTGAACTATGTGTATTTGATAAATAACTCAGTTTGAACTGTGTGTATTTGATAAATAACTCAGTTTGAATTATGACCATTTGAAAAATAACTCAGTTTGAACTATCGTGTATTTGATAAATAACTCAGTTTGAACTATGTGTATTTGATAAATAACTCAGTTTGAATTATGTCCATTTGAAAAATAACTCAGTTTGAACTATGTGTATTTGATAAATAAATCAGTTTGATCTATCTGTATTTGGAAAATAACTCAGTTTGAACTATGTGTATTCGGTAAACAATTCAGTTTGAAATATATATATTTGGTAAATAACTCAGTTTCAATTATGTGTATTATAATTTTTCAGACTTACTGTTGTGAAAACTAAATAAAAATTCTATTTCAGTCAAATGCTGGAGATATTACTTATGAAAGCTAAACACATAGAACATGAAACTAAATTAATAATAGTATACATATGTATATATAATATTTTTGTTTATATATATTCATGTAAAGGGACATAAATAAAATCACAACAACGACTTTTTCGATATTTGTGATCTTTTCCAGATACACATTCACCATATGAATGCTTTAGATACAATATATATATAAACCATTTATACTCAAAATATAAAATAACAATTTAAACGTTTACAATATTCAATAGTTTCCAGAATATAATATATGAAAATATCACAATTAGAAACAGGGTAAAATCCAAAAACAATTAATATTACTATTTCGAGTAATTTAGTCCATCGGGTCAAAACGTTAAAATATATTATAAAAAAACTTTACATGTGCAATCATATTAAAGACAGGATTTAATTCATTTTTATGTTTTCTATGCATATATAAATAATGTAGAATCACAAAGGACTTAATGTAATATGTTTGCGTTATTCGACATTCTTCACTAATTTTGTTGCAAAAACTAAACAGAATAAAATGAATTTAATCTGCATAATTCTAATCCTGGCGATAGGTTTTAGTATGAGACGCCCATTCAAGTAAAACATATGAATGAAAATTTTAACTATCAATTGCAAAGTAAATATGAAGTAATACATAACAGCCAATATCAAATAAAATCCACTGATATACGCTATTGTTTTGTGAAACAATTTGAGGCGAAAAACAACATCAACAACTGATATTTTAAATTCGTTCCCGGCTGGGACAAAACATCGATGAATCATGTAAACTACCTACAACATATGATTTGCGTTGTACGGTATGTCAATTATGTATCGTTACAACTAACAAATGAACAGTATGTAACCTACTACATAGTGTGTCAAAACAACTTACGTTCTCATTGCGACGGTTAAAATTGCTGGACAGAATAAATTGTCTGACAACTATACATATTTTATACATATTTGTACTTGTAATTGCGTTATATTATAAACAAATAACTGTGTAACCGTGCTGTACGGTATTTCCGTTCGTATTTTAACATACCGAAAAATGTTGATGATTGTACAGATTTATTTTCTGACTTGCTTATTTACAATCCACCATATTCGTTTTCGCCAAAAACAATGTATTGATATTTTTATCGAAAAATACAAGTATAAACAATTTATCCAGTTTTTGCGTTTGGACAAGAGCATATTAGGTCGCGAGCCGTCGACCGACTAGAGCATCAGTTTGACAACAAAAACACTTCATCGCGGATGTTGTTCAAGAAAAATTTAACATGCGAAGAATAATCAGATTTGGAGATCTTACTGAAGGAGTGGTGATAAGCTATTGTCGATTTTTTAAACACGATGCCGTTGTTAAGATGAAGCCATCCATTGTTGAAAGCACTGAGCACCCCAGAAAGGGCAAAGTGACAATTGTTCACTACGAGTATGGCGAAGTACGTTCAACCGATTTAGACGTGGATTTCAAAAATAACACACATGTTATTAGAACGTATGAAGGATTGGAAACATACCCTATTCTAGTTTCAATCAACAGAGCAAAGTCACTATTAGGCGAGAGAAAATACAGGTTAATAGGCAACGGATTAAGTCACTTCTGCTACTGGTTAATAGTTATACAATCCCCTTGCATCGTTTCAATGTCGAACAATCTAAATCAGCAATCAAACTTCCAAAATCAATATTTGTGTATATTTTCTGACAAAAGTCAAATACAAAGCATGTTTTGCAATTCGCAGTTAATGGTTTGTTATGGCACACAGGAAATGTCACCGTTAAGCCTGAATTGGAAAACGTGATGGTTCTTATTCCTCAGGTAGGCAATATACCTAGAAAAGGGTACACAAATGTTGAGCTATATTCTTTTACCGAGCTATGTATTGGCCAGCTAATCGGATTCAAAAATTTAAAAAGCGTTTCCGAGGCTCCACTCGATCGGAGTGGATATGGAATAGTCACTCAGTGCCATCCGGAAGAAAACATTATAGAGCTTGTGCATGTTGTCGGTGTGTTTAGTATGGACGTAGCTGTTCAAGAAACAGTGTCAGTGAACATGCCACAAGACCGAATTTAGGTGTTTCGTTGGCGATTGGATAACTGCTTTATTCCTACAGAAATAGTTGAACACGAAAAGCAAAAACTAGGACAGGTTTCAACAAATTCAAGTTTCTGTATGAAGCAGTTCTTAAGGATAAACATGGCAAAGTGTTTCACATTTCAGAGGTAAATGTAAATATCGGGGGTGTAACACTCCTCATAACTTGTGTTATATAGTTAGTCGGAAGATACCGTATGCTGCATTTCGCGCTGAACTACTGGTACGAAGACTTTTCGAGCGGAAATGAGATGGCGTTATAGAAAAGATATAGTACACGTCCTTAACAATACTTAATTTTATCAGTTATTTTAAAATGTTGTAATAATTGTGATGCAGTGACGTGTGTTTAAAAAACTGAATGAATTACTTTTATTAGTAGATTGTATGAACATCGACGTTCTACAAATGTCCTCACTACAATCTATAAAACTACGAAAACTTGAACCTGTCCTTTGTTTAAAAGCGTTTTCCCACGATTTGACCTATTCATCTAGGAACATGGTAAATGCACTTTCAAAAGCTTCAATATCACACATCATTAATTCTTTTAACTTTTCCATTTCATTCAAATACGTTTGCATCTTTATTATATTAATAACACAATTTTGATAGGCGCGATATTTAGAAAAACACACGTCATACAAATTGAAATCTTAAATATCAACTTTCCAGACGTGAGTGACTACGTTAACTGTGAATCGGATACTATTCACTTCCGTTTCACACTCTGATTATCGCAGTATGTCCATCTTTGTAATCGAAATAATGATCCTATAAATTAAAAACATAATTAAAATAAATGAATTATGGTGAAAATGGAAAAAAGATTTAAGAACAAAATAAATGTATAGACATGTATCATACAAACAATTTTGATGTATGAGAATATTATTTTGTCAAACATTATTTCAAGTATAAATAGGGCATAATTGTGGCTAAAATAAAATTCGATTTATCCAACATGTCCCGTTTAGTCTGTTTGATATTAATGAACGCAAGTATGGAAGTATGGAGTTGTATTGATATGTGTTTATATTTAAGGGAAGGAGCAAAAGTGGCCTCTTAAGACAGGTTGTTGCTTGATGCAGGTTAATCTGCACTGAAAGCTTAGAAATAAGAAATAGTAAATGTGGATGCTTAATACAGGTGGCTGCTTAATAGAGGTGACCACTTACACAGGTTTGACTGTATATAAAGCTAATATTCTAGGCAATACTCCTGTTTAATCTGTATTAAAATTACCCCATTTGTCTACTTAATACTAACGCGCACAGACGGCTACTTATTATATCAACTACATTATACTAAATCGCAACATGAACGGAAAGTCTTGATTAGCTTACTCCGAATCATTTCGATTGGATGAAATATATATGTGCTTCTATTTTTAAATATACAAAAGTCTAAATCGCGCTTTAAATGTCCAAATTCTATATTAAACGTCTCAGGATAACATGAGTTATTTAGATAATATATGACTTCGTCGTAGTATTGTGTTTAGTGTAAAAGATACACACATTACCACTATTTGACATCTTAGATGTTGAATGACAAATATGTGTTTAATATTTATTAATACGAAGCAGAAGAATAATCAAAACGTCTAAAACTATTATTAACCGTTAAGGCTTATACCTCGTTTTGAAAATATTATTTTGACGATAGAATAAACAAAGCCTTTCAAATAAACCCGGGGTTTTCAATTTCGACACGATTTTCAGTCGTTTTAGCGTTATTGCCCTTTTGTACCCGACTGTATCCTTTTTCCATTACCTTTATAATAATAATAAATGTTTACAGTTAAAATTATCGCATCGTGCAGATTCGAAAGACGTTTAGATAATGTTTATAGCTTTAACCGTTTACGAGATATGGGAGTTTCGATTATTGTATACAGTGATATAGTTATAAATAATGATTCCCACCCCACTCCCCCTGCTTTTAGCCAACTTTATTTGAAATTGTTGCCATTCCCGTATTTCTGGTTTGATTTTGATGGAAGTTGTTCACGAGTTCTATTCAATATTAGATGTCGAGTATCTTTTATTCAAAACTAATATCAATGTCAGAATAACCCGTGATATTGCATTTTGATAAAATAAAATGATTTTAAGTTTATATTTGTTCGATTTTATTCGACAAATTTTGACTAAGGGAGGAGGCACCAGCACCCATCCACCGCCGCTGCAAATTCATCTTCACAAGTGTACTGCTGCCCAACCGCTCGGACAATGTAAACAATGTAAACCGTCTAAGAAAATACTTATTAAGTATTTACAAAGAAAATCAATCACCTACTAAAAATCCACTAAAAACACACAACTTATTGGACATGGAAATGTATAAGGACACAAATTCAGCTTTTAATGGTGAAAAATGACATTGTTTGCTTAAAATAAGAAGCTTGTCCGATGCTATCGTTCCTTATAATCTACATAATTGCAATATTGGTCCGATAATTATGTTAAGTAAGCTGTAGCGCTAGAATTTTAATCGACAATCTGACGTGCGCTTTGTCCCTTAACGTATCACTACATAGTTGCGGCCGTGTTTTGGTAACGGTGACATGATTCTAGCGCTTAAAAAAGCCCTAGTATGTTATTAGCTTTGAATTCTTTTCAAAATGGGATTTTTTTGCTGCATATGAGTAGAGCAAAAACAAAAAACAACAACTGGCATATCATATACTAGTACTGCAATAAGACATCACTGGTGCTAAAAAGTTACTTTTAATAGGATTGAACAGATGGCTGTATATATGAGCGTTTGATGACAACCTTTCTTTAAATCAAAACTTAGGGGTGTCACTGCACTCTCTGAACAAACCGAGCTAACCAACCCATCAGTTATTGTTCATTTTTATGTGCGGACATAGTCTTGGTATAGAAAAATAATGCTTTAAAAATACATGTTTTACCCCTTACCATATGTTTTGAGAAATGTGGAAAATATTTTTGGAAAGTAACACATTAAACTTCTTCTGGTCACCGCGCCGTTTTCGTGATTTAACATGCGCAAACCTCAAGAATCTCGTTGAGCAAACACAAGTGAGATAATATGGCATATGACTTCTTTTGTACACAACAATACATATATCAGTGAGTGTATCTACGATACAACGTCGGTGCCCTTTCGGTAACAGGTAATTTATCATCAATTCCAGGAGAGCTGATTATGTGACATGGCGTCATCACAACATCTGTATGCGTCGGTGTTGTATAAGTTTGGACCGTATGGTAGTTAGCTTAATCTACTAGAACAGATAAACGTATTACTTACATATAACCGAATGTAGAAACAAGGTGTTGTAATGAAGTTGAAGATGTGTTTAATCAAGGTATGCCGTGCTCTTTATAATGTACTGCTTCATGTGTTATGTTTCTGTCATCAACTTATTCAATTGCTTAGGCACATCTTCAGTACTGGGTGCTATTTTAGATAGATTGACACGCTTTCAGGGTCACGTGATGAACAAGTATCAGTCTGATATGAAAAAGTAGAAAAAAAATATTATAGTAGTGTTAAAGAACTACAACATATGACATGCGCACTCGCTATGGTGTTATGTAAAGTTTTATTATGTATTATTATTTGTTATGTATTATTTTCTAACAAGATCATGCTTAATGATATTTCAACAATCCGTTTATAATAACGGTTTTGTTTTTTGAAGTAAAATGAAATATTGAACCAACACAGAACTTTCTCAGCGCAAACATAAATTTTCGCAATTAAGATATTATTTTTGTTACTTCGGATTTAACAAATGGTAAACAATTATTAGCGTGAACCGAAGTCGCCTGTATGGTAAATATGTAACAACAAAACACCAACTAAGTTGAAATGGGCATTTTAATAAAAATGCCGGGAATTATCTTAATACATAATTCCTGTAGTGTTACATTCAATACCAATACATTATATATATACATCAAAACATATCTATGTCCAAGAAATAAGTTACACTTACCTAGTTTTATATATCCAGCATTTGGCACTAAAAAAATAATTAATAACACACGAAAAAAAGCGTAATCTTTCCCCCATTCACAACAAATTTTACACATGCTCATTCATTAAGAGGTTATACTCGACTTATCTATCGATTAGTAGACAGATATGCAAAATAACCAATCGTCCAATCACATGCTGGTAGATAAATATGCAAAATAGCCAATTGTCCAATCACATGCTAGCCGTGGTCAGTCATAGCGTCCTAACACACCTATCCTACAGTGTACGCCGAGATCAAGGCTCGTTGTGCATTGAGAATTCGTGAAAATTGGGAGTTTGGGTATCCATTCTAGACTTTGCTATTTTAAGAAATAAATACAACGTGCTATATTGCTCGTGAGTTTTACCTAGTATCAATATGTTCGGCGTCCCAGTGCAGCTATTCGTAAACACGTTATGAGGCCGATTTAATTCAGGTTTACAATTAATTACGCTTGGACTACGAAAATTACGGATATACACGGAATATTTGTGATAGTCAGTTGGAACCTAACGGACAATAGTTACCTACATAAGTGAAAGCATATTTATAATGTGTATAAGTGTGTGTGAGTCTACGGGCGCAGGCGCGTATGTGAAATCTATTTTATTTACTTTAAGCATTATATAATTTTACTTCCATACCACATGTTAGTAAAAATGTGTGCCTGAGAGAATAAATAATGTTGCATTGTTGCAATTAAAATATAGATGCTCCCCTTTGATTTCTTGTATTAATTTCGTTTTTTTGTTTCGAATATAAGGGCAGTACAAAGGGTTTCTGACATCGATTATATATAAGTTTTTAGATACTATTAATATAATAAGCTGATGAAAATAGTTATTTATATATAATAATATACAATTAAGATACAGCTGCTCCCATTTTATTTCTTATATTAATTTCGTTAGATTTTCGAATATAAGGATAGTACGATGGGATTGCGACATCGACTATATATGTATGTGTGTATGTATATGTATGTGTATATGGGTGCGTGCGTGCGTGCGTGCGTGCGTGCGTGCGTGCGTATATATATATGTGTGTATATGTATAGGTATGTATGTGTGTATGTGTATGTATGTGTATATGTATGTATTTATGTGTGTATGTATAATATGTATATATGTATGTGTGTGTATGTATACGTATATGTATATGTGTATATGTATATATATGTATGTATATGTATGTATGTAGGTATGTGTATATGTATGTATATATATATATATATATATATATATATATATATATATATATATATATATATATATATATATATATATATGTATATATATATATATAAAGTAATTGGGTTTCTGTACTTGGAACGGAAATGTGTACACAGTTAACAATGTTTATATCAAAATGTAAATGAAGATTGAGTATTGATGTTTACGATACTTTTCTACGGCGGTTGATGCCTATGTTTATGTTATAAATTGTGAATGATCATAAATGGTTACAGCAAAAGTGTAGATATATGATTATTGATGTTAACGATACCTGTCATATCAATTTTGAAAAATAATAAAAAGTATTGATGTACACTAAATTTTTCGAGATATATATATATGTGTAAATGGTGACTGGTTATTGATATTTATGATTAAGGTTATATCAGTAAACTGTATATTGATGTTTACACCGTATGTTAAATCAAAATGTAAAACGTCAACGAATCTTAATGTTTACCACTAATGTTATAAGAAAATGTTAAAAGGCTACAGTTATTGATCGTTACCACATTACATGTATATTCAAACTTTTTACAACCTATGCTTATTGATTATTATTTCGAGTAGGCTGTATGGAGATGAAAAGGTTCAACGATTATTTATGTTTACAACCTATGATGTACAACAATGGAGAGGTGAACGATAGTTGATATTTTAAGGTGTATGTTATATCAAAACATAAAAATGTAATATGTAATAACTTATACTTTAGACTACAGTGACGAGTAAAAAAGAACCATTAAATATGGTCGTTGTTACACCAAAATTTAAAATATAAATGCTTAATAGCAGATATTGGGACAGATTGACTAGATTGTTTTTGAGAAGTAAAATATGGATGATTATTTAATTTACGACGGAGGCAACAGGAAATATAAAATGTGAATGGTGATAAAAGGTAAGGATGGATAGTGTATCAAAATTTAAGAGGTTAATGCTTTTAATTAATATAAACAAATTATGTTATTAAAAATGAAGGATTTGGATAAAATGTCATTTCATTATATCAAATGCTAAGATGGAAACATCTATTGGTGTTAAGTATTTACATGTATCAGATATAAAAATGTATAAGGTGATTGATTATTGATGCCTATGATTTATTTTATATCAGGACGTTAACAGTGAGTAGCTACTGATATCTGTATTCATATTATTTTTTTCTTATTTGATATACCATGATAGAAATGTCTGTATATGTGTTCCCGAGTTAGATATGACACATTTTATAATTGTATAAGTATCTAATTTAAACATAATTTGAATATTATTTATTTAAACAATAACTATTGTATTTTATATGGACAGCAAATAATTGTTTGAAAAGGGTGTTTACGTGTATTATAATATGGTATATCATGATAGAAATGTCTGTATATGTGTTCCCGAGTTAGATATGACACATTTTATAATTGTATAAGTATCTAATTTAAACATAAATTGAATATTATTTATTTAAACAATAACTATTGTATTTTATATGGACAGCAAAAAATTGTTTGTAAAGGGTGTTAACGTGTATTATAATATGGTATTTAAACACCTTATAAATATGATGCAAAACATGTGTTAACAGTGGCGACGTACCTTTGTATAGATTTTGGTTATAACTAAATTATAATTTAGCTTCTCTTCTTTTATTGTTTTTGGCATGCAAACTCGTACTACTTGTCCCTCTTTCCTATACTTTCAAATACTTAATCTCACTTTCACTGTCAATCTTTGGATATTTATAAAGCAATCTGCAAACTTTGTTTTTACTTCAACGTTAAATGAGTATTAAAGTATGTACTTTTAATGTAAAAGGTTTAAGTGATTCATCAAAAAGAAAACAATTATTTTACTGGCTTAAATTAAATAAATACTCAATTTGCTTACTACAGGAACTACATTGTCAGGAACAAACTTATGATATTTGGAGAAAAGAATGGGGTGGGGATATATTTTTAAGCGGAAATAGTAGTAATAGTATTGGTGTGAGCATCCTTGTTAATCCTAATTTTATGTATTTAGTGCAAGAATATAATGATTTAATCGAAGGCAGAATGCAATCATTAAAAATAATAATCAATGAAAAAGAATATATATTTTTAAATATCTATGCACCAAATAATACAACATATAATTTAAACTTTCTTACAAAAATTGAAGATTTCATAAATTTGAATGATAGTGAAACCATGATAGTAGGAGGGGACTTTAATACAATAATAAATGTTGAGTTAGATAAAAAACATGGCAATGTTAATAATAATAAAAAAAACAGGGATAAAATAAACAATATAATACAAAATAATGATATAAATGACATATGGATGAATATCAAATCCAAGCACTAAACACTATACCTGGCATTCAAGCAACAAACCAACAATATTTTGTAGACTTGATTATTTTTTAGTGTCAAATAACTTAGTAAATGCAATAACGGTTTGTAAAATTACAACAGGTTTTCGTTCGGACCATTCTCTCGTATATTTTAATCTTATTATTGACAAACAGGATATTTTAAACTCAACAATAGTGTTATATTAGATAACGATTATCAGGATAAAGTCAAACAAGCTATAAAAGAGGTAGTAGAAATAAATAAAGAATCTAATCCAAATACATTATGGCAACTTATTAAAGGTACTATTAGGAATGAGTCTATTAAATACACGTCAAATAAAAAAAGAATACATTAAAAAATGAAATAAAATTGAAAAATGAAATCGATAATTTAGAAAAAGAATTAACTGAACATCCAAATGATAAAACAATCATAGATATTTGTAGTGAAAAAAAATCTGAGTTAAATCAAATTATTGAAACACAAACGAATGGAATTATAATAAGAGCAAAAGCAGAATGGGTTGAAGGAGCCGAAAGAAATACAAAATACTTTAGTAATTTGGATAAAAAAGATCTGAGAGTAAAACTATTAATAGACTTATTAAAAATGATAGAGAAATAACACAATCTGAAGACATTTTAAAGGAAACAAAAGGATACTATGAAAAGTTATACAGTAAAGTAGAAACAATAATAAATGATAATGAAGATTTTTTCCCAAACATTAGAGAGACTATATTAAATGAAGTGCAAAAGCAATCATGTGAAGGTATTTTAAATGAAGAGGAATGTGCACTCGCTTTAAAACAAATGAATAATGGAAAATCTCCAGGATCTGATGGACTTACAACAGAATTCTATAAGGTATTTTGGAACACGATCAAGAAATTCTATATTAACTCTATAAACTATTCTTTTGTAAATGGAAATTTAACAGAAATGCAAAAACAAGAAAGATAAAGAACTAACGTCTTTAAATAACTGGAGACCAATAAGTTTATTGAATATTGATTATAAAATAACAACCAAAGCAATTGCCAATAGAATTAAGAAAGTTTTATCTACACTTATTAATGATAGTCAAACTGGTTTTTTAAAAGGACGGTACATAGGTGAAAATATTCGCACTATTTTTGAAGTAATCGAAAATATAAATAACGAAAATAAACCTGGCTTAATCTTTTTTGCTGATTTCGAAAAAGCCTTTGATAGCATTGATCACGGTTTTATTTCAAAAGCTCTTAAATATTTTAACTTCGGTAATTCTTTTATTAATTGGATCAAACTATTTTAAAACGATGCTAAAAGTTGTGTAGTTAATAACGGATATATGTCAGATTTTTTCAAAGTAGAAAGAGGTGTAAGACAAGGATGCCCATTATCGCCTTATTTGTTTATATTAACTACATAAGGGATATAAACATTAAAGGTATTACTGTTTACAATAGAGAAATAAAAAACACAGCATTTGCAGATGATGCAACATTTATGATGGATGGATCAAAAAAAACTTTTTCAACCTTAATAAAGAAAATTGATAATTTTAGTAAAATATCCGGACTTAAGCTTAATTCGAAAAAATCTATTATTTTACGATCAGGTTCCTTAAAAACTTCAAATGACACTCCTAGTACAGATAAAAAATTCATATGGACATCTGAGAGTGCAGCTACTCTTGGAGTTGTCTTTACAAATGATAAACAAATGTATCATGAATTAAATCTTCTCCCAAAAATTAAGGAATTTTGCCACTGTCTATATAAATGGAGAAAACATAAATTATCTATGATTGGTAAAATTGCAGTGATTAAAACCTTCGCATTACCAAAACTTATATATTATTTAACTGTTTTAGAAAATCCATCAACAGAACATTTTAATATTATAAATAAAATGTTTGACTTTCTATGGGATAATAAACCAGACAAAATAAGTAGAAAGACAATTATACAAAATTACGAAAATGGGGGCCTAAAAATGATAGATCTGAATATGTTTATTAAGTCAATTAAAGCAGGTTGGGTGAAAAGAATTATCAATCAGAGTAATTAATACAGGTGATTGGAAGCATATATACATGGGCCAACTAGCAAAAATAGGAGGACCATTAATATTTGAATGTAATATTAATAAAAATGACTTAAATAATGCAACTCAGATAGACTCGAACTTTTTATCCGAAATTGTACAATCATGGTCAAGTATTAGTTTTAAAGAAAATGTTGAATATATAAACAAACAAATACTACGGAATAATTCAAACATTAAAAATAATAATAAAACATTCTTCTATAAACCTTGGTTCGACAAAGGAATTAAATATGTTGAACAAATCTTTGACAATAGACAAAAAGTATTTCATACTTTTCAGCATATCAAAACGGTACACAACTTAAAAAAATCGGATTTTCTAAAATATTATTCTCTTATTCAAAGTATATCAAATTCATGGAAGTCTAAACTTAAGAATGAAAATGTACCAAACAATAATACACAAGATAACTTAATGGAACAAATTGTAAATGCGAAAAGTTCAAATAAACATTTATATAATAAACAGTTAAAGTATATTGAAAGCGACCTAACTATTAAATCGCATATTAAATGGGAACAAGAAGTAGCAAATCTAAATTGGAAAAGTATACATAATCTACCCTTTCAATGTTTAATAAATACAAAATTAAGAGCATTCCAATACAAATACATAATGAGAATCTTACCTAATAATGAATTTCTGTACAAATGTAATATTTATAATACAAGTTTATGCGATTTTTGCAATAGGCATGTCGAAACAAACAAACATTTATTTTGGGAGTGTCACATTTCGAGGGTTTTTTGGACAGAACTTGAAATGTATCTGAATGAAAAACTTATTGAAATAGATTTGGATTATTCAACGATTTCTCTTGGGAATCTTGACCAGAGCAGTTATTCATGTTTATTAAACTGTATATTGGTTTATGGAAAATATTTTCTTTTCAAAAACAAGTATGAACAGACAATTCCAAAGTTCAACAATTTTATAAAATACTTAAAATATCATGAAAATTTAGAAAAAATAATAGCGAGTAAAAAAGATAAAGTGACGCAACATGAAAATAAATGGAATAAACTCCAATTATTTTGATAAAAATTTCATAACTGAACTTTAATTCAAATTGACAGTGTAAAGCACCTTAATCTCTTTTCATGTCTGCAACTGTCTCTATTCCTTCTTCATGAACTTCTTTTTTCCCTTTTCCTTTTATTTCCCCGTCTCTTCTTAGTATAGCATTATTTCATAGAATACATTCATGTTAAACTGTATGTATTATATCAAATATATTTGTAAAATGTATGTATTATGAAATAATAAAAAATTTAAAAACAAAAAAAAAAACATATCATGAAGAAATCATGTTTTTAAAAACAAAATACTGCGGAATATTAAATGGGAATAATTAACATAATTATGTTGTAATGCATGCATAATTCAATATAAATTGTCATATTGTAACAAAATAGTTAGGTTGTTGTGGCATAATTTAGTAGTGTCAGCTAATACGTGTCCATTGTAAGGATATAGGCTATATTCAGGTCAGGTAGCGTGGAATTGTTAAAACGTATTGATAGATCGATAGGAGCAACGTTTTTAAGATATTTTTACATTTTCATTCTTTCCTTAAAGAATAAATCATTTTGAAGTTAAGTTCATCAACTTCCATTAAGTATTAAAAAGTTAGAATAATTAAACAGGTTTATTTGTCATCAAACTAATTTAGGTTTACATTAGCCTAATAGCGTAAAATCCGTATCGAACGATATTTTAGAATTGTTGTTTCATGATTTATACGAAATTCACTAAGGTATATGGACGATTTTGCTATAAATGCTGACTCTGTTAGGAATGCAATGTCCAAGTAGCAGAATCATCTTTAGGTGTAGTTGTGACGAGAAAGATTGAGCATGTTACTAAAGAACGGCATATGGGTATGTGAATTTTATATTATGTTATATTTAAATGTCTGATATATATATTTTTGACATAATCAGATATAGGTAAAGTTGTATAAATTGTTCATATCCAGGCCGATGGTAATATATGTAATTTAATACACATCTACGGTATTGAGAAGTGTTTTGTTAGAATATAGGCCGAGGAATCTGAGAACGTATTTTGAGCTGTTGATATTGTGTTTACGATGAAGTATTTGAGATTCACCATGTTAGAATTGATTGATATGTGTCTACATATTTGAGTAACTAGTAAATCTGAGTTTATATATATATTGTAGCCGGTTTTAGACGTAAGCGAGAAATGTGTCCGCTTCGTCAATAACGACGTAAAGACGTGACAGGAAGTCAGTTGGTGGCAGTACAGTCATAGGACAGCAACCCACATATTCGTCCGACGAATGCAAATTTAACGCAGATTTTAACGACAGACGTCAATATGTTAACCGTCGACCAAGGGAACGTTTCTCGGACGGTTGTATAAATGAACGTAATCGTTGGGGTGGTGTCAGCACCATGGTATGGGCAGGGGTTTGCTAAGGACATAGAACACCGCTGGTTATCCTTGACTGGACACCTGGACAAAACGTTGCACGTGGTATAACAGCCCAACGTTACATTGGTGTCGTGCTTCAACCTGTCGTTGTCCCATTTGTTCGACGACATCCACGATAATGCTAGACCGCATACAGCTCGGGTGACGACACACTTTCTCCAGAACAACAATGTACAGGTTATTCTATGGTCCGCTATGACGCCCGATATGAACCCTATCAAACATGTCTGGGCAGAACTCAAACACCGGTTGTCGTTTGTTACGGTCCACAATCGTCAATAACTCCAGGCCTTTATCCAACGAGAATGGGCGGCACTGTCCCCTCAATACATGAGAAGACTCATTAGGTCTATGACAACACGTTGTCGAGAGTTAGTGAACGGAAATGGAGGACATACACGCTATTAAAAAATTATTCTAAATTGATTATGCAGTTCTGACTGTATTGATTATCTACCCTTACTGGATAATCCCGATTATCTCGTTTATGCATGAATGGATTTTGTTGAAACTTGAACAGAATATGTGAAATGTGCTATTGTTTACCATGACATCAGATTAAAGGTACTATCTCCTATGTTTACTTTTTAATTTACTTTTAAAGGTATTCGTGCAAAACTTTTGGCCTTAAGTATATATATATATATATATATATATATATATATATATATATATATATATATATATATATATAATAGCGGAAAAAAGAAACTGTGCATGGGTATAAAAAATGCTATAACTTAGGAGATATATAAGAAATCGCAAAAAAAAATTGAACAGGGTTTTATCTGACCTTTATTTAACACCAGCTCAATTGATATGGTTATTGCAACAGCAGCGTCTTGGATAGAGATCAGTTTTCAGAGACGTTCTCTAAACAAAGTTCATCTCATCGATACCGTGTATGTCCACCATTGGAATCGATGCATGCTTTGGCAACGACGCCTCATTGATGCGACAAGTGTGCTGAAAACTGCATGGGGAATACCATTCAAGACTCTCACAATCGCACGTGACAGGTCATGTAACGTCAACGGCTGATTTTGGAGGCGACGTAAGCGACGCTGCATCTCATCCCACACGTGTTCCATAGGCGACATATCCGGTGACATTGCAGGCCAGGGCAGCACATTCACATTGTTCTGGATCAAGAAGTCGGTGACTGCCGGCGAGCGTTATCCTGTTGCAGCGTTGCGTTACGTTGCTGCACAAATGGAAGGACGTGAGACCGTATAATTTCGCCACGGTATCTGATGCCTGTAAGTGTGCCGTCCACAACCACAAGAGCTGTTCTGCCACGGCAGGAGATGCCTCCCCACACCATGACACTACCTCCGCCGAATGGACGTCGTTGAATCACACAACTGCCATGGAAACGTTCACAAAAACGACGGTACACTCTAGAACGACCGTCGCTGCTGTCGAGATGAAACCAGGACTCATCCGTGAAAAGAACACGTGCCCAGTCCTGTTGCGTAAAGTGTATGTGTCGTCTACACCAGGCAAAACGTGCTACACAATGACGTTGCTGGAGAACAGGACGTATGGCTGGACGTCGTGGAAGTATGCCTCGTTCAAGCAATCGATTACGTACCGTTCGGGGACTAATTCTTCTAAGGCCAGGAATACTTTTAGCCGTCAAAGTAGCAGTTCTGAGTCGTTCACGGAGATGAACGGCCCGGATGTACGTATCCTGGCGATTAGACGTTACGCGTAGACGTCCTGACCGAGGCCGGTCTCTGGTGGTCTCAAACTGTTGGTACCGTCTTCACAAGGCGTTTACAGTATTTCGGTGCACACCAAATTGTCTGGCAACGTCAGTATGACGTACACCAGCTTCAATCATGCCTACGGCGTGGCATCTGTCTGTTTCATTCAACCTTGGCATGGCGTATCAAAGACGTTTTTCAAAATTATGCTGGTTTTGTGTCTTACAGGTATCAACACTATGCTTTTAAACAGGTTTAGGCGACAAACGTGTTTGCGATTGACTGCTGGCCGAAAAAAACGTGAAAACAAAGACGTTGGCGAGACAGACAAACTACCTGTGCAACTCATGCACTGACCAGTGTAAATGACCGACAGGGATACACAACTTACCTGTGTAAAGTTTCAAGCTTTAATTTATAAAATTGAGCGATACATGAACATTTTACACATGCCAAGTTTCTTTTTTCCGCTAGTATATATATATACAAATCACATGAATCTTTGCGACCTTACTTGAATGCTTTTATGAACCAGTTTGGAGGAAAACTTTATTGAATAATTTTCTTTCGTCTCAATCCTCTTTACAACTTGTAAATAAAATATGTTTTAAACCAAAGAAACACTAACTAACAGCGTTATGCACTTTTTCGGAAGGATTTTAAAGTATTTTATCGCGTATTGTTAAAGTTATTTCAAATTATAGTTATATAAAATATGTGCACCTCTTTGACCTGCATTAAGTATTATTCTATTTTAAAGCTGAACGATATTCATGTTTCCAAGAAATCACAAATAATAGAAGTACTGAGTCAAAGTCCGGGCATGAGTTTTACATTTGCCTCACAGAATTTAAGACAGCTGAAGGTATATTCTATCTGACAGATGGGTCCCTTGGAAATGCTGAAAACAACAAAACAAACAAAAGTAGAAGGTTCGGTTTGTTAAGTCGACCTGTTCATGGGGTTACAAAATGTACATCCCTCACATCCAAGTATCGGATTAAGCGGTATGCTACTACATGTTTATGCTTAAATTAAAATTGTGTAGATAAGCTAATGAAACATTAATGTAATTCTGTATTTCAAAGCAAATTTAGATTTCTCTATTTAAATACTACTATGACATTTTTCAAGAAATTGTCCTTAATTAAGCCCCGTAATATTCCTACTCGTCTGTCAAGTTATTAAAGAAATGTTAAGCCCACCTGAATGGTCCCTTATGTTTGCAACACTGTCAAACTTGAGTGAAGAATATTCATGTTGCACTTTCCAAAACGTCTGGTGGAGACAACTGTTTTGCGTCTTTATATCACGGTTTGCTATCAGTGCTGATCATGTGATTCAAATAGTTTACATTAAAACAAATTGTGATTCTACAAGTGATAACTTCATGTTGAGGTCATCATGTTTGAACACTCTAAACCTAGATATTATAGGCATTGCCGAATCCCATCTTAAAGCTAGTGATGTACTACAGCTAGAAGGTTACGAATGGTACGGTAACAATCGCAAAAACTTACATATGTTCTGGGGGAGTTGGAATTTTTATTCGCAATGACATTGTAAAGTGTTTTAATATATATGTTCTAGATAACAGTACAGAAGGTGTTCTTTGGTTACAACATACTCATAAAACAGAAGATATCGTTATTTTACCATGCGTATGTTACCTTCCTCCCGAGAACTCGTCCCGTCACGCAGATGCTTTTAATTTTTACGATAATCTTTTGACGGATATGTATGAATACCAAAATATAGGAATACCGTTTATATGTGGAGATTTCAATAGCCGTTGTGGCGATAACAATGATTTTGTTGTTGGTGTTGATTATTTTTGTGAAAGAAATGTCGTTGATTTTAAGACCAATGCATTTGGTGATATTTTAATTGAATTTCTTATTAATGCTTATATGTGTATTCTTAATGGTCGTAATTTTATAAACAATGATTTTACATCTATATCTACTAAAGGTTGTTCCGTTGTTGACTTCTTTTTAGTAAGTCATAATAATTTATCATTGTTCGATGATTTTTCAGTTGTACGTGCTGTTGATGCCGTCAACCTTTGAAATAATATTAGTGCAATTGCTCCAACAAGTATTCCAGATCATTCAGTATTAACATGGTGTATAAAGTTTGAAAATCCAACTGTTTTTACGAATAAATCAGATGTTACTGATGGATACGATAAATTGTGATTCTACAAGTGATAACTTCATGTTGAGGTCATCATGTTTGAACACTCTAAACCTAGATATTATAGGCATTGCCGAATCCCATCTTAAAGCTAGTGATGTACTACAGCTAGAAGGTTACGAATGGTACGGTAACAATCGCAAAAACTTACATATGTTCTGGGGGAGTTGGAATTTTTATTCGCAATGACATTGTAAAGTGTTTTAATATATATGTTCTAGATAACACTACAGAAGGTGTTCTTTGGTTACAACATACTCATAAAACAGAAGATATCGTTATTTTACCATGCGTATGTTACCTTCCTCCCGAGAACTCGTCCCGTCACGCAGATGCTTTTAATTTTTACGATAATCTTTTGACGGATATGTATGAATACCAAAATATAGGAATACCGTTTATATGTGGAGATTTCAATAGCCGTTGTGGCGATAACAATGATTTTGTTGTTGGTGTTGATTATTTTTGTGAAAGAAATGTCGTTGATTTTAAGACCAATGCATTTGGTGATATTTTAATTGAATTTCTTATTAATGCTTATATGTGTATTCTTAATGGTCGTAATTTTATAAACAATGATTTTACATCTATATCTACTAAAGGTTGTTCCGTTGTTGACTTCTTTTTAGTAAGTCATAATAATTTATCATTGTTCGATGATTTTTCAGTTGTACGTGCTGTTGATGCCGTCAACCTTTGAAATAATATTAGTGCAATTGCTCCAACAAGTATTCCAGATCATTCAGTATTAACATGGTGTATAAAGTTTGAAAATCCAACTGTTTTTACGAATAAATCAGATGTTACTGATGGATACGATAAATTTGACGTACATAGTATGCCAAATGATTTTTTGGCTGGTACTGATATTGTTACCAAGGTTAATGCCGCAGTTGCAGACTTGGAAGGCAGTCTCCGTTCACAAACTGATATCGATGTAGCTTTTAATGGCTGGTGTGACACTGTTAATCAAGAAATGTATAACCGGCTGCCTTTTAGGTCTGTATGTTGCGGCATTAACAATAAGAAAAGGCGCGTTGGAAAGCCTTGGTGGAGTAATACTTTGACTGATTTATGGAACTCTGTTTGTAAGTCTGAAAAAGATTGGTTAAACTGTAATGGTATATATCTAAAAAATAAACTCAAATCTGATTACTGTTATGCTAGAAAGTTATTTGATAGAGAGGTTAATCGCTCTTAACGCTACCATTGGTATAATATACAAGATGATATGTTAAATGATATAAATAATGATCCGAAAGAATTCTGGAAATCTATTGGTAAAATAGGCATACATAATAACAAGAAAAGGTCAATTCCAATGGAGGTTCTTCAGGGTGATGGTAGCTTGACTTCAGATGGATGTTTTAAGTAAATTGGAAAAAGATTATAGTAACCTTTATAACTCTACTATTGATCCCATAAGAACTAATGACCATAATAATGTTAGTAACACGAATACTAGTTTTATTTTGGATGAGCATATATCTATTCTAGAAGAAAAAAAGCTATTGAAAAATGCTAAAAAAGGTAAAGCACATGGTATAGATAAAATATCGGTGGATGTTCTTAAATATGATACTTCGGTATAATTTTTACATGTTCTTTTTAATGTTTGTTTTAATACAGGTTTTATTCCATCTTTATGGGGTAAATCTATTATAAATCCTATACCTAAGTCAAGCTCCGCCGACCCAAAAGACCCACTCTCTTATAGGGGTATATCATTATCACCATCCATGTATAAATTGTATAGTTCTATATTGAATAATCATCTATATATTTGGTCGGAAAATAATAATAAAATTGTTGACGAGCAGAATGGTTTTCGGAAAAAATGTAGCACAACTTTCATCTCTAACAAATATTATAGATACTAGGAAAAAGCTTAAACGCTCTACATTCTGTGCTTTCATTGATTTTAAAAAAGCTTATGACTATACCAATAGAGGAAAGCTTTTGGAGTGATTGCAGTGTATTGGTGTTTCTAGTAAAATACTTGTAGCTGTCAAATCTTTATATGCATCTGTTTCCTCCTGTGTGAGGGTAAATAATTTTTATACCAACTGGTTTCAAGTGAATTCTGGTTTAAGACAAGGCTGTTCATTGTCACCCGTATTATTCAATTTGTTTATAAATGACCTAGCATTACGTATAAAATCTCTTGGTAAAAGTATCTGTATTGATAATGAAAATGTTAGCATTTTAATGTATGCTGATGATATTGTACTACTTGCTGAAAATGAAGAAAACCTGCAACATATGCTTATTGAGTTAAACAGCTGGTGTAGTATTAACAGTATGACAATTAATTTTACTAAGAGTAGCATCGTACATTTCAGACCATTGTCAATTGCTCAATTAGATATTGTATTTACTTTCGGTGACAATGTTCTAACTTATACTGATAAATATGTATATCTTGGATTAACATTAACAGAGCATCTAGATTTTAATGTAACTGCAAAAATAGTGGCTCAAAGCGCTGGTCGTGCTCTAGGTTAACTTATTACCAGGTATAACAGCTTAGGTGGAATGCCCCATAAAGTATTTACAAAGTTGTTTGATGTACTTGTTTGGTCTGTTATATCGTATGGAGCTACAATATGGGGCGTTAAATCTTATTCGTGCATAAATTCAATACAAAATAGAGCGATGCGATTTTTTTCTGGGAACTGGCAAATATACACCTACTGCAGCCATTTCAGGCGATATAGGTTGGGTCCCTCCAATAGTCAAACAATGGAAATGTATAGCAAGACATTGGGTACGCAACATCTATACAATTGATACAATATTAAATAAAAGAATATTTATTTGGGCACGAAATAAAGCTAATAACTCTCGTAAAAATTGGGTTTTCACAGTTATAAATCAATTTGATAGCTTACAGCTTCATATTCATACATACTCAAACGTTAACAAAATTAAATTTGTTGATACTGTATTTGAAAAGATGATTTCTATATATATTACGGAGTGGAAAGCAAGTGTAAATTAAACAACTAGCATACGTGGTAATGGACGTAACAAATTAAGAACTTATAGGCTTTTTAAAAATGATTATGAAGTAGAAAATTATTGTAAAATTGTGCTACCAATGAAGCATAGATCAGCGTTTGCAAAATTCAGATGTGGTGATGCGCCATTAAAACTAGAAACTGGTCTATATGAGGGTATTAATGAGAATGACCAGTTATGTCCTTTCTGTAATAATGCTGTAGAAGATGAGTGTCATGTTATTCTAAAATGTGCCACTTATAAAGATATTAGGACAGATCTGATGCTTAAAGCAGTAAGCATAGATGCGAACTTTAATAATTTTAATGACTGTAATAAAATGAAGTATCTCTTTTCCAATAAAGATAGGATAAGAATATGTGCCAAAACCTGTTTTATATAAATAATGTAATATATCTTAAAATGTAAAACAAATTAATTTTATATTATGTTGAGAAATCGGTGCTAATCAGGTCATTCCAGATCTGATCTGGGATGATAACTGATCTTTTAAAATATTTTTTTAAAAAAGCTTTTGACTATAAAGCGATGCATTTGCATTTATTTTTCCTTTCACGATTTAACAAAAGTTATTTTTAACACACTTTAAGGTCTAGAGCCAAGATTAGCGCCGGTGTCTCAATTCTTACAGTGTATTATGCTATATAGTATACATCTAATTCTAAAATAATGCATGAATAATCTGTGATAGATGTATATATTTTATGTCAATTAATTTTATAGCGATAGTCTCTTATAATTCTAATATTGAATGGCTATGTACGTTGTTTGTGTTACTGTATGTTTTATTTATATGTTTGTACATAGATGAGACTTTAATAAAGATATATATATATTAAAACTTCCGATTGCCGGTAAATGATAGCAAGTTGTAATACTGATAATACATATACGGATATAGCTTTACTTCATGTAATCAAAAAATACCACTTTATACCAATTATGATCTACATCCCATGTATCATTCGAAATACACCCACAGTTAGTATGTAGACTAAAACTATTTTTAGACTGTGCTTTCACGTGTACAAAATCAAACATACATTACTTTCAAAATTTAAATAATGTATAAATATATCCGAACGTACCTTTTCTACATACATGTACTAGTATACAGAAGCAAAAAATGCTCATTTAAGAATAGACAGTTGTAATTGCTATACATGGTAACTAATTCAGTTTAAACTATGTGTTTTGTAAAATTATCTAGTTTGAATTTTTAGTATTTGGTAAATAATTCTGTTTGAACTATGTGTATTTCGTAAATAATTTAGTTTGAATTATGTGTATTATAATTTCACTTTTAAGACTCACTGTTGTGAACACTAAATAATAATTCTGTTTCAGTCAAATACTTGAGATATTATTTAAGAAAACTAAACACACTTAGAACGTAAAAATTAAACTAATGATAGTGAACATATGTATATATAATATTTATATATTTGTTTATATATATAAAGGGAGATAAATAAAATCACGACAACGACTTTTCCGATATTTGTGATCTCTTCCAGATACACAATCACAATACGAATGCTATATATATAAATGGAGACAACTATTTGCGAACAACCAGACATAAATCCACAGAACAGACTACGGCGAGCACGTCTAACTACAATTCAATCTATAGACTCAATATGAAGTCATCTACCAACCCAATAAGATTGGTGTCAACCATGACTTATATACTATCGTTTTATATGAAACTCATCTTGACTAGAAGGACGTTTTACATACATGAACAGATAGCTTACATATACATACATATTGGCGATGTTATAGATAAGATGAAACGAGCAAAAACTGAGTAAATAAAGTTGGTGTTATGTATATGTTTACCTTTTTAAGTAAAGTAGATGTTGTTATTGTTCCTTATAGAAGTTTGTAACCGATAAAGTACCCAATATAGTATAAATTAATATTATTTTACAAATACAAGTTCTACCAGGACGTTCTTCAAAAAAGTATTATTACAAGTTTGTTTGAATTAAGTGAGATGTACAAAACCACAAAGAAAAATACAGATTTATAAACAAATCATAAGAAATGAGCATATTGAATAAACCTACAATCTTAAAACATGCAAAGCTGCAGGTTATTAGAAATGCTATCCAAAATATTCAACATATTGCCTCTCACGACATGAACTAAAGTGAATCTATTCTCACCATCTCTCATTTTGGCATCCTACAATCACACAGGGTTTGGATATTTAGTGACAATTAGGTCATATTAATGACTATCACAAATCAATTCTAAAATATACATGCCATCTTTTCGGAATACTCCTACCATCGACAATTACACCACTCTTACACTGAACCACATGGAAAAGATACGATAATACTGATCATTATGATGATGATGATGATGATGATGGTGATGATGGTGATGCTGCTGATGCTGATGCTAATGATAATGATGATGATGATGATGATGACGACGATGATGATGATTACGATGGTGATGATGATAATGATGATGTTAATGATGATGATGATGATTGATAATGAAATTAAAAATAATATTAATTATAATAAAAAAAAAAAAAATGAACGTCTGTGTAGTATGCAGCCGAAACCGGTTATCTCAGTCGGTAGCGTGTCCGACTATCAACCGAGTGTTTGTGAGGTCGAAACCCCGTGCTCGAGTACTCGTGAACCATCAAGGATTCCAGGGAATAATTGATATGTTTAATGATTGTCTGACAGACCTAGATGGCATAAAAATTAACGTAAATATTCAAACAAACAAACAAACAAACGCACTGTCTAATATGCAGAATGCCGAAATTTCGATCCAGAATTTGGTCATATCAACAACTTTCACAAGTAGCTTCCTTGCTTCGCAATCAGCGTCAAGTGGATTGTTCTAGAACTGGACGATCCGGGGTCAGTTTAATATGACTTGATAGAGTATCATGCCATGTGTCTGTGGCAAGATGGTCCTTGGTAACGGCGCTTAGAGACCTGTTTCGAGCAGACACTGCCATAATGACTGAACGTTAAGTCTTCACCGTCCTGCACCAGACATTGATATGGTGACCATATACAACTGTCATACATTAAACAGACATACGGTAAAACTACCAGACCTAATTATCGTACATCGGACAGCAGAATGGTGTGGCATTATTCAGATATGTTTGTTTCAATAGTATTGGCATGGACAAAGTTTTGTGTGCATATCTAATATATAAGGGGTCATTTTCACTCATAAACAGGCGTTCTCTTATGATACACAAAACATAACAACACATATAAAACTTCAAAAACAAAAAATAGAACCTTTAAGCAAACCTAAATGTCATTTGTATAATGTTTTAACTTGTACATGGAACACGATGAGTTTAACAAGAAAAACAATGCTTGATTACTCCTAGATTAAAGCTACTAAATGTATTAAAACATAATTATGTTGATGTCTGTTTATATAGGCTCACCAGAACTAACACAATGCATAACGAATAAGATCATATGAAAAACAAAGTATTTAGTGCTCGAGGGACGTTCAATAAGTTATGTTATTTAAACATAAATTATGAACTGTGAACATGCCAATCGTGAAATTTCACAGTCAGATACATATATTTATATACTAGCAACTGAATCGTGCGTGTGTCCAGCTAACTTTCTGTCGTAGTCTTGATCACACACAGTCGTAAAAATCTGTTTATTCTATATATACTAGTGTAGTTATAGAAATAAGATAAAATATTAGTTTACAATTTCGAGCCCCATAGAAAGAATGACCGCAAAATATGGCTCACCAAAGATAGACTAAGGTCTTGCTCAGTCAACAGAAGTGTGAAAAATATGAAGCATATCCTTTTAATTCAGATTGCAGTTTTTAATGGTTCATAATTGTAGATCAGCTATCTGATTTTTTTACATACGCCGTCGGCCACTTACGTTTTACCGTCGAAGTTCGAGTCCAGCACGATCCAAAGAATATGTGAAAAAGTTTACAAATGTACGGTTGTTCTATTCTAATTCATTTGGAGGTAGTTCTTCAATAGTAATGCTATACATAACCTACCATGTGTTGAAAATGGTGTTTAACCCCTTTAAATTTTTCCAACAATGAAGAAACATTAAACTGAACGCCGCTACCCTTTCAGACAACCACGTGGGTTAGCTGTTTTTAATGTCGGATTTGTATACACAAAACTGACTACGAGGACATTTAACAAAAAAAAATTAAAATTGTAACCGTACCTGATATCGTACTTAACTGTTTGCAAAATAGGTCACCTAATATTTAGCGATACCACATAACCAAGTTAAACTGGTTTCCAAAGGGGTATTTCCATCTTTTGTTTTCAGTCATCAAATTATTTGTTTACCCGTTTATTCACAATGTATAGGTAAACAAAACATATACGTATTAACATGCATGTTTATGTGCAAATATTCTTCACGAACAAGAAATATGCCATTTATAAGAACTATTTTATTTGGGGAGGCTTTTATGCATTTTCACTAATACAGAATGTTTCCAAGACATGGTGATTCTAAGGCATGAAAAATATCCTTGATCCCAATTTAAGCATAATTTAACATATGAACCATTATTTCCTTCTTTATCCTAAATCATATAATTCTAGTGTTTTCAACATTAACCAAAGGACCTGAAAATTTTTCATAAAATTTTAAAACTTTAAAAGCACGTTTATGTGATTCTTCAGTAGTATTAAATATAACTGAAGTGTTATCAATAATGTATCGCCTAATTGTATTCCCTTTATGTGTTTTTTATCTTGTCCAGTGTAGCCAATACTTCCTCACATGAAAGTCAAATATATGGTGAGAGTAGGTCATCTTGTCAGCAGCCTCGGTATTCCGAGAACCATTCTGGCAGATGACCATTTACTGATAAGCATTTAATATGTCATATGAATGTGTATTTCTCACAGTGTAACTTATTTGCATGTAAAATACATGCCAATATAACGACTGTATATGATTGGTGTTTATTAGTGTGTTAAGATGTACATGTAACCTGTAATATCCTTCAACTGAACATTGTTATCAGAGAAATGTGACCTCCTAGTTCAAAACTCTTGGTTTATTGCACGTAATAACTTCAGATTGAACGATCATCATGGTAAAACCTTTGGGGAAAAACAGTTGTATGGTGATAAGAACTGAATACAATTTAGTAGGACAACTTGGTCAAAGCCTGTTTGTATCAAATAGGAGAACTGTCATTCATATGTAAGATATTTTTACACATTACGGTAATATATCTCATATTGATGTTTATCTAAAATGTAGTATATCTTATACAAATAGAAACACAGTAACGAAACAACGCCAAGTACCGGTTCACCAAAATACAAGCGTGTTCAAGATGCAAATGTTTGAGTAAATTCTATGAATTCCTGGGTAATTGTCTAAAACGCATTAATCAGAATACCCGATATACTTCCACATATTCTTCTTACTATAAGCATGACTGAGCTCATTTTAATTAACTTCTACCAACAACCATGGCTGAGCACATTTTGATTAACTTCTGTCTATAACCGAGGCGGAGCACATTTTGATTAACTTCTGCCTATAACCGAGGCTGAGCACATTTTGATTAACTTCTGCCTATAACCGAGGCTGAACTCATTTTTGTTTACTTCTGCCTATAACCGAGGCGGAGCACATTTTGATTAACTTCTGCCTATAACCGAGGCTGAGCACATTTTGATTAACTTCTGCCTATAACCGAGGCTGAGCACATTTTGATTAACTTCTACCTATAACCGAGGCTGAACTCATTTTGATTTACTTCTACCTATAACCATGACTGAGCACATTTTAATTAACTTCTACCTATAACTATGACTAAGCTCATTTTTATTCAATTCTACCTATAACCAAGGCTAAGCTCATTTTGATTAACATCTACCTATAACCATGGCTAAACACATTTTGATAAACTTCTACCTATAACCAAGACTAAGCTCATTTTAATTAACAATTAACTTCTACCTATAACCAAGATTAAGCTCATTTCAATTAACTACTACCTATAACCAAGGATAAGATCATTTTAAGTAACTTCTACCTATAACCAATACTAAGCTCATTTTGATTCAATTCTACCTATAACCAAGGCTAAGCTCATTTTGATTAACATCTACCTATAACCATGGCTAAGCTCAATTTGATTAACATCTACCTATAACCAAGACTAAACACATTTTAATTAGCTTTTACCTATAACCAAAACTAAACTCATTTTAATTACCTTTTACCTATAACCAAGGCAAAGCTTATTTTAATTAACTTCTACCTATAACCAAGGCTAAGCTCATTTTAAGTAACTTCTACCTATTACCAAGGCTAAGCTCATCTTAAGTAACTTCTACCTATAACCAAGACTAAGCTCATTTGAAGTAACTTCTACCTATAACCAAGACTAAGCTCATTTTAATTAACATCAACCTATGACCAAGACTAAGCTCATTTTAATTAACTTCTACCAAGACTAAGCTCATTTTAATTAACTTCTACCTATAACCAAGACTAAGCTCATTTTAAGTAACTTCTACCTATAACCAATACTAAGCTCATTTTTAGTAACTTCTACCTATAACCAAGGCAAAGCTTATTTTAATTAACTACTACCTATAACCAAGACTAAGCTCATTTCAAGTAACATCTACCTATAACCAAGACTAAGCTCATTTTAAGTAACTTCTACCTATAACCAAGTATTAGCTCATTTTAAGTAACTTCTACCTATAACCAAGACTAAGCTCATTTGAAGTAACTTCTACCTATAACCAAGACTAAGCTCATTTTAATTAACTTCTACCTATAACCAAGACTAAGCTCATTTTAAGTAACTTCTACCTATAACCAATATTAAGCTTATTTTAAGTAACATCTACCTATAACCAAGACTAAGCTCATTTTAAGTAACTTCTACCTATAACCAAGACTAAGCTCATTTTAATTAATTTCTACCTATAACCATGACTAAGCTCATTTTATTGACTTCTACTTATAACCAAGGCAAAGCTAATTTCAATTAAATTTTACCTTTAACCTAGACTAAGCTCATTCTAATTAACTTCTAGCTATAACCAAGATTAAGCTCATTTCAATTCTTACGTATAAACTATGGGAACACAGAACGCAAACAAGGAAATACAAAAAATAAAAAACAGACTCGGTTTTTATAGAGACTGTAATAGTAATATACTATGTAACGCCCATTCTGGACCATAGAAGCGCCGTAAAAAGTATCCATTGTTTGGGCAACAATCAACCAAGTTCCACTATCACTCAAACTAAGCCTATTTTATTTTTCGTAACATGATTCTCAACCAATCAGTATAAACTCCAAAGACCAATTACTGCGCATGAAGCGACATAATTCGATGTCGCTTTTAATTAATTGTCAAAATCACCTTGAGCACAGTATAATAAATATAGATAACGAAAACTGGCATGACTGGCTTGAAGACATACACATTTTTCTTTTTTCAATAACATGTAACACAATGCAAAATCTACTGTTCAAGTTTAAATTTTACTGCGCATTATCAACCTTAATTGAGCACTTATCTCGTGTCACAAATCTGGTTTCCCGAAAGGATTTCCCATCGTATGATAATTCAATTTGAAGTACGTTTTCGTTTCAATGCGTGCAAACTCTTATCTACCGTGGAATGATGAATATGTTTTATCGATAACAGTGTCTTAAATTATATAATAAAGGCCCCCTTAACTTTAATATGAAGCAATATGTCAGTAAACTCGAATTATAATGTAATGATACAATGTAATGTACATGTGAGACCTATTCATTATACATTTAATTTACAGTGTGTATGGCTAGATAGAAGTTAATGTGATTTAAAAAATAGCGACGAAAAGTTAAAAGTTAGAATCACTGTATATAGTCCATTGTTATAAAATGTGATAATTCTTTCAATTTTATTTCAAATTATTTTGGGATGGGTTTTCATATAATTTTTAATACTTGTTATTCTCCCGTCTTAAATGTGGTGTATCAGAGTGTGTTTTTTTTTAATATAAAACAAACAATCTGTCTGGACTGGTATTAACTAAGCATCTCAACTTGAGCACTCAGCTCTAATTCCATGTTTGATTCTAATTATTTCTAATTAAATTAAATCAATATCAATGCTGGTTAACTATTACGGTCATATACATAAGCCTTTTCTTTAGAACGTTTTAAATGTAAATAGTATCCATAAGTCTTCTTATAGAGCAGTTATACAATTTCAACGTGGGATCAGAGTCGAGATGTTTTTATCTATACTGAGCCTGGGCAATAGTTTACTTGTGAATTGTTAAAGCAATACACAGATAGTCAAGGTTTTACTTGTGAATTGTTAAAGCAATACACAGATAGTCAAGGTTTGACTTGTGAATTGTTAATGAAATACACAGATAGTCAAGGTTTAACTTGTGAATTGTTAATGAAATACACAGATAGTCAAGGTTTGACTTGTGAATTGTTAATGAAATACAGATAGTCAATGTTTTACTTGTGAATTGTTAATGTTATACAGATAGTCAAGGTTTTACTTGTGAATTGTTAATGTTATACAGATTGTCAAGGATTGACTTGTGAATTGTTAAAGCAATACAGATAGTCAAGGTTATACTTGTGAAGTGTTAATGAAATACAGATAGTCAAGGTTATACTTGTGAATTGTTAATGAAGGTTTTACTTGTGAATTGTTAATGAAATACAGATAGTCAAGGTTTTACTTGTGAATTGCTAATGTAATACAGATAGTCAAGGTTTTACTTGTGAATTGTTTATGAAATACGGATAGTCAAGGTTTGACTTATGAATTGTTAATGTTATACAGATAGTCAAGGTTTTATTTGAGAATTGTTAATGAAATACAGATAATCAAGGTTTTACTTGTGAATTGTTAATGAAATACAGATAGTCAAGGTTATACTTGTGAATTGTTAATACAATACAGATAGTCAAGGTTTTACTTGTGAATTGTTAATGCAATACAGAAAGTCAAGGTTTTACTTGTGAATTGTTAATGCAATACAGATAGTCAAGGTTTTACTTGTGAATTGTTAATGAAATAAAGATAATCAAGGTTTTACTTGTGAATTGTTGATGAAATACAGATAATAAATGTTTTACTTGGGAATTGCTAATGAAATACAGATAATCAAGGTTTTACTTGAGAATTGCTAATGCAATACAGATAGTCAAGGTTTTACTTGTGAATTGTTAATGCAATACAAATAGTCAATGGTTTTACTTGTGAAGTGTTAATGCAATACAGAAAGTCAAAGTTTTACTTGTGAATTGTTAATGCAATACAGATAGTCAAGGTTTTACTTGTGAATAGTTAATGCAATACAGATAGTCAAGGTTTAAATTGTGAATTATTAATGCAATACAGATAGTCAATGGTTTTACTTGTGAAGTGTTAATACAGATAGACAAAGTTTTACTTGTGAATTGTTAATGCAATACAGATAGTCAAGGTTTTACTTGTGAATTGTTAATGCAATACAAATAGTCAAGGTTTTAATTGTGAATTGTTAATGCAATACAGATAGTCAAGGTTTTACTCTTGCATTGTTAAAGCAATACAGATAGCAAGGTTGTACTTGTGAAGTGTTAATGCAATACAGATAGTCAATGTTTTACTTGTGAAGTGTTAATGCAATACAGATAGTCAAGGTTTTACTTGTGCATTGTTAAAGCAATACAGATATTCAAGGTTTTACTGGTGAATTGTTAAAGCAATACAAAGAAAGTCAAGGTTTTACTTGTGAATTGTTAATTAAATACACAGATAGTCAAGGTTTGACTTGTGAATTGTTAATGAAATACAGATATTCAAGGTTTTACTTGTGAATTGTTAATGCAATACAAATAGCCAAGGTTTTACTTGTGAAGTGTGAATGCAATACAGGTAGTCAAGGTTTTACTTGTGAATTGTTAATGCAATACAGATAGTCAATGCTATACTTGTGAAGTGTTAATGCAATACAGATAGTCAATGTTTTACTTGTGAATTGTTAATGCAAGGGTTTATTGGTTTTAACATTAATCTAATATTTCAGATAATTATATCCCCAATAAAAGAATAGGTTTCACTAAAATAAATATGTCTTTAAAATAAATACAGTTTAGTACACTGTGCAATAATGTCCTTGTGTTACCATATATCTAACCATAGATTAAAACACAAATACATAATTGATTATCCTATTACATCTATATTACATTCATTGTTTGTACATACAAGTCCTGAACACCAACTAGGTGATAAAAAACTTATTTTTCTAATCAATATTGTCTAGATGCAGAGATGACTTAAATGCACATATATATTATAGAGGTATTAAAGTAATTGATTGGATACAGTCCATGCATGTTATGAAAGTATATTGCTATCAGCAATATTTTAATCGCGTGAACGTTCTGTAACCTCGCACTGCATAAGGTATGTTTAGTCGTTCATTAGTTCCTTGTAAGTCACGTCATCTTAAAACATAATTATAAGTGTCCATAAGGTTTATAAAACAAACTGCTATATCGAGTATGGGGATTTGGACGAGAGAAAATCGGTAACATTTTGCACGGTTTCTTTAGGCAGATTTTAGTCCGTTAGCTATATATACTTTGTCATTCATTCGGTTTATAAGTGGCTATTAAAATGCATGCCATCAATTCCGATTATATACGATGTTACATGTACCTACTAAAGAACATAATGGTGTTATTTTTAAACATATCGCTTCCTGGCCATGGGCCTGGCCTAAACGCTATTGAACATTTTACATGTAAACGATCTTAATCTATTATCTGTAATCTGTAATCTACCTTAAACGATCTGTCTGTTTCATTAAGAATATCAAACGTCAAATAAAACTGACAACATCCATCAGTTAAATATACATCACAATAATAAACAGCCTCTATCAAAAATAGATGATAATAATAATCCTATGGAAAATTCAAGTATTCTTAATTAGCGCAAATTAACCCTAGCCCAACAACTACTCGCAGGGATCATTTAAACCAAAATGAATAAATACAGCTAAGGATGTTTTTAAAATTTCAAGATGTTGTCCCTTTTTAGACCCATTCAAATCCTTTATGGATTCATGGATATCAGATCCTATTTGAAGGAACCGATCGCACCTGTTATGACTTAACAATACTCTAAAAACAATATATATGAAATAATACCTAAAATAGGCGGGAATAAGAGAAGTGTTTTCCCTTAGTAATCCCATGTAAAATGCAAAGCCATACATTGGACCCAATTGGACCACAGTGTCTTTATTTTAATAAAATTGAAATCTCTACTCACAATAATCATTTATACCAAATATGAATAAATTTAGCTCTTGAAATGAAGATTTTTAAATAAAAAAAGGTAAACAGATAAGTGACTGCGGCGGGCCGATCAATATAAAGCCTGGGTTCATGGCTTGAATAAATCTTGAAGAAAAGCATAAGGTGGCACTTCATGCAAAGCATCAAAGCTCCATGACTCGCATATTTGGAGAAGAAAAGGTTTGATTTTTTGAAAAATAAAAAATGAAAAGCCCCTTGAACGTAGCCAAATTACCTGTAGATGTGGGTACTGTAACGCTGAATTATAATACATCAGATGTGAAAATAAATTGTTATGTTTCAAAGTTATTTAGAAGGTGGGAATATATGTTGGTTAATATAAAATTAAATTGAAGGTTAAACAATACGAGACAGATATGCAGAGCATTTGGCAGGGTGTATTGAGTTGGTGATGGTATAGTGGAACATAAGAAATGCAATATAAATATAATTAAGAAAAAACTGTAGTAAAACTGACAAAAATGGAGAGGGGGTGGGGGCGTGGATATAAACCAAGTGACCTGGATTTTGAGGAGTCGACTAAAGAATTGTTGATTTAGCGACGCTAAGCAAAATACAACAACAGCTCATTCTCTCTCTCTCTCTCTCTCTCTCTCTCTCTCTCTCTCTCTCTCTAATAAATACAATGTATTAATAACCGGAAAATGCTTAAAATACACTCTCATTCATGAATGGTTTTAGTCTTTCACAAACTGCTGTATATATCAACAAGTCCACGAATATATTGCAAAATGTACAATTAAATTGAAAATAGTCAATAGTTACATTTTTCCCTTGGTATCTGAAATACGAATGCTTGGGAGATTTAATATTTTATATTCAAGGTTAGATTTACACAACGTAATAAATCACAATATTAAGTTCTTATCTCGTTTCACAAATTTAGTTTCCCCAAAAGTTCAATTTGAAGGATGTTTTTGTTTTGCTACAACTATTATCTACAATGGAATGGTGAATATGTTTTATAGATACTAGTGTGTCAACATTGAATAAGACAGATCCCTTAACTTAACGGTTCTATAGTTTTTTATGCACACCAATTTCTCGCACAAAGAGAAGCTAGTTTGTCGATTGATTGATTGATTGATTGCTTATATTGTGTTCAATGAATGGAATACGCATACTGGTATAAAATAATTGTTTAAACATGTAGCAACTAACCTGAATATAAACAATAATAGAAATCTTTATATGTATACAAATATGCTCATTTAGTATAAAAATCATTAATTTTGTAACAACAGTTTATTTAAAGATAGCATACTTTTTTTTCCCAAATAACGCGGTAAACTGTTTCTTTTTTATTTCAATTGTCATTAGAATAGATATCAGAGAGTAATTTGTGGGGTTTTAAGCAAAATTTATCCATACACTTTGTCAAAGAAAATAAAATCAAAACGCTAAATTTTATTGCAAAATTGAAAAGCAATTGACACACTGCTGACATGATTGTGTTTTTATAAACTCTAAAACAGTTAAAGCCTATAATCACCGTTTGCATTATGATTATTATTATATGCATGCGTCTGTGTATTAGTTTTAATTAAATACTAGATGTAAACAATTTTAAATATTTCTTTCGTATTGTTTGTAAAATCTTCATTTTTTTTCGCCAAATTTCAAGGACGGGTATGTTTAGGAGAAGGTAATACCAAACAATCTGTAGGATAAAATCTGTTTTTTTTTATTTCTGATATTGCATGAAAGTATATTACACCTAAATACGGGTAGTTTCATAAAATTCTATCCACAGGAAAACAATACCAAAAACTATAGAAATCGTCCTTAATGACAT
>CM055899.1:16834059-17029059 GCA_029582155.1 Panopea generosa | reverse complement strand
ACAATATATATGCTGGTTAGCCATGAAGTCCTAGACCTGTTGAGTAAGGACATCGAGACAGGTCAGACATACAATGAAGCTAACGGTTTCTTAAGGTCGAACAATCATTGTCGGTTTGGTAATCTTCCTAAAAGCAGAGGAAACTCTAGTTATCATGCAAGTCACTTGATGATTATCGAGATTTGTAATGTAAGATGTTCAATTGTAGATTATGTGCCGAGTCTAATAGAGTTGTTTTAATTGACACATTTGATGGTAGTTTATGGCAGAAATAAATTAATTAAGTTTGCGCTTGTACGCTGCGTCCGCGTTATTTCCGCCTCATCATTCGTCCAGGCACTTTGATGTGAAATCAATTTACAAAAATTATGTGATATTAAAAATTAGATTTGTTGACCTTGATAATTCAGCAGTAGGGTTGTATAATATATGCCAAAGAGATGGTAAATGCTTTAAGACAACTTCCTTTGATTAACTATTTACATTTTTGTAACTTTCCCGCAACCTGTCTAAGCCATAACATGTTTTAACAATGAGCTGTTTTAAGGTAAGTGTGCCTTTTCTATTATTGAAGTTATCTTTATCATAAAAACTTACTGTCAAAACGTTAACTGCATGCATTGATAATTATTTCAATGACTATTCATTAGTTTATTCTAGGATACGACCTTCAGTGGTAGATTGCTACATTACAAACCGTGTTTAATTACCTGAACTAGTTGAGCTTTAGGTAATAGGCGTATCTGAGCTTATTAATAACTTTTGTTGTTTTCGTCGTCTCAGCTCAGCAGATCTATCAGATCAATAACACTTAATGTCAAATATTTCTGTCGGGGTTACTATTTTGCAGCACGTTAATGTGATTTTGATACGATTGAGTTCATCGCTGTTCTTGAATATTTTATGTGTGGTGATACCACAGGCGTCAGGCATATTTATGGACACCCCTAATACCCAACCCCTCTGCCTGAAATGTTTATTTAACCACTCAAAACAATCATAAACATGAACACAATAATAAATACTGGCCATATAATCAGTTTTCACAAAACATTATATACTAGGTATATCCTATCATTAAAAGGTATGTACTTAGGACTTAAAACTTTGTCAGGCACATTGTGTTGAGCCTTCTAGCATTATCATTTTTTTCACCAATTTTCATAAATGTCGTCTTAACTAAGCACTAAAACATTATTCTCGTCATCTGAAAGTCGACTCTAGTGGAAGTTTGCTTTCCGACCGAGCACTGAGAATTTAAAGTGTCACCAAGATTTACTCGTCGTCGATGTGATTCTGCAATGCGAACAAATTAAATGTTGGAGTACAATGGGAAAATCAAGAAATAAAGGTATATCGAGCTTGACATTGCTCGTACATATAGAGAATCTTATGAAATAACGAGTTTATTTGTATTTTATAGTAACAATGTAAAATAAGGATCAATCCTTAAAATTATGCAATGTAAAATAGATATTATTTCGTTTGTAATGTGAATTAAGTTTTATTCCGATTGTAATGTAAAATAAGTATTTTTCAGTTCGTAATGTAAAATAAGTATTTTTTTCGTTTGTGATGTAAAATAAATATTTTTCCGTTTGTAATGTGAAATAGGTATTATTCCGTTAGTAATGTGATATAGGTATTATTCTATTTGTAATGTGAAATAAGTATGATTCCGTTTATAATGTAAAATAACTCTTATTCCGTTTGTAATATGAAATAAGCCTTATTCTGTTTGTAATGTTAAATAGGTATTATTCTATTTGTAATGTTAAATAGGTAGTATTCTATTTGTAATGTGAAATAGGTATTATTATATTTGTATCGTGAAAAAAGTATTATACCGTTTGTTATGTGAAATAAATACAAATACAAATACAAATACATTTGTATAGCGCAAAAAATGTAGTGTAAGCACAATACTCTGTTGCGCTTCACGCGCTTGCATAAACTTATATTAACAGTCCTACAATAATTATGCACATAAAAACTTCACAGTCATATCATTTAGTTATAAAACATATTAAACAAATAAGTTTTTGCCTAAATTTCCTTCACTGGTTACACATTTGAGATATTTTGGAAGCCCATTCAACCACTTTGGGCCAACAACAATAAACGATCTGTCTGCCATTTTCATTATTGTTCTTGGAACTATAAAGTTAATTTCATCAGATAATCTTAATCTGTAATAGATATTATTCCGGTTGTAATGTGAATTAAGAATTATTTGGTTTGTAATGTGAAATAAGTATTATTCAGTTTGAAGTTTAAAATAAGTAATATTCCGTTTGTAATGTGAAATAGGTATTATTCCGTTTGTAATGTAAAATAAGTATTATTCCGTTTCTAATGTGAAATAAGTACTATTCCGTTTGTAATGTGACATAGGTATTATTCCGTTTGTAATTTAAAATAAGAGATATTTTCCTTTCGTAATATTAAATAGGTATTATTCTATTTGTAATGTGAAACAGGTATTATTCCATTTGTAATGTAAAATAAGTACTATTCCGTTTGTAATGTGAAATAGGTATTATTCTATTTGTAATGTGAAATAAGTATTATTCCATTTGTAATGTAAAAGAAATATTATTCCGTTTGTAATGTGAAATAGGTATTATTCTATTTGTAATGTGAAATAAGTATTATTCCGTTTGTAATGTAAAAGGTAAAAGAAGTATTATTCCGTTTGTAATGTGAAATAGGCATTATTCCTTTTGTAAGGTGAAATAAGTATTATACCGTTTGTAATGTAGAATAAATATTTTTCCGTTTGTAATATGAAATAAGTATTATTCCGTTTGTAACGTAATATAAGTATTATGCCGTTTGTAATGCAAAATAAGTATTATTCCTTTTGTTAAGCTCGCTGTTTTGTATGATTCATAATTTATCACATAACAATATGGTGGCTGATTATTACGGTGTTCCGTTAGAGACATCGTGCTATCGCTTTGTCAACAAGCATAGCACGATGACACGGTGGTGATGGCACGACAGTCAGATAGCACGATGGTGATGGTACGATGACACGATGGTGATGACACGATAGCACGATGACGATGACGCGATGGTGATGGAGCGATACCACGACAACACGATGACGATGACGCGTCATCGTGCCATTGTGCCATCACCATTGTGTCATCGTGTTATCGAAGCATTGCCTTCCTGTATGACATGCGCAAAAAAGTAAATAACGGAAGACATCATGGATTCAAGTTTTCGGGGTTATTTTGTGTACGATTATAAATACCCGGAGATACAAAATGATGCTGAGTACTGAAAAGGGAATTTATATAAGATACATAATCATGTGTTTTCTTTTTATATTACATGTGTATAATAACTAAAAGTAAGTTATTTAGGCGTGCAAATATGTTATTACGTGAATGGTTAAGTATTGAAAAGGTACACATTATGATCATAGTCATTTCGACAGATTCACAAAATTGTTGATGTCGATATCATAGTTAAACCGGTTAAATCGGTAAACAACAGACACAATCTTAAATGATAAAATAGTTTGTGTATAATACCGATACGTGGCATAGTGGTGTTAGGAGTTGACAGTTTTACTTATACGACTGTCTATTTTGGGTTAAGTTTTCCTTCTTTTTCCTTTTCATTCGCATCATGTCCTAATGCGTTATATATATTTTTTAAATATGTTTGACTTGGAGGTTGATGGTTCGATTTTTAAAAAGAATCCAACTGAATATGTATTGTTTACACGACAAAAGCATATGCTGTATATGAATGCGGGCTATATCAAACACCCAGAAAGCACCGCTAGGTCCAGAACCTCTATGTGAAAAAGTTTGCCAGTTACTTGCGGAAGGATGGTAGTTCTACTCAGATTGACCACCAATAAAACCGGATATGCCATATATACTATGTCAGGTGCTGAAAATGGCGTTAAATCCCATTCAAAAACATAATACGTGAAGCTCTGACATTTATAAATTGAAAACATGACGAGAAATACAGCGACCAAATTGCACTGGAAAGTAATTGTTGCCTTCATTTTATTGTTGTTCTTTTCCATCAGTTACCGTTAGTCGAAACGTCATTCGCGAAGATATGAACTGAATTGACATCAAATTCAAGTTGCCATGCACGTGGTGAATAGTATATCACAATAATTTTTGTCACGCAATTCATTTTTTGTTTCGCTACCAAAAATACCCTATCTAACATCATATTATTTACAATTTAAGTACTCTTAAATTTTGGTCACTGTAGAAAATTGTGAAACGTATCCCTAAAGGTATACACTTTAAATATGTATTAGTACTGATAGTTAAAATAGTTACATGCTACACAATCATCTCTAATTTGGTATTCACACACACACACACACACACACACACACACACTCTCTCTCTCTCTCTCTCTCTCTCTCTCTCTCTCTCTCTCTCTCTATATATCTCTCTCTCTCTCTCTCTCTCTCTCTCTCTCTCTCTCTCTTTCCTACTTTATCTACTATACTCTAATAATAACGATGAACTCAACATGTTCAAGTTATAATGAATAAGTATTCTGCTCTGTTCTGCTTTGTACTACATGTAACATGTCTGTCTGTCTGTCTGTCTGTCTGTCTGTCTGTCTGTGAAATATAGTTTAAAAAAATAAACTGTCTTTCTGTTAATCAATATCACTCATGATATAACAATAACAGGTAAACATGCTTTCAGTTGTTGAAGAGATATTATTGGAAAATCCCTGATAAATCACAAACCATCTGGTCAGTGTCTATTATTCATGGAATGGGCGGAGTAATAATTGCGATGTAACCACAGACAATGACTGCTTTCTAGTGCAATATTAATTAACTGAAACATTAATAATTGTTATATTATATAAAGGTACTCTGTGTAGCTCGGACATCATATCAAAGAGTACATGATGATATCGCTTAACTAACGGTCCGAACTCTTTTCAAACACAAGCACAATAATTGGTTGTTTAAGAAAATATTTTTTACTTTATTAAAACGTATGGCTTTCTTGCTACAGTCATTCGATTTATTTATATGTTAACTTATTTGAATATTTTGCGTCAATTTATACACGCGAGGGCTAACAGACGAACAGTTAACCAGATTGCTATATTAGGGATCCTGAAACAGTACCCGAGAACACACATATACGCAACTACATGTCAATAATCATAGATACAGGACGGAGGTTCGAATTCACAACATATAGATTGATAGTCAGATGCTCTACCGAATGAACTTAACGGGCCCGGTACAAATCGATGTCAGTTAAAAACATTTTACACTCAACTCAAAACTGTCGTTCGTACTTGGTCAACCGAAATACCAATCACAGAATCCAGTGACAAGAATAGGTTCATAGCCGTTTGTAGGAACGATATTCCACGCACTTTATTGATACAATTGACACTGATGTAAATGTTGATGACTTTTACGACTATTTACAGTCTAAGTGTATTAAAATAACACATATTAGATTTTTTCGTAACCCTAACAGTGCATCAGCCAGAATTAATATCCCCAGTGAATTTGACGACAAAGTCTTAGAAAACGGATTCTGACCTGACGATATGATTGTAAGACAATGAAAAATCGAAACAGAGTGGTTAAAGGAGAGAGAACAGACAAGAAAAGTACAAGGAAGTCGTTATTCACAGAGATGGTTCAGATAAGATACTGACGGACAAATACAACTAAAGACAACGGTATGAGAACAAAAGACAGTCATATCACGATAGAGATAGGTCAGGGTATGATGACAGACGTACGGAATATGATCATCATGGGGAGGGGGGGGGGGGGGGGGGAGGGCGACAGAGATGAAACTTGGTCTGAATTTTAAAGCGACATGCCCGACAGACAAACTGGTCAGTGGGGTATTGATACATAAATGGTTTGGTTGTTAATAGATAGTACACTTCAGTTTATTGTATAATGTATATCAAACATAGATTAATTACGCTGCTCTCCTTACTATGCCGGAATGTAAGAGGAATTATATCGTCAGAATAGTCCTTGTCCAACATGTTGCACAACTATAACATCGACATTGCTATATTAACTGAACATAAATTGTTTTCTCACCCAAAGTCATTCTTAAACAGTATTCATAATGATTACCATGCTCTATCCGTAGAGGAACTGACCCTCGATGTGTATAGTCTTGCAAGATGCGGAAAAGGTGGTGTAGCCATTCTGTACAAATCTTTATTTGAAAATCAGACTGGTTGTATTGATACTGATCGTATTCTTTGGATACAACTGCAACCAGTTAACGGTAATTCATCTTACATATTTGGTTGTTACTTACCAGCTGACAGTGCCATATCACCATTTAGAGATACGTTAGATATTGAGCATCGCCATACCACAAAATACTCTCACATTAAAAGACACTGTATTGCATTGAACAAATGTTACCGATTCACACATAGCATCGTATCAACGCGAATGTGCAAGAACTAAGTATTTCTGATAATTCTGTGAACATACTAACAGCAGCAGAGCTTTCAAATATTATTACAGACGCAATGTATAACGCGGCCAAAGTAGCACTATCGAAAAGTAAATTTAACATTCATGCCAAGCCAAACTGGACAAACGCTGTAAAAGATGCTCATATTAACGTTAGACATTTTAGACGAAGTTTTAACGTGGATTGCGAGAGGTTAACCTAGAGGTCGTGAGCATCAAACGTTTCGCGACTATAAAGACGCAAAAGTAAACTTTCGTAGGATACAGCGTGCTGAATCAGAACATTCTAATGACAAAATATATCAGGACCTTGACGAAGCTGCTGGGCTAGACTATAAACTATTCTTACAACTGCTTAGAAATCGCAGTAAGAAGAAATCAAAGTGTTGTGCAGAATTAAAGGTAAATGGTATAAAGTATAGCTCTGAAGGTGAAGTTGCCCCTGGTTCTGCCAGCCACTTTGAACATGTATTTTGTAAAGGAAACCATGATCCAATTATAAGTAATTGTGCTTATCTCATCCAATCAGACGACCAAATGTTAAATAGCGCGGACAATCCCTTGAACCTATACATTCTCGAAAAGTCCTTTACGTTAACCGAATTATCAAAAATAAAACAGTCATTGAAAAGATGAAAAACCCCAGAAAATGATAACGTACGAAATCAACACGTGTTATTCGGAGGAGAAATTCTTGCTCGATCCTTGATCAAACTGTTTAACAAAGTAATTGTAGCTGAGTCTATGCCATCTTCGTGGAAACTTAACGTCCTTATTCTTATCCATAAAGGTGGAAACAAACCTAAAAATGACCCCTCTAGTTATAGACCCGTAGCACTTATACCATGTCTTTGTAAAATGTTTGAAAAACTTGTCCTTGAAAGATGTTGCAATTTTATCAAGCTTCAAACGGTTATCTTCCCTTGCCCTCAACAAAAGAGATTTCCAGAAAATCTCAGTTGCACAACTACATCATTTAATTTATTAGAAACTGTATACTATAACATGGAGTTTCGTAGCAATGTCCATGCTGCGTTTTTTATATTAAAGGTGCATTAGACACTGTACGGCACGACGGACTATTTTACAAAATTGGAATAACTAGTAAAAATTGATATCACGGATTAACATGTGCTATACGCGTCAATTGTAAAACTTCTAGATAACTCAAAATAGAGCGAGGAGTCCGTCAAGATGGCGTGCTCTCCACTTTCCTGTACTTAGTCTTTGGTTACGGTCTGTTTCAGGAATTAGAGGATTCGAACCTTCGAGCAAACGTATTTAACCTCAAGTGTAGTAATCTGACCCCAGCAGATGACATTTCAATAAAAGCAACATCGACGAAGCAACTTACAAAAACTCACTGACGGTCTGTGTACTTATGCAAACACATGGCATTTTTAAAATAAACACGCAGAAATCTGTGTGTCATTATTTAGTAAACAGAGTAGCCACTCATTATTATTCTTCGGAGACAAATAAATCGAACATTCCGATGATGTTGTCCATTTAGGCGTTCGACATGACAGAACACTTAAAATATTTAATCGCACTATAGAAAGATGCCAAAAGGGAAAAAGTGCATTCCATGCGATGGTCGACTTGGACGTTCATCCAACAGGCATTAACTTGAACTTATCAACAAACCTTTATAGCAAAATAGTAATCCCAACAGCCCTCTATTGGTGCGAGATATGGTCCTCTCTTACTAAAACTGAATTGGAAATGGTTAACAAATTACAACATTATATAGTTAAGAGAATACAAGGATTATGTTCCTGCGAAAAATATTGTCCCTGTCGTCAGGCATAATAACTCATCAGATATTTCTACGGCGATATATTCAGTTAATCTGGTCCGATTATAGATTGTAAAGAGGCTTCATACCTGATATATGTAAGATCTTAAACAAATAAAACTTGTCATTTGTACTCGATGACTTTTTGAGAGACCCATCCTCTCTACCAGGCGCATTGCTACTGTTAAGACTGCTATATCCTCCAATGAATATTATCTTTGGTACAACAGATCAGAGAACGATGCAGAATTTTCTTTATTTAAACGAGTCCATAATACTGTCAATACCGCTATGGGATATATCATCTAGCGGACTGATCTCAAGGTTGCCCTTAATATTGCGAAACTTTGGATTGAGGTTCCTCCAATAGAACCAACTATATGTATCGCTTGCGGTTATCTTTACACAAAACGTAATGTTCATATTATAGCCGAGTGCTCATATACACAGGACCTCAGCATAAGGTTTCTACTCAATATCATGAACAATTTTAACTGTGATCTGAAAATTGAACTAGAAACGGACTGCAAATAAACATGATCAAACGTTTCTGTGATTCTTTTGGAGTATAAAACAAAAATTGCTTCATTTAGAAATGGAGTTATTTTAAAGAGTAACAAAATAATTGTTTGATAAAAATCAAGAATTTGATACAATACCTCTCTAAGTCCTCTCTAACTTTGATGCTCGAGTCATTTGTTTATTATTGAAACCGGCAGACATGAAAAAACATTGACAAAGCACTACGTTTTTGCCGTCTTTATTAAAACAAAAAATATATCAACTATAAATGACAAATTTTACATTTTTTACCAATGTACATTATAAAATGATTATAAGTGGAAATGTCTAGTTTTATATTTACAGGACCTCTGAAAAAGTACAAGGTGAATGTGAAGGTGAACATTCTTGTTTATGGCAGTCAACGCGAACTCAATAATTGAATATCAAAGTCATCATTACATTGCCACTGATAATTAGCACAAGGCTGGGTAATTAACTTTAAACTATTGAATAATATGTATGTCTATTGCGGCTTGTGAATAATTGTCGACCTGTTGATACAACTGAATAATATCTATGCCTGTTGAAACATGTTAGTTGTAGTTGAAGCGTCGCATACACCGCAGCCTATATACATACCCAATCAGCTACATCTGTATTCATTTATATGTAATATGTTGAAAACGAATAAATATTGTTTAAACTAAACATGTGAATAATTGTTTGCATATTGGGGCAAGTGAATAATTAAGTGTTAGCCTGTTGGGGCAACTGAATAATGATTGTATACCTGTTGGGACAAGTAAATAAAAATTGAATGCATGTTGGGGCAAGTGAATAATAATTGTTGACCTGTTGGGGCAAGTGAATAATATTTGAATGCATGTTGCGGCAATTGATAATTGTTGACTTGTTGGGGCATTTGAATAATAATCGTAGCCGTGGACAAGTTTTCGCCAACACTAAATGTACAAAGTCATTACAAAGCTGTTCTTTTCTTTATATATGTTTAAAGAATAGCAATTAAGGTCGCTAGGTCATTTGTCAAACTACGAGTGAACAAAGCCCTTGGGATCAGTGATATTACCATAACTTGTCATATTTCCTGTCGTTAATTATGAATTGCAGGTCTGAGATAAGAAATATAGCTTTTAATTGAGATCAATATATTTCATTGTTGTTAATTTTTTTAAAAAAACATACCTCATTCAATGACAGTCGGCCGTTATTTGACATAGGCCTTCTTATGGGTTTCCTCTGGATTAATAAGACATAGTATTTGCAATTATTTGTAAACGAAATAAATGATTACAACAGACACGAATCTAAATAATATATTGCCAGAATACTGTGAATTAAGATGGACTACTTTAGGGCATGTCAATTTTATTATAGTTTAGTTTTGTTTTTTAACTCATTTTATTTGTATCTTTTATACAACAGGTTATTATAACAAAGACATCTCAAAGCACAAAACGCACGGTGTCTTGTTCATGTTAAAACATCGGCTACACTGTATTAAATAACAATAAAATTATGTATAAATAAATATCAGTCATAATGATACTCATTTATGATAATAAAATATAGTTTGACTTGTACATAGTTTGTGTATGTTTAGTTTTTTTAGCAGTGTAAAAAATATAGGTAACTTGAAGGTGAAAATTGAAAAGTTGGGAACATGAGATTGTTTGCATATGTGCTAAATTAAAAGGCTGGGAGAGTAAGATTCTACCTGAGCAACGTGGTAAGGAGTTGTTTTTAATGATAACACAGTTAAAGATTTACTAAATTCACATTATAAACAGTTCAAGATAAATAAAAGTGCATTTGAAATTAGAAAAAAAAACAGTGTTAATTCGTTAAGCAGGATGTTCGTCTTCTTATTAACCATTATCAAATATTGTGTAACATACTTTTAAACTATAGAATATAAACAATAATATTGTTATTTTAAAGTTTACATATTGCTGTTTAGTGATTATACGTTGAGGGGGACTGTATATTGTATAATTTATGATGATATATTTTACAAATCTTAATAAAATATATAATTCAGTTCTGGTCTGTTAATAATATAGAACTAAAACACATATTTCTTCAAAATAAATTATATTAGCTACCCAAACAAGCAGTTACATACTTTAATATTGCAAAACAAAACATATCAATATAGTTATTTATCATTGGAAAGACACTCATACGTTTGATAGTAAAAAGAACATTGACATCTTTGGAGAGTAAAGAAGTAAAAATTAATGCTAGGCGATATCAACCTAATTGATTTTTTGTATCTTTTTTAGTTCTTTATTACATGTTTCAATGTTACTTACTCATTATACGATATATAACGAATACGAACGAGACTATTTGTCTTGTATGTTAAAAATTACTGTTTAATGGTTTATGCGTACGGACAAAATCGGTTAGTAACGAGTCTATTTGTCTTGCTTAATGGAAGTTACTGTTTAGAGGTTCATGTTTACTGACGCAATCGGTTAGTAACAAGTATATTTGTCTTGCTTAATGAAAGTTACTGTTAAGAGGTTCATGTTTACTGACTAAATCGGTTAGTAACGAGTCTATTCGTCTTGTTTGATGAAAGTTACTGTTTAAAGGTTCATGTTTACGGACTAAATCGGTTAGTAACGAGTCTATTTGTCTTGTTTGTTGAAAGCTAGTGTTTAAAGGTTTATGCGTACGGACTAAATCGGTTAGTAACGAGTCTATTTGTCTTGTTTGATGAAAGTTACTGTTGAAAGGTTCATGCTTATGGACTTAAACGGTTAGTAACGAGTCTATTTGTCTTGTTTGATGAAAGTTACTGTTTAGAGGTTCATGTTTACTGACTAAATTGGTTAGTAACGAGTCTATTTGTCTTGTTTGTTGAAAGTTACTGTTGAAAGGTTCATGCATATGGACTTAAACGGTTAGTAACGAGTCTATATTTCTTGGTTGTTTAAAGCTAGTGTTTAAAGGTAAATGAGTACGGACTATATCGGTTAGTAACGAGTCTATTTGTCTTGTTTGATAAAAGTTACTGTTTAGAGGTTCATATTTACTGACTAAATCGGTTAGTAACGAGTCTATTTGTCTTGTTTGTTGAAACTTATTATTTAAAGGTTCATATTTACGGACTTAAACGGTTAGTAACGAGTCTATTTGTCTTCCATATTGCCTACCGTTAGCTTTTGATATCTGTTTTGACTTCCAGTTAGGATAAACATTATGTATTAACTTTTAAAAAGCTAAAATGTTACTGTGGTAAATCTTTGTTTAATCGAAGATATGGATTATGCGATCAAAATACGTAAAAAGAATATGTTTTAAAATACATTTTAGTTACATTGTCTCTTGTAATATTATATAAATGGCATAGTTGAATGTTTGTTTATCTGTTATATTCTGTGTAAACATTGTGGTAACAATGACGAGACTTAAAAACATTACTGAATTATAAAAATAAAAGACATTATTGTAAATAATTAAATTTGTGTAGTTAATCAGCAATCCTTTCTGGTAGTTTTGACCGTTTTCGTTTATATAGTATATTTCGGTTGTTAGCAAAGGGAAGAGTTAGACGTCACGTGATCAGTGGCTGACATTTCGATAAAGGTGTGACCTCACTATAATATTTGTTCTTTAATCTATAGTTAATGATAAAAGTTTGAAGGCTTGTCATTCATAAATATACCCAAAGAAATGTCAAGTTTTTATATTTTACTATTTGTCAACGGTACTTCCTAAATATAATGAGAAAAGTAGCGGTCATGTGTCATATAAGAGATTTTTATGCTGCTCAGTGTGTACACTGTTAACAAAGTGAAAGTAGACTTCCGAACCCAAATTTCCAAGCATCAATTTTTTCGAAATTCAAACACGACAATGCTTTCAAAATGTTCAGAATACATCAATTATGTTATTTAAATAAAAAATAAAGCATTAAAATAAGGAAAATACACTTTTGAAGAAGAAGAAACAAGGATTATTCATAACCACCTTTATGCGACTACCCCATTGGTAGTACACAAAATTACGCTCGCTGTAGCGAAATTAAAAAGCGTTCTCGTTTTTTAAGGGAAGGTTATGTCTTAATAGGACGGCTTTCAACGTAATTTGCTATTCATCTACTTCATTTTAAAATGTAAAATGACATACATGAAGTAAGTCTTGATTGTTGTTTGGTAAATTGAACAGTTTCTTATAAATGTGTTAAGGCTGTATAACATTGCCATTGGGTACTTGTTTATATCACAGGTATTTTAATAAGTGTATAGGCAAGCGCATATGGCTTTTGGTATCAAACAAAACATATTTATCTATAATATGTAGCTTAGTTTAATAGCACTTTACATATATTTTTGACAGCATAATATTTTTTAATTTTTGAATAGGTCTCCACAGATTGAGTGTACATAAACTGTAACATTGATCTAATAATTCTATACGACAGACACACAGGTGAAACCTTCCGGTTCTACGTCTATCTCATTTGTTTCTATTTATACTGCACATATTCAAGTGAGTTTTAAAGAATCAAAATCTTTGGGCTCCTACATGACTAATAAACGTAAAAGTTAAGAAGTATATTGTACGCACATAGGGTAATGTTCTACTTGCACACGGTACCGGGTGGCTTTATATTCCCTACGAAGGATGGCATGCTTTCACAGTACCTTCTCCAAACGAAGCATTGCACAGTGCGTTTAAATAGGTCATCGAGACTCATACCGACTATCTAGGTGTCTTGAAGCAATCACACTTATCACCAGACAACAAATCTATATGTGCACATTATAAAGGAGTAAAATATTGCCGGACTACACATTCAGAGCAAATAAGTTGTAAGTTTTCAACACAATGAATTTTCGATTGGAGTTTTTTGCAATTGTAAATATATTATTTTCTTCGAGACGTGCACCGAAAATTCGCTGTTTTAGTTATTGATGATATTGTTGAAGCGAACATTTAAATGTTCTGACAGTATTATACAATTGGCAAGTTTGTGTACATTTTAATACATATGTTTACGGGTTTGTATCACAAAGTGCAAAATAAGGAAACAAGAACAGAACTTCAATTGTTTATTAAAACAGTCCAATACCATTGTGTATAACTAGATACAAATATTTCATGGAATTGCTCCTCTCCCCCTGTCACCTTGTCGACATGGTTAATATGCGTTAACGAATCTCGGTTTACAGCACACGCCGGTCCGTGTGAATGGTTCTGGCACGTGGCATATGGCAGGCCGACCTCCACATCCACTGGGTAGATATGGTGGCGGACACCTTATTATTGGTCTCAATGGAACATACCCTCGGGGACAGGTTAGTTGTTGATTAGGATCAGCTGTTGGTAAGATAATCAGAAAGTATACTAGTATATCTAATGAATAAAATCCACAGTTACTTTTTTCATTTTAATATGCTTTTTCATTAAGTATGTGGGTTTTTTTCTAATTGAATTATGTATGTCATGTATTGCTTGTGTTACTGTTTTAAATATATATTACATTAATTACATCTTTAATAAAACAAACATAAAACTAATATTAGTTTCATTTAAATATATGTTAGATCGATTTATATCGATATGATCGGCAAACATAAAACTAATGTTAGGTTCATTTAAATATATGTTAAATCGAATTTGATCGATATCATTGCCAAATATAAGGCTAATGTAAATTTCATTTAAATATCTGTTAAATCGAATCAGATCGGTATGATCGCCCGTGACTTCGCCTGTCGTGACCATACAACGTTGAAGTTCACACGACGGACCGAAACTGATATTTCATAACAACAAACAAAACGTGTGCATATAATCATATCTTACGAACAATATATCAGACATAAAAGGTAACACCATTTTAATGGTAGTAATGTTTAAACAAAATTATGTTTTTAATTAATAATTCTCTAGGCTACTAGTAGTTGTTTTCAAAAAATTTACCCATATCGCCACGTTTAGACTGCAGCTTGCTTATTTAATTGTTCAGGTGTCTATAATTTATAAGGTATTTCTCTTCAACTTTTATATCCAAATAGACACTTAAGATATTTTATAAAAATCAAGTATTTATTTGCGCATATAAATGCTCTATAACTGATATGTTCTTTTAGAGATACCACTTAAACGACGTCAACTGCTTAAAGATACATCAGTCAAGTAACATCCAATATAGGTCACATTTTAGAACGAGACATGTGCATTTCGGAAATTTATTGAGGTTTTAGATAATGAAATTTATCGAAACGAATAAAATACACAATGTGATGCTGTATTTCTTGAATATCGAGAAATGAATAATAAAGCTTACGTTTGCATCTGCATATCGGGCATCCACGACCATCTAAGACGTTACCGAATTCACACGCTATCATGCACACTGGCCTACACCGTGGACGTCGGCGGCCGTAATTTTGTCCTAAATAAATAGTATACATTGTATACATTAATTGTATTTATCGTAACTTGTCACTATGTGAAACAAACAATCTAATATACGAGAAACTCGATACGAGAGTCTCGAAGGGAGGAAACTAGATTCACGGCAATAGCGTTTCGTTAACATGGCATTTTAAATACGACCCAGTCAATGTGTATATTTATATACAAATGTATAACATTTCTCACTTTTTAAAGTGTAGGGATGGTACGAATTTATTGCTTATTGATTACAGTACATTTAAACTATCTTTAAAAACTGATATAAATCAGCGGCGGAAGGAATAATACATACTTTTACATGTGATATTTTCGTTATATCAAAACGTGTTCTACTGACCCCGACAGTGCAATCATCAACGACTGGCACTTCTAGTGAGTGATTACTTAACTTCATCAGTTGCAACGAATTTGGATTTTGGATTGACGCTAGCTAAAAGATCGTCCGCAATGCGTATCTGAGACAAGTTTTACTAAAATGTGTAATCATAGTATTTGAAGCTATAACACCATTAGTTGTCTTCAACGTTCGTTCGAAAATCTTACATTTTTGAAGGCAAGTAAAGTGAGCCCCTATCACTGCATATGTTAAGCAACAAATAATATTAACAAAACAGCTTCTAATATAAGTCAACTTACCTCGGCTATGATTTATACACACGGCACAAATCAGGATCACCAAACACAAAGACAGTTCTTTCAATGTCATCTTTAATCTTGAATCGCAGGTGCAGTACTATCCGAACGTATTGTAACGTCAGGCAATGTCTGTCTTATATAGCAACTGGTGGAGAACATCATTTCCCGTTATTGCTTACACTGCAATTAAAACAGGACACTTTGTAAACTGGGTTAACGATTGGTGCATTGCTTGCTGATACGTGCATGACAATGAATAAGATGTTTTATTACTTGTGGGTTGACCTTTACATCCTTAATTACAACATAACATTGAAAACATTTTGTTTTGATGGATTGTTTCGTTCTCTTTCTCTTTTATTTGATAAACGTTAACATGTTACTTACGTCACCAAAGGAATATATTTAGCAACACGGCTTGAAAGTCTTCATTATGTTAATAAAGTAATTAGGTCACTGCTAAGCCTGCTCAACAAAGTAAGAACATAGCGGTCATTCTTTAATACTGGTCTCGTATTGCAGTATATGCTTTGCCAGCTTTTCCTTTACTCATATGCAGCAAGTAATCACAGCCCCTATGAACGTTTTGAAAATATTTCAAACCAAATTGCAGATGCCTCTTTTTTTTTAAAGTGTAAGCATCTTGCTACCGTGGAAAAATAGGGGAGCAGCTTTGTAGCTTAACCTTTAATATTATATACTTGTAGGTAAACAATAGATGCACCAGTGATTTCTTATACACGGTGGATCATCCAGAAGTTCGATGACAAATGTAATAAAATGAGAATGGCATGTTGGATTTATTTGAAGTAGGTAAATCCAGTCATAATTGTTCTATCTAACATATATGCAGGGCTGATTACTCATTAATAGTGCTTTGTGTCAGACTACACGTTATGAATGGAACTTCTATATTGTATTTAACAATTAGCATGTCGCGGATAGTTGTTTAGGTTGAAAATGACCACAAAAAAGTTTTTAAACCCGTATACACCATACCTCGTATTGTTTTAAGTTGTGTTAAGTTTTAAGCAATATTTTCCTATTGTGTGAAGTATTTGAACTCTATACGTCCATTTAGTATGCCTGCTTTACAACCAACACACGTGCAAGCACGTGATTACCCAAAACGGATACTGTATAGGGCGGGACATATAACATGACCGATGATTGAGTATGTGGTGATATGTAGTATATAGATATGATATGTTTACCTTTGCATTTAACAACAATCAACATTGCCACCAACACAACCGCAAAATCAAAAGTTTACATTACCATTTTTGAATAAGCACCTATGAAAAGTTATACATGCCACTTTAAACTTGTTACACCCGGGTTGTTAATGACAAAAAAAGGATATACAAGTGTGAAAACTACGTCATGGACATTTATTTCATGTGGTAAACAAAACAAAGAACAAGGGAGTATGGAAGTTCGAGCAGGCGAAACAAGCATATATAAAAATGTGAGTATTTAATGATTGCCATACAGATACAGATTAATGGTAATATGATAATATTAATATTGCGGACCCTAACGGTCTCACTACACAGTTGAATTTTATTCTTTGTTCTATATATATTCAGGTCTAGTATTTCATCAGTAAAATAATATTTCATATAGACTTTTTAAAAAAGTATTCTTTTCATAGCAGGAATTTTCCGCATATGAAAATGCACAATAACTTGTAGGTTGACCCTATTTTTTTTAAATACAGTGCAGTGACACCCAAAGATAATTTTTAAAAAGAAGTCCCAAATGGTCATAAATACACGCATCCAACACAAGTCAACGTTTGCTTTACTCATCTGAATTATTTTGAAATTATTTCAAACCAAATTACATAAGACTTTTTTAAATGCAAAACTCATGTTACTGTGGCCAAGGGGCTCAACGGTGTTGCGTGACCTTAAGCAGTGTGTTTCGAACACGTTATAGTATGAAGAATGTATCAAACGGTTAATCAATGTTTTACATGCGTGATGTTGCGACTAAGAAAATCCGTATGCCAAAAATTAAAAGAGGTAAGACTAGAAAATTCAGCAATAAAATCTCTATGCTAAGAAAATTAACGTCTGTTTCGAGGTTTACCTTAGGATGCGTTAAAAGCGGAAACTATATTTTGTTTCAAATAAATATTTAAGAAATGAAAAGTGTAAGTTGAAAGAGAACGGGACATGGACCTACATGTAACAAGTATAAAGTAATACTGTAAATGAACCCAAAAAGGGAAATATGTAAACCTTGGTCGCTACGTATAATGTCATTTCTCATGAAAATTCAACAAATAAACGTGCTATTTTTATTTTAAATTCATATACATAATGGAAACAATTAACACTATCTATCATTTAAACTAGTATCGGTAAATTATGTGTTACACATTAATGTAAACTTGATCAACGGAACAGCAGAAATCACGCCCCATGTACACGTTGCTTCATGACGTTAAAACCGTCGATAATTACAACGTTTATGACGTCACATTAATCGCAATCTCGAACAAAGTTGATATCTTTCCAAATTTATATTCAAGTTAAGGGTGAACATTCGTGGGTGTGCATGCGTTCAGAAACTATTATATTCATGTTCAATGTAAGGGAATACATTTATATTAAAAATGACAAATTCCAAATGATTGTCGACATTCACATATGCGCATATTCTGGCTGTAGACACTTAGTTTAGGCAATTCAAGCCATATATATTTTTTTTAATTTCTCGTATGAAAGTATATCCATAATTAGAATCGTTTGCCACCCAATTTCCTGTGTATGAACACTATTTAGTGTTGTAAAAACTATACTTTTGCATTTTGCATGTTTTATACACAATTTTATATAGGCAATTCAATTTAACGACATGTGAATACATTTATTGTTACTGGCGGTAGGCCATATGACAAAACTAATTATAAAATGTCAAACAAATCAAAATTAATTTGATAAGCTGTGCACATGTATAAATAATATTACATTTCACCGCACTGGTGTTTTGTGGGAGAGGTATAAAGGTATTGTATTAATTAAAAGCTATTAAATAGCTGCACATCAATTATGCAGAATCGTATAAATAATATTTAAAGTATATCATCGTTAGACAGATTATTTTTAAGATTTAATGTTTGAGAATATCTAGGAATACTGGATATACCTTTGTATAACGGTAATGTCGGGGAATTTAACACACCTAAGTTTTCAAGACCAAGTTGATTTTTTAATCACATATTAAACAAAATAACCCATAACACTGACTCAAAAAGTAATAATTACTTTTAGTTTTGTGTTGTTTTCAAACCAATCACTTTTCAGTAAAAAATCTTAATTTGTAAAAAACACAAACTCTATGTTTCCCAAATCTGTAATTGTTCCGGACTCAGCTAACCCGATTGGGTCCGTTAAAAAGCAATTTTGGGAAAGCCACATTTGAGCACGATGATTGGCCAGTTGCTTCAACTGAAAGTTTGATAACGTCACAGTTAAGTAAGCGTTTAATTGCTATGAATTGTGAGACAAGTATAGCATTCCTTGCATTTTCATTGGGTAATTCGAGATGCATCAGGTTCTGATATAGACTAACAAACTCTAGACAATGTAAACATAGACGACAACATAGAGGCAGATTCAGTAACTGAAAAGCCCTTGAACTACTTGGCTAATGATCTCAAATGGTGTCTGCAAATTTGGCTAGACGCTCTTGTTCAACGTCTTAATACAGGGTTGTTATCCTTTTAAGTGACACAGCAACGCAATTCTTGCGATAAAAAGTCTTAAGTAAATTAGTTAGAAATATCATCAAAATGATCATGGACTGCGACTTCTTGCTGCATATGAATAGAGTATAGCATATACCGCAACACGACATAACTGATATCTTAAAGTATTTTAACAGATGGATTTATTTAAGAACTTTTCAGGACTTTTTTATTAAAATAACTTAGGCGTGTCACTGCACTGCTTTTAAATGCACGTTCGTCAATCCAATAGTTAATGTGCATTTTACGAACAACTGTATTCCTCCTTTAGAAAAATACTTTAAATAGTTTTTATCAGTACGGATGCCTTTTTTTACCGTGGAAATCATATAACTTATACATAAGATATTGAACAAAAATTCAAAATTAGTGAGACCTGGGGTGGTATTCACCAACCATTCTTAAGACTATTCTTTGAATTGAACTCTAGGATGGATTTTGAAAAACACATTTAGAGAACTATTTTTCAGACCAAAATTAGCAAACAAGTAGGGACACCTAATACATAGACAAAACAACTCTCACAATTACCCTATCTGTCATAGCAAACTATATCTCTAAGGTTGAAATTTGGATTTTTAAACTCAAGTTTAAGACTATTCTCAAGAATGGTTGATGAATACGACTCCTGAAGCTCGCGCTCACTCGGTAATGTATGCTGTTTATTTTCTATAGCATTTTGACCGTCTACTTGTGCAAGAGATAACTTGTGTTCGAACGGATTTATTTATTTCGATGAACCGTCATGGATCGAAAAAACTCGATGGAATTGAATGTTTCTTTATTTCAGACAGAATATACGAGTCCCAATTATATGTACATATAGAACATATGATTGCAGGTGATTTACCTCGTTTTAACTAATAGAAATTAAATAGTAACAACTCAGGTTTCAATGGTTTCCATCCATTTATAAGGACATTTTGTTTTGTTAAAGATAAAAAGTTCATTTCAAACTCTTTCTCTATTTCTCTTTTCCTCGTCGATTAATTTGGTTAATACGAGTCAGCGACCATCCGTCCTTTCACAACATATGCCAATAGTGGAGTTATTCTTACTGTGGCAGATAGTTTGTACGAAATTGCACACAACTGGTGGATATTGTGTGTTACAAAATGTTATTGGTTTCATCGCAACATAATCTTGAGCGCAATATTGATATTGTTTTGGTGGTTTTGTTTTACAATTAAACAATAACTCGATAGGTTATGGTGACTGTGGTTCAGGTTTCTAAAAATAATATGCAGACAGTGAATACCTTATAAATCTTAAAATATGCAAAACATTTTTTATGTATTTAACGTATTAACTCTAAATACTCCTACCATTGCACCAAGGAAGAAATCGTTCGAGGTTTCTATAATGTGTTAGAACTTGTTTCACAATCGTTGTAAAATATAAGTTTCAAACCAAAATATATTTTTAGGAACAATTGCTGGAAAAATATCACGAAGGTCTCCGAATCTTGTCCTTAAACGAATAGTTTACATTGTTTACACTCATATGGATTTTAATGTTACATAATGTTTTCAAGTACCGGAAATGTCATTGAGGAAAGTGCACTTATAGTATTTTATCAAAGACTTAAATGTGAACAATCAGCAATAGTACTGTAATAAGTACTAAACCGTTCGCTACATCTTAAACACTCATACACTTTCTACTGTGTTAAGCTACTTGAATTAATTTAACTATTGTTTTCTATTAATTAATTTACATATGCTTAATAATTCTAGTAAGGAACCAAGGAAGACATCGAGCGACGTATGTGTTATCTAATACCCCAATGTCAAATAAATAAGTTATAAAATAAGATTTTATTGAACATTGCCGAAGATTTATAAAAGCAATAGATTTATTCGCCATGAATCTTATTTGCTTTGCACATCAAGAATGTGTCTAGCTTTGACCATAAGTTTCTTTTTTGTATTAATCATTCTGACATAAATGAGTACCAAAAAGATCCCAAAATCGTAAATTCCGTTGTTGTGAATTTAATTATCTCCCTTTATGAAATTAAATATATATTAATTCACTGTATCTATTTGATCCAACGGGTTTATAAATCTGTCCTTTATATAGCATGTGAGTAGTTATGAATCCTTAACTGGATCCTATTCACATAAAGCTATCAGTTCATGTATGTTAATTTGTCTACCCTGTCCAGATGTGTTGCATGTAATTCCATAGTATATAAGTCATGGTCGCCACCTAATTTATTGGTTTGGCAGAGACCTTGGTATTGTATCTATGGTTTGCATTGTAGCTAGGCGCACTTGCGGTAGTCTGGTCTGTACATTTATGTCTTGATTACTCGCAAATAGTTATCTCCATATATATATCATGCATTGTAAATGAGCATCTGAAAAGATCCCAAAAATCGTAAATTCCGTTGTTGTGAATTTAATTATCTCCCTTTATGAAATTAAATATATATGAATTCACTGTGTCTATATGATCCAACGGGTTTATAAATCTGTCCTTTATATAGCATGTGAGTAGTCATGAATCCTTAACTGGATCCTACTCATATAAAGCTATCACTTCACGTATGTAAATTTGTCTACCCTGGCCAGATGTGTTGCATGTAATTCCATAGTATATAAGTCATGGTCGACACAAAATTTATTGGTTTGGCAGAGGCCTTGATATTGTATCTATGGTTTGCATTGTAGCTAGGCGCACTCGCCGAAGTCTGTACATTTACATGTGACATATATATATATATATAGGTGTGTGTGTGTGTGTGTGTGTGTGTGTGTGTGTGTGTGTGTGTGTGTGTTTAAATTAACACTATATAGCTGTACTTGGTTCGGCTAGCTGGGCTATGACTATCAAGCCAGGGGTCACTTATTCGAAACCTTGTAAGACCACAGTCATCCGTGATGATTGATATGCGACATTGTACGACATTGCGTATCATTGCCATTCATCTCTTACCGCTCATTCAAGTGAGAAAGTTATCGCTGTACTCGAGTATTTTTTACCTTCCATGATCACAAGAAGGTGTTTAGGTTAACTAGTCTGTTAACCATCAATGGCATAAACTTGACGCTAAATATATGGCCGGGCGGGATACGAACTCACATCAATGGTTTTGATAGTCAGAGCTTACTGTACCGGACTAGGCGGTACTATAAACGCAATTGTAAATACATGACAAACACGAAATGTTGCCGGCTTACAAGGAACTTAAATGAAATACAGTAATTGTTTACTTTTTTACATCTAAAAGGTTTTCAGATCTGTAATTTTTTATTGAAATATGTACATTATTGGAGATAAAAATCATTATTTTTCATTTCATTGTTAATAGACAGAAACTTTAATTAGTGATAGTGATGTCCCTCTACATTTAGTCCAGCGGTATGTTCAATGTTAGAATGCCTGATTGTCCAGGTGTAATACACTTGCTGCTTCTGTTTAAAAAGTTGTCAGTCACATTTGTTGACCCCAACTTATAATCAACCCCACACTTTCACAACCAAACTCAAGTTTATTTTTCGGAACTACAAGACTTAGTACACTTTACAGAACTCTTAAACTGAATAAGTGCACCTCAATATTTTATAAGCAGTGTTCAGGAAAGTCGACTCCACTGACTTAATTTGAGTATAAGTCAGAATAGATTCTCTTGGGTTTGAGTGTGAGACTTCTTATATCTTCTTATATCAAGTAACACGCATAAATACACTAAGGTATTGGCATAATGAAACAACACAAAGTTGGGTTCCACTGAAATTTATTTCATATTGTTGAATTATTAAAATTTTAAATTCCAATCGTTTCATACATTGCAAGTTCTCTTAAAAACCACTTGATTAATATCCAAATTATGTAATTCAGTCAACATGCCTGACTGCAGAATTCAAACTATAAATGAAATCCATCATTTTCACATGATTTTACATAATTTCAGTATTTGCCAAACACTGACGCTAATTAGTATTTTTGATAATAAAACTGAATTGAAATCCTTGTTAACAGGTACTGTTTATATTGGTTAATATCTCGAAAATAAGACAATTTTTCACTAGTTCAGTTCTTTTAGAATAAGTTTCAGAAATCTAAAATCAATATTTCCCTGTTTAATTAATTATCCAACAAATCATACACTATAGAGTATGACAAAATTATCTTGAGTATTAATTATATTTTACGGATATATATACTAAAATATTGAAACGGACCTGTACCATCCCTAAATTTGTATTGAATAAATTCAATGTTGGCTGCCTAAAACAAAATGGCGGCATGATTTCAAGGAAAGATCAATTATCCTTTTTTTTAAAACAGCTAACTAACTATGGTGTGACAACATATAAAAACTAAATCAAAGATACAGACAAAACAATTAGCATCAGGTGGGAATATACAATAATAAGCTTAAAATTATTTATTTGTAATTTGGACCACTTTTTGGCAAATAACCCAGAGCTACCAAAAACGTTAACAAAAAGAGTGATTTTGTTAACTGCAATGATGTTGAAACTGTTATAGATTAAGAGAGTATCATTAACGGAAGCAGCAGATATAGAAAATATCATTAAAATATCAAAATATCGTTTAATTGACAAATAAAATACAGAAACAATCGTTAAATGGACAAACCAGATACAGAAAGTACCAGTTAATGAGCAAATCATATGCAGAAAGTATCGTTAAACTGACAAATCAGATACAGAAAGTATCGTTTAATGAACAAATCAGATACAGAAAGTATTGTTTAATGAACAAATCTGATACAGAAAGTATTGTTTAATGGACAAATCTTGGACAAATCTTATACAGAAAATATTGTTTAATGGACAAATCTGATACAGAAAGTATTGTTTAATGAACAAATCAGATACAGAAAGTATTGTTTAATGGACAAACTGATACAGAAAGTACAAGTTATTTGGCAAATCAGATGCAGAAAGTATCATTAAACTGATAAATCAGATAGAGAAAGTACAAGTTCATGGCCAAATCAGATGCAGAAAGTATCATTAAACTGACAAATCAGATACAGAAAGTATTGTTTAATGGACAAACCAGATACTAAAAGTACAAGTTAATGGGCAAATCAGATGCAGAAAGTATTGTTTAATGGACAAATCCGATAGAGAAAGTATTGTTTTATGGACAAATCTGATACAGAAAGTATTGTTTAATGGACGAATCCGATAGAGAAAGTATTGTTTAATGAACAAATCTGATACAGAAAGTAGAAGTTAATGGGCAAATCAGATGCAGGAATTATCGTTAATGGGCAAATCAGATGCAGAAAGTATCATTAAACTGACAAATCAGATACAGAAAGTATCGTTTAATGGACAAATCAGATACAGAAAGTATTGTTTAATGGACAAATCAGATACAGAAAGTATCGTTGAATCGACAAATCTGATACAGAAAGTATCGTTTAATGGACAAACCAGATACAGAAAGTATTGTTTAATGGACAAATCAGATACAGAAAGTATCGTTTAATGGACAAATCTTATACAGAAAGTATTGTTTAATGGACAAGTCTGATACAGAAAGTATCATTAACCTGACAAATCAGATAAAGAAAGTATCGTTTAATGGACAAACCAGATAGAAAAAGTACCGTTTAACAGACATACTAGATACAGGAAGTATCACTTACAATATAAAGAACAAACCAGATACATAATGTATCGTTTAATGGATACACTAGGTAAAGAAAGTATTGTTTAGTGATCATTGCAGATAAAGAAAGTATAGTTAAATGATCATGTTATATATAGGAAATATCATTTATATATCTTGTAGGAAAAAAACATATTGAGCAGACACCCGTGTTCATATCCGTTTTAATTTTAAACTCAAATATAAAACACATATAACTCATGTGAGCTTGTTTACCTATTATTCTGACCAAGTTTGGTTACAATCCGATGACAATTAAAGGTCTGACAGTGCTTATAACTAAAAAATCAACATTTTGTTATATCAATCAAACGCCATAACTGTTTATTCTGGCCAGACTGGTCCACGCTTTTATTGTCAATAACAAAAAAATAGGTTAACAAGGTTTGGTCACAATCCAATGACAAATAAATGTGGCACAGTATTAACAAGACAAATATCAGTATTTTTCAGTCAATCAATGGCAGTAACTATATATTAATATATATTAGTATATATTAATTCCATAAAACCTTTTCAAGGTTCCATTGTCAATAACAGTATCACACGTCGCGTCCTATTCTGATGACAAATAAAGATGCTATAGGGTTTACACGATAACTGTCTGCATTTTTTACAATAAATCTAAAGCCATAACTGTCCATTTTAGTACGATGAAGCTGGTCCAAAACCATGACCGAGCAGCATCATTAAATTGTTAACATTTGGACTTCATTTCATGATAAGCCCATGGAATTAAAGGTGTTAGAGTGTTTACAAGACAAAGATCAGCATTTTTTAAACAATCAATCGACATGACTATGTCCATTTTCTAAGTTTTTTATATCCGGTTCAAGAACTCGTTAAAGTTGATTTTCAATAACTTTCTTACTTCATTTACTACAGTCTGATGAACACTACAGGTGCTGTGATGCTAACAAGGCGAACTTTCGCATTTTTCAATCAAACAATGGTCATAACGCAGTCCAGTTCAGATAGATATAACTGGTTCATTAAAAAAAGTATCATACAGTGTTTACAAGAAATAAACTCCATCAATCAATGGCCCCCAACTCTATCTCTTCTGGTTGGTCCTATACAACCATCACGAATTCGTCCAAGCGTTCATCTTAACCAAGTTTAGTCAAGATTGAATGAAAACTGAAAATGCTACAGTGTTTACGAGGAAATATAACACAATAATGGAAGATAGGCGGACGAAAGGTCAAGAACAATTTACCATTGCATAAGCCATTTTGACTTTTAACAAGTAGAGCTAAATTAAAAATACACATATATATATGTGTGTTAATAAAAACAATCTAATACAAGTGAGGAATTATAAACTTGAAACGATAATTACAAATGATATACACAATTGTTATTACATGTATGAATTTCCTATATATTCAAATGTATCAAGCATTACTCCCAATATTGATTATCCTTGTTGAAACCAAATATAAAAATGATAATTATAAAAAGGCAAATGACAGTACTGTACTGTAATTGTCACTTACATTTATACAGCGTTCCCTTTAAGTTGAAACCTTGCCAAAACGAACCATCAGAAAATGACGGTGATATTCAGAAAGAATGCCAATACCTATACACACGTGACTTACACGTATCAATACAAAGATTTGTTTATTGAAAGTTCATGTTTTATAATATAATCTCCATGTACAGTCAAACTTGTCTTAAGCAGCCAGTCAAGGGAATGAGCAAAAGTGACCTTTTTAGACAGGTTGTTGTTTAATACAGGTTGATTTTTTTGAAAGCATAGAAATGGGAAGTAGAAAATATGGTTGCTTAAGACAAGTGGCTGCTTAATAGAGGTGACCGCTAACACAGGTTTACTGTACGCACTATCACCACACGCTGACAATACTTGACTTAAAAATCAATTAAACGTGTTTGATTCTCGTTTTCGCATTTATTCTACAACTACACGACAACGTATAAATAACAACATTATTGGTCAATTTACATTACTTTATATGAAAATTGTTTGACTACAAGAACATGAGTTCACAAAGCTCAACACTTGACCTAGTTTCATCAAAATTTGAATTTGGATTTAGACTCAGAAACAGATTTAAAACATAGAAAATATCAAATAATACCAATTAAACAAGCAACTTACTATATGTATCTGCAGACACAAACATTTTTAAATAAATGGTTATTGATCAGAAACTGTTATATGATAACATTTGTAATCCATAATTGTATGCTTATTGGTTTTTAATACAATGTAAGATTTTGTGTCCGAATCAAAGACACAAATATGCTAAGTTTAGGCCAATATTAATCATCATGGTAGACGAACGTTTGTTATTTCAGTAAAATAATTTTAACTTCGTCCATATACATTTAGTAGAAAAACACTATTTTAGTATAATACAAAGACAAAGTCATATTAATAGAACAATTTGTATAAATCCGATGATTATCCGATTTCCGTCACGTATTTATATGACAGACATGTACTCATATATCGAGAATATAAATTTACATCTCCTGAAAAAGTTGTCCGGTTATCTGTTTCACCAACATTTTACTCAAATACTTAAACACTTAATAAAGTTATGACTGGTTATTTATCTATTATTTAATCAATACAAATAAAACAATATGCAGTTTGACTGGAACTAGTTTAAACTCATGATCACCTATTTTTACTAGATTTTAAGTTTTTTAAAGTATATAAGTATATGTGGTGAAACAAGAGCAAGTTCCTAGAAAGGAATCAACATTGTATATGTGTAACGTCAGGCATATATCACACATCGTTTTCGGACCATAAGTCCATCGTACTGTAAATAAAGTTCCATTTTGAACTCCCGTGACCTATTTACGTAGCCATGACCATACGTTAAGGACACAACTCTATTTATATGTCATTTATAAGGTTGATTTCACAGGTTCCTCAAAAATCATTAAAAATCTCGGTGGTATTCTGGAGAATATTATCTGCCAAATGTTCAATACGAGATCTAGCCCATATCTATCACAAATAGCATCAATCTCATATTTACACTCTTCCATTTCTTCTTCTAATTCACTTATTTGACTGCTGTACTCATCCATTTGTGGTTTTAACGACTCCGTTTTGGGCTCCATACTATGCTTTCTGATATGCCATATGTCAATCCCCATAAACAAAACATTTAAGCCAACCCCAAACTTACTGATTTGGCCTACAGCGCTACCAAATGAACTACTACTAAAAATACTCTTTGGTACACTTGTTATCTACACAGTTAGTAAGTCTAACTGATTTCTCGGCAACATCAATTGCTGATTTTCTTACCGATTTAGAAGCATTCTGTAGCAGTTGTATGAAACGCTTGGCGGGCTGAATTTGCTAAATCGATAATTACTTTGCTACCTTTTACTACATTTCCGATCTGTTGAATTGACTTAGCGCTGGATTTTGCAACTGTACTGGAAGTATCAATCACTTTTGTAACTGTATATACCTGTTGCATTGCCTGCGTCGTTGATTTGGCAACTTTGCTTGAACCATCAATTACTTTCATTATTTTATCGGTATGTTGCATTGCCTGGGTCGTTGATTTGACAGTTTTGCTTGAACCGTCAATTACTTTCATAATTTTATCGGTGCGTTGCATTGCCTGCGTCGTTGATTTGGCAGCTTTGCTCGAACCATCAATTACTTTCATTATTTTATCGGTATGTTCCATTGCCTGGGTCGTTGATTTGACAATTTTGCTTGAACCATCAGTTACTTTCATTATTTTATCGGTATGTTGCATTGCCTGCGTCGTTTATTTGGCAACTTTGCTTGAACCATCAATTAATTTTATTATTTTATCGGTGTGTTGCATTGCGGGCGTCGTTGTTTTGGCAGCTTTGCTTGAACCATCAATTACTTTCATTATTTTATCGGCTTGTTGCATTGCCTGTGCCGTTGATTTGGTAGCTTTGCTTGAATTATCAATAACTTTCATTATTTTATCGGTATGTTGCATTGCCTGTGTCGTTGATTTGGGAGCTTTGCTTGAACCATCAATTAATTTCATTATTTTATCGGCTTGTTGCATTGCCTGGGTTGTTGATTTGGCAGCTTTGCTTGAACCATCAATTACTTTCATTATTTCATCGGTGTGTTGCATTGCCTGTGTCGTTAATTTGGCAGCTTTGCTTAAACCATCAATTACTTTCATTATTGTATCGGTGTGTTACATTGCCTGGATTGTTGATTTGGCAGCTTTGTTTGAACCATCAATTACTTTCACTGTTTTATTGGCTTGTTGCACTGCATGGGGTCGTTGATTTGGCAGCTTTGCTTGAACCATCAATTACTTTCACTATTTTATCGGCTTCTTGCATAGCCTGTGTCGCTGATTTGACAGCTTTGCGTGAACCATCAATTACTTTCATTATTTTGTCGGTGTGTTGCATTGTCTGTGTCGTTGATTTTGCAGCTTTGCTTGAATCATCAATTATTTTCACTATTTCATCGGTTTGTTGCATTGCCTGCGTCGTTGATATCGCAGTTTTGCTTGAACCATCAATTACTTTCACTATTTTATCGGCTTGTTGCATTGCCTGGGTCGTTGATTTGGCAGCTTTGCTTGAACCATCAATTACTTTCACTTTTTTATCGGTATGTTGCATTGCCTGTGTCGTTGATTTGGCAGCTTTGCTTGAACCATCAATTACTTACACTATTTTATCGGTGTGTTGCATTGCCTGTGTCGTTGATTTGGCAGCTTTGCTTGAACCATCAATTACTTTCATTATTTTATCGGTGTGTTGCATTGCCTGTGTTGTTGATTTGACAGCTTTGCTTGAACCATCAATTATTTTATCGTTGTGTTGCATTGCCTGTGTCGTTGACTTGGCAGTTTTGCTTGAACCATCAATTACTTTCACTATTTTATCGGCTTGTTGCATAGCCTGGATTGTTGATTTGGCAGCTTTGCTTGAACCATCAATTACTTTCATTATTTTATCGGTGTGTTGCATTGCCTGTGTCATTGGTTTGGCAGCTTTGCTTGAACCATCAATTATCTTATATTATTTCATCGGCGTGTTGCATTGCCTGGGTCGTTGATTTGGCAGCTTTGCTTGAACCATCAATTACTTTCATTATTTTATCGGCGTGCTGCATTGCCTTTGTCGTTGACTTGGCAGCTTTGCTTGAACCATCAATTGCTTTCACTATTTTATCGGCTTGTTGCATAGCCTGGATTGTTGATTTGGCAGCTTTGCTTACAACATCAATAATTTTTACTACTTCATCGGTCTGTTGCGTTTCGGGGGTATCTATGGTTACCTGTTTGCATCTCGTTGAATTGGAAGATTCGCTGCCATCGTTTTAATAGTGCTCCTCAGTTGCTTCATCCGAAACAATATTAAAGCATTCAATATACTCTTTTAAATCTAACACACGTCGTCTAAGGAAATCAACCAGTTAGTAAGTTCCTGTATTTTGGCTTTGTTTCATTTTTTATTTTCAATTGAAATGGATATTTCTGATCGGCTTGGTATGCTGAATACATACATAAAAACGAAGTCGCCACTACGCTCCCGGTTGCAAGTAATGATGCTCCGGCGAAAAAGGGTGCAAATAAAACCCCTACCAATCTTGCTGTATTTCCAATTAGAGACCTTTTCGAAGGTTCCAAATGAGTACGGTTATGTTCCTCATTTAACTTGAATATTCCTGACTTTTGTTCTTCGATAGCGTTGATTTGTTTTTCCCATCGTTTGCATATACCAGAAAACATTTCGGCTGTCATAGTGTTTGATTGATGTTTAGCTGTAATGATATCAGATATAAAATTAAACAGTATTACTTTAAATTATTTGAAATTCCACGCAAAATGTCAAAGAGAACATTTAAAAAGAAATGTATTAAATACAACATGTTCACAGCGTCCGTAAACATTCAAACACTTTTGTTTAAAACATTTTTTCTCATGTATATTTCGTTATTCACTTCCCGTTCATCATCTTATCTGTAATCACATATGTATTATTTGTATCATAAAATAATTGTCTATACAATGAAGGGTTTTTTGAACACCTTGTTTAAAAAAATTATACGAAATATATTACATGTCGGGTAGAAATTCATTTCATTACATGTGTTTAAAACGGCATAAATAATAACTAAAGATGTTTATTTATATGAATTATGAATAACAAACTAATTCTGCCATCCTTTGGTATAAGAACAGTGCATCAAATGTAAATGCATCAATGAGCAATCTTTTCTTTTCACTTTGTTTGGACCTATTGTTTTAAATGAGAAGCGTTCCAACTTTTTTCATGGAATTCAAACTCGGATCGACCAACAACCTTCCCGCTATGTAGGACTGTAAAATGAGCGGCTATATAAATATTAATTTAAACTTAACCGTTTACGAACGTGTAACCGATATTACGGAAGTTTACGGACGTTTACGTCTATAACCGATATCAGATAGTCTTAAATAATTTCAAATATGATAACATGTATACATGTATGTATATGTGAACAATGTCTTAAGTGATATAATGGTTGGTTGTTTCTTATATTTCTATTAGGGAATTAATTGTACTCTTAATGTTTCTGTGCTTGTAATAGTACGCTGTTGTGTTCATTTAATGATAAATAGAAAGATGAATAAATAAATAAATCAATAAATAAATAAATAAATAAATAAATAAATGAATAAATAAATAAATAGATAAGTAAATGAATGAATGAATGAATGAATGAGCGAGCGAGCGAGCAAACGAACGTACGAACGAAAGATGAATAAATAAATATAAATAAATAAATGTATAGAGCGATAAATGAATAAATATTGAATAAGTATATAAATGAATTTATAAATAAATAGTCCGTCAGTCAATCTGTCTGTAGTTGAGTGAGTGAGTAATTGTCAATAGATGAATTAATGAATAAATGAATGAATGAATGAACGAATAAATAAATATATAAATGAATATATGTATAGAGAAATAAATAAATAAATAAGTATATAAATGAATTCATAAATGAATTAATAGTTAACTTAATAAATATAATTTTACCTTGAAAGAACACATTCGTCTAAGAAAAAAGAAAATAATAATCTGTTCATAAATAACACCCTTCTCGCTCCACTTTAACACTGTCAGATCTTCTTTTTTCGAAAAATCCTCAACCAAGCTTAAACCCTAAAAAATCAGATAAAAGAACGTCAAGGCACGGGATACTTTTTGTTTGTTATCATTATTTACATTTTAATGCATTGTTGGCACATATGTTGATCTTGACCGAATTATGTATATATAACACGCCAATTTGTATCTATTTATTGCCCAAATATGTATAGCATGTCTATCAGTTTATATATTCTATTATACTTTTGCCGAATCCATTTGATGTATTCCCCCACAATGAATATGACAAGAATATCTGGTGATATTTATCATTTGTTAAAAGGACATAATTAGTATTATTTGAATGCAATAAAAACTGGTTTTATTGCAATATTTCGCATCAATATTAACTATTTAGATAATATAAGAATAACCACGTTATTATTGCCAATATAAGACCTTGACCGTGAAATACCGCAAAAAGTTCAACATATCCGCTCTCGGCTATATCCGGAATTGTTCGGAAATATTCTGGCATCATCAATTAAATATACGTAACAGACCGGATAAGCAGTTATGTTTATAAACATTATTATGCTAACCACTTGTTTGGTGACTGATTTCTGCCTTGCCGTGTTGTCTTTCTGGCGGAGTGTGCCGCCGACCCGCCAGAACGACAACATGACAACACGTTAAACAGCCTTTTTGTTGTTCTGTCTTGTCGTCGACTCGCAAGAACAACAACACGAAAACATTCCGTTCGGATTATTTTTCATTTGGCATGTTGTCGTGTCGGCACCCGGCCACGAAAACACGCTTAACGGTTTATTTGTCCATTTGGCGGACTGCCAGAACGACAACACTAAAACACAACAAACGGCCTATTTGTAGTATCTCATTCTGCTGTGCCGGAGACCCACCTGAACGATAACACAAAAACACGTCAAACAGCCTATTTTTCGTTTAAAGCGTGTTGTCGTTGGCGCCTTCCGATAGACATACATACTCTTATAACACAGTATAGATTTATGTAAGTTTTAATCTCAATATGCACGTGAGTCGTTATACATCGTTAAACGTTTGGGTATACTAGCAACACTGGGTCCTTGTAAAATAAAAATGTATTTATATATTTGCACATATCTAGCGACTGTTCCCTGTACTCATTAATATGCCATGTCACTTAAACTAAAATATCACCTCATTTCATGCATATCTATACTTATTCAAATTATTCAATGTTTATTTCGATCAAAATCCAGTAAACAAAAACACATAGACTACATTTATCTACACTTTATCCTTGAACTAAATCCGAGGCCTAATACCGAAGGATGACTGCATTGAACGAGTATTTAAATAAGTTGAATTTGTTTTTGGGCAGTGAACTTGATACATTTCATACTGTTGGCATGACGTTAAACCCATAGCATTCCTTTAACTTAAATCGTTGCACTTTTCATGCTCGTTATTCTATGATTTGTTTCCTTTCAAGCTGACGCAGCATACTTGCAGTATTGGAATAAAGATACATGTAAGTTAACTAGTAATATTCAGTATCGATAGCTGTATAAGGAAATGCTGAATAAACATCTCAGAGACTACTTCTTGTTTCTTTCTAATTGCAACTTTACGTGTTTGGGTTCATTAGTGACACGTGCGCAGATGTTCTAATAATTCTCAATCTTGATCCGTGGAAAATTGTTGAAATTCAATATAACTTTTTTTTCCATTCGCACGTTTACAACCTTTCAAACGTCTGGGCATGAGCAGATTAAGAAATTGTTCAAGTTGATAACCTACATAGAACAAAGGAATTGATACTCGTATGTTATGTCTCGTTCACCATGGTGCCCTGGAGTCGTCACAATATACGTAAATAATATATTACAAAACAATTAATGTTTCAATTCTTATTACAATATGCACAATGGTTAAGGTATTGGTATACTTAATATACGAAGAAGTTTACAAAACAACGCTACCAAGGGGAAATCCCATGACCTGTATAAAACAAATGTTGAGAAACAATGGAGTTATTGCATTTAACACGGCTACAAGTGTTGTAATTGTCTTTTTATCTACTCAGATATTTAAAATGTACATTTATTCACGCTATTGGTTGTGCCTGTTTGGCATGTTTGGCATGTTTATTAACAAGAGCAAAACAGTATAAAATTTAAACAAAATAGTGTTATAATCATATTGAATCGACCTATGCACTATTGGTATATCGAGCAATTGGCAGGGGTCCAGCTTGTTTTAAATATGTAAATCCAGGCCCCGAGGTTATAAACTATTATTCATGCTCAACTCAAATTCGTACTCATAACACAATTTCTATGAGTAAGATACAAACCCAATTTAATGCGCAAATACTTGACTAGGTCTCGAATTTTAGAGTATTAATGCAGATTTGAGGTAGACAATTATACGTATTTACGTTTATTTTGTTATAATGAGCTGAGTCATCTTTGAGTTGAGCATGAAAAAATATTTATAAGCTCGGACCCGAATGTTTCTATACACCAATAGTTAAACACAGGTTTATATATTAACTATACTCCATGAAGAATATTTTGTAAATAATGATTATAGGATTCAATGACGAACACTGCTATAAGATACAACTACATGTAATAAAATCGTCTTATTAATGATGCAAATTAATAACAAAATGTTTGATGCACAATTAACAATTTTATAAGTAATACCTGTAATAGCAACTTTATAGATCGTGTTAGAACTTAAAGTCAAACCGGTGTAAGTGGTCACCTCTATTAAGCAGCCACTTGTCTCAAACAGCCACATTTGTTATTTCCCATTTATGTGCTTTTATAGCCAATTAACCTATATGCAGCAACTTGTCATAAAAGTCCACTTTTGCCCCTTCCCTTGACTGGCTGCTTAAGACAGGTTTGACTGTATCGGTATACCGAATCTAGACTGTCTTAAGTGAGTTCCAAGGGAATCGGGTACATTGTATAAGGTGGCATACGACAGGGGGTCGTTATATACAACATATGGAATTAGGATGTTCCTCATCGATTCAATCATAAATAAACTGTGTGTTTACACAGTATTTATCAAATGTTTTGTTCACATGTGGTATTACTCATCGACTATCATGTCCATTTTGGTATTCACTATAAATCTAGGTTTGTTGATTGAATACGTTAAAAAATACCGAACATACTTGAAGTACGTCGACATAATCGTTTTGGCTTTGTTGATTATTACGTCACATTGTTAAATTAAAATCGATCATTGCATTAGCCATGGCCAACATGATAGTAAAAAACAACAAGACTGATTTACACAAAAGTTACCATTATTGTATTGGTTAACGTGTAATATATTATGTGAATTAGTCTGCATGTTTAAATATTGATTGGTTATTATTATTGTGTGCGTAAAACATGCAATATTGACAGTTAGTCCAGTGACTTAATTAATATGTATAAGTCCTTTTGTATGGTGATTTAACATGATAAATCAATTAATTTCAATATATCGTAAATTAATGAGTAAAAATTATTGCAATTTGTAAAAAAAATATAAAATAATTACTGGTAATTGTACAAAGACAGTAAAGAGAATCAAAAATCTAATTTATGTAGAGAATGCTTTGATGTCGATTTCAAATACACATTTTACTATATTAATAACTTTATAATAATGATATATCATATAGAACAAATACAAATACAAAACGATATTGCGATAAAACACATTACAGCCCAAAGCACATTACAAATGCATATGTTATAAACAGTGTACACGTGTGAAATATCATTAATAAATATGAATATTATAATGCACAAATTAAAACAGATTAAGTTAAAGGAAATTAAAACAAAACCAGTACGCTAAGTAACATTTAACTCATAGCAATAAGTTGGGGTTCTTGGTTGAAAGTCACATATAAGATGCATACATATGGCGTAATCTATATTACCAATAATTCATTGCGTTTAATAAAAACATTGTAAACAAAAAATGAAAATGTGTGTATTGCTTGTTTTCATTTTTGCATGACATAAATATGTTGAACTTTTTTATAGTAATGCGTGTATATTACTATTTAGATATGCTTTTACGTGTAAAGATTGATTTGTTGAGTGAATATAGCTTGAATTGATTTTGATATTGTTACATGCCCTTTAAGAAATTAGGTAACGTATTAGACATGTTGTACAAAGCGCTCATTGAAACAATATATTTAGAATAACGGCACTTTAGACTGAAGAAATGTTGCTGTACACTGTCACGTTATTCTAAAGCTGGCTTACATTTTGTATATATGCACGTGTTATTAGGGATTATAAGATGATAAGTAAAAGTAATACTCTCTAGTCTCTCCCAGAACCTAATATCTCCCGAATCAGGTCTTTTTACCCACAATTAAAAATTCATAGCTATTGAACGTTAACAAAACGGTAACGTCATTCAAACCTGAAGCAACTGACCAATCAACGTAGCCAAACTCATTGCTATGTTACGGACTCAATCGGAAGAGCTGGGACCGTTCTACATACTAAATTCCCCTTACCGATTCTTTAGGACAGTTGAAAACGTTAAATATGGGCAAATTGCATATAACCAAGAAGTATAAATTTATAAATGATCATCTACGTTTGATCGCAGAGACAAGTGATACTTAGATAACGTAAATAACGTTTATTAAAAAAACAACAATGGACAGCCTGTTAATATTGGTGCAATATGTATGTGGTATTTAATGACAATGAAGGTAAAGGCAGACAGCGTATGTATTTTTCCTTGTTTATAAACGTAGCAACAGGCACCAGTCATGCGAATATATTAATTTTTATGTATTCTATAGTGTCAATAAAGGTGTATTTTAACTTGCTGAATATGGTAGGCGCAATAAAAGAAATATTATTTCAATATGGACTTTGGACGTTTCCCTACATGTGTCTAAGCAGATGGGCAAAGGTGATAAGGAGTCGTTTTCATGGATATCATGTCACATTTATACATGTACGTGTAGCATGATATTTCTCACAGTTGCAGTGTATTTCACCGACCTATTAATATGTCTGAATCTGCGTACGTTCCCCAGTCAGCGTACTAATATTTCACTTTGCAAATGGAGACTTTCTCTATATGTTTCTCACAAATAGTGCCTATGTACTGATTCAATGTCTAACTTAACGTTATACATGTAGTTAATAATTATCATAATATTGACAATAATTTATCGCGGGACGTGGAAAAATACTGCGCAATATTTACATTGGTCTTGGTAAACATTCCTAACATAACTTCGTACCTGCCGGTTGAAATAAACATTTTATAACATGTGCACAGGTATTTGTGGCAAACAATATTGTAAGAATGGATACTATTACTACTAATAATATCTATTATGTAGTCAGTACACAATTGAAAACGGTCGAACCATTGTACCGTAGTGATCTGTCTTTGTTTCCGCTCAGTTGTTGACATTTTGTCCGAGATTCCTGATTTACCTTAAGTTTACATTATCAATATTACATACAAGTAAATATATTCTTATACAGGTTTAAAACAGAGCCTCATATAATTGAACAAACCAAAACAAACCCAAGTAATTGTTTAGCAATAAATGATTTAGTAAATATGTTATCTAAAATAAAAATCAACAGTACATTTCAAATGTGTAAAATTCAAATATGGTAACAGTTCATTTAGTTTAAACAGTGCAACTGAATATCTCAGAATTTACAATGTCGTAATTTATCGATCTGAGGCGAAGATGCACTGGGTACATAACTCTGACTAAAATAGTATATATAATTCATAAATAGTTATCTCCCTTTGCAAAATACATTTTATCAATTAAACTTCCTATTACATACACTAATGACCAGCATAATGCATAATAAAAATATGTTCAACAGGCATATCATTCAAATAACGCAGCCACCATAGTAACACAAACACAAACAATACGAACGTAAAGAAGAACTGACAAAAGCTGTCTTATATCAACATACCGCGGACATTTATTATATATACATACTATTTCTGGTACAAAATGACCAAATGGGGCCTATACCATCATTTTACTATTTCAATGTGTTGAAATTATTATAATTGTTGATTTACGCATTTTAAGCGATTTAATCAGTATCTGAAGATATTCTTTTTATGAAGAAACAAACAACTCATTTATGAATGAAAAACATTTTCGTGAATTCTCATTGCCCTTCATGGAGTTATAACATCCAAAACCTCTTTTACACATGAATAAATATTGTTTAAATGTAAATTTACTGACTATTTATCTAAAATGCAAATTAGCTGCTCCGTTTGCGGATATCATCTTAAAAATCGATAATATTAGCGCATACATTCTGTCGAAATCGTATATATTCGGCCAATTCCGTCATCATTTGGTATTAGGCCTCGTTGATAACATAACATAATACAGATAACAATTTTTTTTTCTAGACAAGTACAAAGAAATCAATTATTTATTTTATTGTAACCTATTTTTAGAGTACTGAAGGGAGAAAAAAAGTTTTTCTATTAAAATGAATAACACGGGAGTTAAATCCATATCACCTGTGCTACTCAATCTGATCACCTCGGCCTTTATGCTACGCAATATACCTCTGACATAATAAGGCGCCATTTTGGAACTACTTTCAGTCACATGATAAAATGAAATGACGGCCCCCTGATGCCACCTTATATACATGTATGTTGAAAATATAAACGTTGGTTAATCAAGACTGGTATTTTAAATTACCCTATAAACATGACCCATGTTGAGTGTATAAAGAAACAAAATCGATATAATAACGCCATATATTCAACTTAATGACGGATACATAATGTGTTACTTTCACGCGAATGAACACAGACTTGTAACACAGGCGAATAGCATTGGTGTATTCTAGAGCTATACACGGAGGATACGAAAATAACCGATGTTTCATGATTGCTGTGCGACTATTCGCAGTATATCAACTGCGCTACATATTACACTATCAAAGTTATGATCGTGTTTACAAACCTAATATTCCGAACGTTAATGTAGCCAAGACAAGACCATTGACCAGTCTAAACCACTGACATTATTCCATCAAATAAATTGCATGATTTTTAACGATATATAACAGTATTTTGCACCAAATATAATCCAGATATTTCCAATCAATGATAAATATTACACTTATTCAATATAATATATTACAACAATTTGTATAAGTGATAAATGCCCATCACACGAGTTTTCGCGTAGAAACACGCTGGTACACATTTATCCTATTTTAGGGACCAATTAATTAAAAACACGGATATAAGAAAGGTTTAAGCGACAAACATTCGGTGTCCGTTTTTTATATTTATATGCACAGTGCCTGCGCTGGGTATGATACGGGGTCATTAAAAGAAGTGTAAAGTTACTTACAATAAAAACAAATTTGCTTCAAATATAAGTTTAGGAAGATTAGGTAAAGCAGTGCTTCGTAGTGTTAATATGAGACATGTACCTAAACAACCGTCTAAGAGGTCTATGCTGTGGATGATGACTACTGAATTAAGAACGTTTTCTGTTTTTTTTTCAACAAAAATAACTACCCGGGACAAGCTTATACAATGAATGTTAGGATTCACCATAAAAAACAGCTTTAATAAGATACCTTTTAGTTATGTCTTGTAAAAGATTGATCAGCATTCTTCGCTGCTCCAGCAACGGCATATACGTGTGCTGCTGCTGATGTTAGCACGCTCTGCAACTGCAGTATTGATAATAGATGATTGAATTATTAGAATGTTTGAATTAATAATTACCTTATTTTTCTGAAACTCACCGGGTTCGTATTCTATTCCTACTAACCATCTCTTTGTTAGCACGGTTTTATATAAAGCTTATAAATAAATCTGGTTTGGTTTAGTCTGGCGGGGATTCTTTTATCAACATTGTCTCGTATTGTGACATGACGAGAGGTGAATACGTTTATACAGAAGAACATGGCGTTGGTTTGCTTCCGCAAAGAATTGTCTAAACATTGGACTTCACATAATTTAAATACATATAGAAAATAGTGATTTACTTAAATATTACTATTCGTTATAAATAAACGTTTTTTTTTTGTCTTATGAACTGTAGAAATATATATAGAATATCTTACTATAACTGTTTGTATATGCAATTAAAAACATAATATTATATGTTTCGAAGATGTTAATTTCATCACTGGATTACCTACCTTAACATAATATTATGTTCGCTAAAAGACGGCAACATTTAAAAAAATAGGATTATGTTCCGATATTGTAAAAGGTGATAACGATAAACTCACATTCATTTTTGGTTTACAGGGATATTCCAAGTATGCAAAACAACACAAGTTTGCAAAATAGCGTACAGTAATGGCTCTTAACTTACTCAATATAGCAAAACTCAAATGCTTTCTGTCAAAATGTTAAAATATCATTTTGTCTATATATTGTACTCGTCCTAATATACGATATTGTTTCATGATGTCACTATCAATTTAAGCATTTGGTATAATAAACGCTTACAATTTAACTAATTTATATTTAAGGTTACACAAGGATCGTGATATACAATTGACAACGCGAATAATAATTACTTAAGTAAAAAAATCGTATCTATATATTATACTATAAACGAGTTATTTCCCACTACGTAAGTAAATTGTCATTAGACGAAATGAAAGCGCTAAAGGCCACTCGACCACAGAGAACCCCTAGATTTATTTCATTGGGATATTTCAACTAATACTCGCAACGGTGTATTTTTTTTAAATTGAGTTTAACGCCATTTTCAACACATATCAGGTTATATAAGGCATATTCAGTTTTATTGGTAGAGGTAGACCTCACAATGATTCTAAGTAGAACCACCTTCCTCCCGCAAACATTTTGCAGCAAACGGAACTTGAACCTTCGGCCTTAACGGTGAGAGATAGGTAAGTAATCTTAGGTTATACTAATTTATTTGAGCTCTATTGCGATGATAGCTCAGAGCTTATATGAACCGCTCTCGAGTCCGCTTCCTTGGTAGAACCAGTACTGAGTGTTAATTTATGAGAGGCATCGGGTCGAGCTGGGGATCCAAACTGCAACCTCTGGTTTGAGCAACCGACACTCTATCCATTAGACTATCGCCCCGCTTTCTTGAGACGACGCATTAGATCTCTCGGCCACGGAGGACCGTACTACGGTGTAAAATAGTATGACTAGCTACGTAAACTCGTGTCATTTATATGTTGCATGAAGTGCTGTGTGGCAAAATAGTAAAACAGTTTTAATAAACAAAGTCGTGATAGGAATTTAGGATAGTGAAAGGAATGAAGAACACCAGTGCTATAGCAATATTTATTATTCATTATACTTTACTTGTAATCTTTCCAAACGCTATTTATTTCTTTTATTAGATTCACAAACATGTTTACATATCGCATACGATGTGCTTTTCATCCTTTATTTAGATATGTGATATAGATACATGTATACATAGTAACATAAAACGACCAGTACACTAACATGTTTTATTAATCGATGAAAACTCAGAAGAGTACTTTGAACAATTGTATTAACATTGTATTTTCTTACTATTTCATATAAATAAAACCCATTAAAGTTCTATAACTTGTTTATATCTCTCCACTGAACACTATACTATTATTAACAAAACTGTTATCCCGAATAGTTCATAGCAGCAATAGAAAAATTATTATAATCTTTATGAGTTTGTTAAAACAGTTAAATAAATAAAGTTAATACCATACTTGTTTGTTGATTTATACTCTTACTAACCACAATATTGCGTCTAAGACAAACTATGGTTTTTAACTTGTGAGCCAGATTCCTAAACATAGTTTTATCTTAAATTGCAGATAAAATCTAAGCACAAACTCTTACAATTTATCTGGGAAATAAACGATCAGCGTCTTTCAACCCTTTAAACCATCCGCTTTGTACACTTTGTTGAAAAAGAGCTTATGTTTTCACGAAACTTATCGTAGGAGTAATTTATCTTTTAAAGGAACAAACATGAAATAACAGACAATTCTGCATGTAAAATCGTATAACAAAGCCGTAAAATTACCAAACTCATTAGCCACATAAGTGTTGGACCATTAAAACAATTTTGAAGTTAATGGTTTGCTTAGGAAAAATATCCACAAGATACATGCCGCACAATAGTTCAAAGGTTACATTATACTTGTCTGCTACTAAACCAGTCATTAGAGAGTCGGGAAGTATATAATCAGGAAGTCAACACATAAAATTAGCAATTTTGTATATAAACACATCACATTGTATAAACCATATCAAAATAAATGCGATACACCACCCTATTCCAAAAACTTTAAGCAATTTACTATTGTTGTATCACCCACCCCCTCCCACATCCAAACAAAACGAATTTTTAAAAATATATGAATGAAAATTGTAATTATGTAAACTTATATTGTATGATTGTAAATTATTTACACCATTACATACATGTCATACTTATTATATTGAATTGATGATATATGATAAAATCCCAATATTTTTACTTTTATGTATCATACTTATTTATTTCTAATTTCCATAAGCGAGCTTTTATTTAGATTAATATATTTCAATATATCTATTATTGGACACTGTAGTGATTTTAACTGAAATAATATTTCTGTAACCAACTTCTAGATATCTATTTCTGACTGCAAAAAGAAAATCCGTATGCAACGTTTTTATTTTCGGACTTTAGTAACTTGGTCAGAAATATCATGACAAGCCGCTGTATGCTTTTAAAGCACGAACGAATAAATCAGCATTTTACAAAACCTGTTTACATCTATCTAAGTATGGGGTCAATTTATGACTCAGTCTTGTGTAACGATCTTCAGAATTATAAACGAACTGTTTTCGTAGCGAAGTTTGATTTCTCGTGATTTCCTCAAAGAATTCTTTAATCTTATCTTCGAGTTGTTTTAGTCTTTTTGATATCGCTGTAAAGAACAATTCTGCATTTATATCCTGCATAATAGCACATGATGTTTTCAAAAGAATTGTCACGTGAGGGGATCGTCCACTTACCATATTTACTAGAAATTGGAAGCGTAAGGGTAAATAAAAATTTACTTGGAATGTATATACATTAAGAATCTCACCCACATCCATGTAATTGAACGTAAGCCAGTCATATGCCGGAATATCGTAGGATACAACAGTAAATCTGTCGGTAAATGTGCTTTTGTTTTCATGTGTATTAGAGGTAACAATTGAATCCAGTCTTTTTACTAATTCTTGCATTTCCCCTGTTTCTTTCTGAAGGTATTTTGCTAAATCTCTCGAGAATTTAGCAGCCTCATTTTTCATATCTCTTTGCATTATTGATGAAAGCCTTCTAAGTACAACGCGTGCTGTTTCTCTCTTTATTGTGTCTTCAGAATCCGTCAGCAAACTACATGGAAAATCATCGTAACACCAGTTTTGCATTTCACGTTGCACACTATTTGATTTGATATGACGTTCTAATGTTGTCGCAAATGCTCTGGTTTTGGATTCAATGTGCTGAGGTATTTGTCTTTTTTTTATCTCTAATGTGTCAATCACCTGATCGATTTCACTATGGTATTGTATAAACAATATTCCCCTCTCGGCTTTTGCAGCGCTAAGATGTTTTGAGATGGTCCCATTCACATCATCTATCCATCTGAAATAGATTGTAGGTCAGATAATAGATTACGTTTTACCTACTGAAACAGTCTGCAGTGAACTTTTTTTAAGAAATATTGATACATATACTTTGTATATGTTTAGATGCTTAAACGACTAATATTTGTTTATGAGAATATTTGGATACAGCATACATTTTTGTTCTTGTTTTATACTGTAATCATTTGTTTGTACTTTGAATACTACTCGTATATTGTCGTATTTTGCAAAACATCTTTCTACAGTATTAAGCATTTTCAATGAAAGATGGTTTAAAACTAAGTTGTTTCCTTCGATATACATATCAGACGGCTGCTCTTGGTATATATCAAGTTCGATCGCAAGTGGCAGAGATGTGAATAAAAGGTAACTTTGAACAATATACTCGTACCTTTTCGTTTGATCTAATTCATTTTTCAATCTTTTTTCAACAACGTTTGTAGCCTTTGTTATTGCAATATTTACTTGGTCTTCATCAACTCCAATGCAATGACCTCTTAAAATACCATTTGCCTGTGTGGGAATATAAATAGCAACATTGTTTAAGCATGTTAAAGCGATTGTCATTATTTCACACATCAATGGACTCATATTTTTCATGTCCTAATCTTACGAATGTTGGTTCGTAAAATGTATTAATCAAAATTAGATTAAGTCATTTTAAACCCATTTATAACATAATCTAAGATGAAAATGCTATATTACTGTGCTCGTGTTTGTGCTATTTAAATTTTAAGATGAAACATACGTTAAAGTCTAATATATTGTTAATTTTAATAAAACCGATGTCAATAAGATATATTTCTATAATATATGTGAAACTGAACTTAAAAATAAGCATCATTAAAAGATGGACGACAAATAATTTAATCTTTGAAAAAATACACAATAAAACAATTTTTTATAATAAAAATAAATAGTCAACTATAATAGAACATCCATATATAAAAAACCTAAAGTTTGGGATTATTCCAGATTTTTATATTCTAGTTTTCTTTGGTCCAATCTAAGCACTTTCAGAGTTTATCAAGAAATCATAGGCGTTCCTGCAACTTTTAAGAAATATTTGGCAAATTACCTCTTTTGAAAAAAAAAAAAATACCTATTAAAATTACTCAATCAATCTTATATTCTTGGTAAGATAAAGATGGCAAAAAGTGATAAATAGATATATTTTTTCTTTTGTTAAGAAGGTGATATGTCTTTGGCTTTAATCGTCCAATGTATCCATAAGATTGCAACAAAGAGTAGATTTAAAGACAATTCGAAAATGAAAATCGGAATACTTTCTAGACAACAACCTTAACAGCCTGTATCATTATTTACTGTATTATTATAACATTATTATTATTTACATTCTTAATATTAATTGTATTGAATAAACCATTGTATGCATAAGTGTAGCAACTTTGATATGTCATATGACATTAACTAAAAGTTTACTAGACTTAATTTGATGTAAACGAACATCTTAATTTGCTTACTTTAATCTTATCGATAGATACATGTTGTGAGATTTACTTCACAAGTAGTTAATAAATAATGTTTTGTTACTTAATACCTGATAAACGCTAAATTTCATGGCCTGGTCAGGTGTGAATTCTGTCCATGTCGTTCTTAGTCCATTTATGATAGAGTTCCAAACTTTATCTTGTTCCGCCTTTCTATCTACAAGTCTATGTAAAACATTTATAAGTATAAATGTATATTAAAAAAATACATTTTGAAATAAGAAAATAACATTAAAACAAATGATAAATTAAATTAGTTTAAACTTATTTATTTTACTATAATTGTGAAAGTCGTCTGTTAGCCCTTGATGGCATAAAAATGACGTTTAATATTCAATCAATCAATCAATCAATCAATCAATCAATCAATTGTGAAGCAAGTTCTTTCAACTTAGGCAAATCTTGCTCGAAGACTTCCTGGTAAGAACCAGTACTAAGCATATGCGGAAAAGTGTCTTGCTCAAGGACACCACACATAGCCTTGGCGGAGGATCAAACCCACGACCCTCCGATCATGGGTTCGGTGCTCTACCACTGGACCACATTACAAATGTAATTAAATGACTGCTATACCAATCGAAGTCACAATCATTCTGCTCTGCTCAAAATAGTATATGTATTATATCCATTGTATACATAAATAAAGGAGTATCTGTAACATATCACTTGAAAGGGAAGGTACCATCAACTCAGCGCGACGGACGATTGTACAAATTGCTTCTGACTTTAATCCCTTCAAAACAATGATATCAGTTATAATAAATACATTTTCAATTACCTTTCGGTTTCCTGTTCATAACAAAAATCAAAGTGGGCTCTGTCTTCCAATGTATCCCACTTGTTAAAGAGAAAGAGTGCTCTTGGGTCCAAGTGTTTAAGGTTGTGTTTGCTATAGTAGACGATTTGATCTTTAATAATCTGTATCATCTGTAAAATACGTTACCTAATAATAATGTGTATAATATACCGTATTTTGTTTATGTTTATATTACAAGAAATATCATTGTTTAGACTTTGTGGTTCAGACCTCCAAAATTGTACATCTCCCTGCATAACCAAATAATGCATAGACATGCTGTATTAAAGCTCTGAGCAAATGCCTTAACAAGAAACAATGATATTAAAAACATCTACTATACTTGTCAAATAAAATAGAGAAATATCTGCTATAGAAAAAAGATCCAAGACCAAAGGAATACACACATTAATAATATTTGAAATATTTAAAATACATTTTAAGTCATATCCCCTTAAGTAGGTTTGTTAGGAAGCGTTAATGAATTATATTTGAAATTAATGTTGTATTTTATTTCGAAACCATTATCTTTATTGCAGTCTATTTGGTATGGATACATTGTTCGGAAAAGCCACAGTAATTCCATTTTTTGTCAAAACTATTTTTTATTTATTTTTTTATCAAGTTTTGGCTTCAGTTTCGTACTAAGGATATTGAAGGTTGTGTTAAATTTAGGCGGAATTAATATTTTTTTCATGAAAGAAAATCTTGTTTCGTCTTTAGAAAATTTTGTACAAGTATATGATACTATGTATTAGACTAATTTTGTTTAAACTCAAACATAAAATTGTTTATTTTCTAATGTTATCAAATATTAACAGATTTAAACTAACACCAAAATAATTTTTATATACTACTAAATGTTATTTGACAAATATTTCTTTAAAATGCACGACAGCCTTTTAGGATTAAAATATTTGTCTGAACCAGTTTTATTACGAAGCTTATTTAAAGTTCAGTTTCATACATATAATAGAATAATATCTTATCTGACCTCATTTTTATCAAAATTTACAAAATATTATATTTTTACATTGGGTGTTGTAATCAGGCGATGTAGCCACCAATGGCAATATATTATTCAGGATGGCACTGTTCGGTAAATTTGTAAACCTTAACACAGACGGGTGTATATGAATGACTTTTTATTGGTTCTTTGGTACTTCCTTTGTAATTAAAGTGTTTATTAACAAATTTATTAACAAAAGAAATATTCAATCAATCAATCAATCAGTCATTTATTAACAAAGAAACTCATTGCACCTCAGAAAAAGTGCTGAAAGTTTGAAATCCGAAAGTCCAATTGGTATATACCCATCCACTGAAGAAATAACTCCAACCGACACTGTTTAGCTCCCAACAAGTAACTGTTAGTTACTGACATTGATCGTTGGAAGAATTACAAGCTTTTGTCGGAAATAGTGAAAACATCAGATGTTTTACTGGTTTGAATAGTTACAGAATAAAAACATGTATAGACTTACAATGTTGACAAAATAAATACAATTATATATTGTGAAAACTTGTGATAATTGTCCGATGATATTAATTGTGAATTTGCATTACAAACTAAACGATAATGCCTTTTTTCTAAGATAAATCTGAATAATTTCTACTATTAAATGACTTTTCTAAACAATATATTTTATCTATATATATAGACAAGATGAGCTGATTTATTGTATGCATTGCGGACAGACACACTTGTATGTAACATGCATCATAATCACCATTTATTTATGAGAGAGAGAGAGAATTACCCTGAGAGACAATTACCAATTTTCATATCATTTTTGCATCTTTCGGATCCAGTGATCCTGAAAAAATGCTAAATATATATATATATATATATATATATATATATATATATATATATATATATATGTATTATTGTATTGTATTCTATTAGTATCAACACTACCAGCATACATGTATATTGTTAATTAATTTTTTTGCTCCAAGACTATTGTTCCTTTAACAGTATCACTAACATGACTTAATTACCAAATCTGTCTGTATCCATCTTGCTTTACCAGCATCCATGATGTACAGAACGCCGACCGCTTTATCTAAGTATCTCATCAGCATATCATCCACCCTTAATGCCTCTTTATATCCCGGTGTGTCAACAATAGTGATATTCTCCTACAATAAAGGTAGATATCGAATACAGCAATGGTTAAATCAAGAATGCATAATGAACTTTATATTGTACTCAATGCATATCGTCATCCATAGGTAAAAGCATGTATTTCCTTAACGAATGAGCATGTTTGTTATCGTGAATGAACTGTATATGAACTGATTAGATGTTTACCTTTAACACATCATTTTCAAATGGCCAGTGTACTTCCACCTCTGTGGTTGCTGTCTCTGACCATTTCAGTAAAGCGTTTCTTACAAAAGTAGCTGCCGCAATTTTATGATCGTTAATCTTGCAGTCGTTTGTTGTTATAGGTAATCTTCCATTGGGAATGACAGCGAGTTCATTGGATTTCTGTACTTTGATTATCCCGGTGGTGGTTTGTTGAAAGCCAACAGGAAGTAAATACACTCCAAGCATCAGATTTATAAATGAACTTTTGCCACTACTCACTTCACCTGTAAATAAATTTAATTTTCTCATAAATCTTTATTAATAATGTCTTTTTAAGTACAACAATATGATTACAAAAGAGATGATTTAAATTTCGATATTATTAACTTTCTTCATTTGGATGAAGATGGGCCCAATATTGAACTGATTCTTACGGGGTTTACCTTTCTCAACTAATACGTGTTGCCATATATCTGCATTAGATTCGCTGTGGGTTTAAATAAACGTAAGCCCTATAATAGGGATACCGTTAAAACGAATTACACATTTCTACATTTTACTATCAAAAGTCTCGAATACAATTTTGTTTCAAACACTTTTGCGACAAGGTTTGTCTTTACCACATTTAATGACGAAGTGATTTACAAGCTTCGTAAGATGCCGGGTGATTAAAGATTATGATAACGGGTCGACGGGCCAGTCGGTAGGTGGGATGGAAGATCGTCGGACGCTCTGTCGGTGAATTGGTGGTTTGGTCAATTGCTGGTTTCGGAATGATAAAATCGTCCTTAATCTGAACAAAAGTGTTTGTGATCAAAGGATATGGCAAATCTAAATATACAAAAGTGTGAATCAAGCAAAGCTATTATACTATTATCATTTATTTATTCATTTATTTATGTATTTATTTATTCATTTATTAATTAATTAATTATTTATTTATTTATTTATTTTAGAATGACAAATTGAAAATGAATAACTGTTAGAGAATGTTCAAAATTTGTAGATGATATTTACAAATGCTTATTATTTTTAAATACTATTTGTTAATTCATGATGCTTCGATCACTGTTGTACTTGTGGCCTGATATATCTTACAATAATAAACGGTTTATTGATCTATAAGTTGCACTGACTGATCATTTTGTTTTTCAATAATATTACTCACCAACAACAACTATTGGACGCTTTTCACCAAGTTGATATTTATGCAATTGAATATCCATATCTATACTAGGAAACGAGGTTTGAAACTCATGCCAAAATTGTGTTTCCGCGCGAATAACAGGTATAATTCTCTCCAAATCTTCAATCAGGTAAAGAAGATCTGTTCTGATATCATTTGTCAATGCTGACCTTAAATACAAAATTCTATTATTTGTTTAATATGTTTGAGGGAAAACCTAATAACGGCAAACGTAACTATCCACGACGTAACACACACACACATGCAAAATTGAAACATCGACCACACAATATATACTGAACAGAAAAATAAACGTACAATACACTTGACTATGGTTATATCAAAGTTGATATATGCAAGCCTTATATATTTAGTAAATGGTTCTTAATTATGTTGCTACGTTACCAAGTTTATAAACTACTCCACCTTGCATGTTAATGTAGAGTTATTGTTTACGACGCTTGGTAAACAATCAATATGAACACAATCGGCGTCTTTGTTGGCACTACTTTGACCCTTTGTTTTAACTGTTTAAGTACCATGGAACACCACAGATTATATAGACCATCTTATGAATGATGATGAATAGCCAACAGAAGGTGGGTATGATCGACGCGACAAAATATACATTTTTGAAGGTTTCATTGAGCTCGTGGATGGTTGCAATAAATTGTATCAGTTTTATAGTTTTATTGCTAATTATTTTCTCAAATCATTACTTAGATACGATATTTTGAATCTGTTGAGGTATTTATGACTGACATGTAAATACTTGAGGAAAGGACTATCAACTGAATATGTAAAACAAACAAGCTCGAAGTTGTGACAAAACTACATAATGCCTGTCGTCATAAGTGTTGATGGAAATGACGTAAAACAGAATTTATCTAATTTGTTCTGCAATACGTAGTATAGGTCGCAGCCAGAAACCGACCATGCAGTTGTTAGTCAATCGTAACACCACTACAGCGTATGTTTGGATATAAATTGATTTTGCTCGCTATTCCCATACATGTGCACTTTAAATTCGAAAATATTACAAAAATCGTATCTATGTTATGCTTTGAGAAAATAATGAGCAAAAAATAAAAATCTGAAATAATAACGCCTGTTAGGTGTTGCGGCTGAAATACCAGAAGGTTACATTATAACATAAAACACATATCAGGCGCGAAATAATTAACAAGCGAGAGCTCGACATACTCGTGATTCCAAATGTTTTCCTTAACCTTAAGAGGTACGGTTGAGTTTAACGGATACGTTTGATGAGAAAAAAGAAGTACTTGAGTCAACTGGTGCATTACCTGTAGTATTTGTTTGAGCCCAGAAATGATGAAGAATGTTCCAACTCGACCTTATGAATAGACATCGACGTCGGCTCTGGAGACTGCTCCTTTCTTGTTTTATAAGACGTTCTGATCGTGAGCTCATCTGAAAATTTAAGCATACAATAAGCGGCGATACCTGGCCTAAGGTTGCAGTGCCAAAAACTATAGCCAGTTCGTTGGTCAACGCTTCTGTGACAGAAGACTTAGCCTCTATGAGATTTAACGTTATTTTAACACATTTCAATACACATATTAACACTAGTTTTAGTCGTATTAGGTGATTAAACATTCATACAGTATATGCATATGTGTAAAACCAATGTCCTTTCGTAATTAGCTAAAGAACGCTCTAACATGTTTGAACTGAGCAGACTCAGAAAATGTGAGGTAGAGATCTTGAGATGGCACCTTAAACCACTTGGTTACAGAGGTTCCCTATATATTTGTAGAAGATATTATCATACCATTTATTATTATTGTTAAATTCATTTGATATGACCATGGTTGCAGTTTCACTAAATAACTTGAAATTTCCCTTAACTCAAATTTTTATAAAGCTTTAAGAACGATTGCTATATATATATTCATGTGCTCCATTCCTGCGCACAAATGGAAGCAACTATGTCGAGATCAGCAAGTGCCACTTCATATTATTATATTACAACTGACCATATTTCGAATGACACGCTCATTACAGATACGCCTATATTATTAACCAGGTTTTTCCAAAGTTGAAAACCTGGTTATTAGATTGGCGAAGTAGTAGGACGGGCGGGCGGGCGGATGGGCGGAGTCAAGTTTTTCGTTTCCGTACAATAATTAGAGTATTTTTATCGGAACTAAACCAAACTTGTACAAGTTGTGTACCTCTATAAAATCTAGGATAAGCTCGATAACCAGCCAATACGGACTATTAACTTCAGAGTTATAGCCCTTTAATTAGTCAAAAATGCAAAAAATGCCCATTTCCGTTCAATAACTAGAGTATTCTTTATCAGAACTAAACAACACTTAAACAAAGTGTGTACCTCTATAAAATCTAGGCCAAATTCGATAAACAGCCAATATGGACCATCATCTTTAGAGTTATGGCCCTTTAATTAGTCAAAAATGTTGAAATTTCCTGTTTCCGCTCAATAACTAGAGTAATCTATCTCAGAACTAAAGCAAACATACACAAAGTGTAAATCTCTATAAAATCTAGCCCAGGTTGAATAACCAGCCAATTCAAACTATTATCTTTTGAGTAATGGTCTTTTAATTAGTTAAAAATGCTAAAATTTACAGTTTCCGCTCAATAACTAGAGTATTCTTTATCTGAACTAAAGCCCACTTACACAAAGTGTGTATCTCTTAAATATCTGAGCCAAGTTCGATAACCAGCCAATTCTGACCATTATCTTCAGAGTAATGGCCGTTTAATTAGTCATAAGTGCTAAAATTGATTGTTTCCTCAACTAAACTTTTACAATTTTTCTAGCGGTAAAGTCAAAATAATCGTTTTCTTTTGTTATTTTGATGAAGATACTAAAAAAAGTTTGGATTGATGTATTGATATATATTAAAATGAAACTCCATTAACATGCGCATTTTTATCTTGAAAATGGTGTGCGGTGCCCTTGCTCAGTTGACAGCCATGAGGCAAAAAATATTATAAAAAATACAGGTCCGTTTAAATATTTTTCAACACAGCTGAATTTCTCATAATGTTTTGTAATATATTTGTTGAATCAAACATCGTGTTTAAAAAATTGTTGCTATCAGTTGAGCATGTGTGACTTACCTCCTATCTTTGGGTACTGGAAACAATACCACCACTAAAACCTCAATGCGAAATGTGAAAATATTGATGTATTATTTTATGAATATGCATGTTTGTTTCAGAGTATAATCCCATTACATATTTCATAATGTGAATTACGGAAGTAATGTTTTAGCCAAACAAACAGTGAATAGCACAGAAACAAGAGAAAACTTTATTTCATGCTTTTTTAACAAAACTATTGCATCAATGTTTTCCAAATAAAAAAAACAAAATTTGAATTGTATGATTTTTTATTTTCTGCTTCAATGTTAATACAATTCTGGCATGAAATAGAGTTATAGTTACCGAATAGCTAAAATGTCTCTTGTTGTCAATATATGAAATATGCATACTGGTATAAAATAATTGTTTATAACAATTAAACCTAGCTTTGAAATATAATAAAGATCTTATTATGCAAATATGGTCATTTAGCATAAAAGCGTTTATTTTGCAACTGCAGTTTATTTAGTGATGGCATACTTTTAGAGATATTCTTTTTCAAATTACCCGGTAACATGTATTTTTATATTGATTATCTTTAGAATAGCTATCAGAGAGTATTTTGTGAAGTTTGAAAGAAATTATATCAATATACTTTATCAAAATGTTAAAACAAACACTATATTTTTATTGCAAAATTGAAAATCTACTTTTATGTTTGTTATATACAAATTGCTATGTATTTAACAACAAGCAATGGTAATCTATTTCCAAATTTACAAAATTACTGGAATCATTGTTTACTTACTATTTACTCTCCGCTGTTGGTTATGATCACCTGACAGTTGCGTTTCTGCTTGTAGTAGACTAGGTTCATCAGGGCTACTCGTCTCTTCTATCAAAACAATAACATCTCTGAATTATGTATTAACCTAAAAAAGTCTTATACCGATGACCTTAATTTTTCTTTAAAAAATATTTTCATGTTATGTTATATTCAATGTTTTTAACAACAAGCAATAGTAATCTATATCAAAATTTACAAAACTACTGACATCATTGTTTACTTACTATCTACTTGTATGCCATATTGGTAACAGACTAATGGTATTCTAAGTGTATAAATGCATTTGTTTTGTATTCTTTATTGGTAACAGCGTAGCGATACTCTGAATGTATCAATGCATCTGTATTGTATGTTTTATAGGTAACAAACTAGTGACATTCTCAATGTATTTGAAAGTTTTATTGTGTGCCATATTGATAACGAAGTAGTGACATTATTAATACATTTAGCGATTATATTGCATTGAATATTTAATTGCTGACACACTAGCATTAATGAAGTTAGTTGTATTGTATGCTTTATTGTTAACAAATTTGTGCAATTTCAAATGCAGGAATCATGTTGCATTATATATCTTATTATCTTATTGATGACAAACTCTCATGTCAGGTCTTAAATATGTTGTGGTTAGACTATGAATAGTATTTATAAAGTTAAATTGTTGATGTAATCTATTATTTTATGTTATTATTATTAGTATAGCTGGTATAGTTTATAAACAATCAACAAACATGTTGTTGCATCAGAACCTCATATAGTTACACACACATATTAGAATATAGGGCTCATATGTCCAGTTGGGTATCAATCGATCTGTTATATTACAGAAATATTGATTAATATGTACAAACTGTTCATTGTACAAATACTCTTGTTTTTTCCCTTAAACAATCGCTATATTCCATCTATACTACTACAATTACTGCTAATGTAAAGTGATAAGCAACTTTTCGGACAAATAACTTGAAGAATGCAATAGTTCTAACAGCTGCATCTTCTTGGAACAAAGCAGTAGGCATTTTCAGGACCCATCTTGACCGTTAACAGAATTAAAAACATGTCTTAAAAACTCATCAAATTTGATCAATATATCTACAGTTTATTCTATTGTAAAATTAAAATACAATTTGTTGGTGTTAGACAAAAACAAGAGGTTTGTAACATACAAATTGCAATGTATTTAACAGCAAGCAATGGTCATTTCTATCCAAAGACATCATTGTTTTCTTACTACTGGTACCTTTTCGCTGCTGTTGATGATCACCTGACTGTTGCGTTTCTATTTGTAGTAGACTATGTTCATCAGGGCTACTCATCTCTTCTATCAAAACCAATAAAATATCTTATGATGATTTAACTCAAGAATCGGTTGCAGCCCCGATGTCTTTAAACGTTGTTCTCGCAGGCAGCATACGTATATTTTACATACATAATGTTACATATAAAATTTTGTTCTTCGAAAGGATTATTAAGTCACATTCGAAATTAATTATTATTTTTGCATTATATGCCTTAAAGGTTGCAAACTAGTGACATCCCACATGTATTAAGAACATGTAGAGAACACACTTTCTAATTGTGTTAAGGATTTTGTATTGTATGCTTTAAAGGCAACAAACTAGTATAATTCTAAATGTATTAATGATTTTGTATTGTATGCCATATTGGTTGCAAAGCAGTAAGTTTAACGCTGTATTTAGTGATTTTTTTGTAGTTTGTATCTAATAACTAACACACAGGCATTAATAAAATTGTATTGTTTGCTGTAGTATTAACAAATTAGTGCAATCCTAACTGATGCACTAATACTGTTTCCTTATAAATCTTATGAATAACAAACTCTCCTACCAGGTATTAAATATGTATAGCTGACTATGTTATTGTTAAAATATGAATAAGCTTAATTGAGTTTAATTGTTTATGTAATATATTGTTGTTATCAATAGTACAGCTAGTATCGTTTATAAATAACATACAACTGTGTTGTTTCATCAGAACTTCATATGCAAGTTTTTACAAATGACTGTATAATGTATAGAACGTATAGGTCTAATTACCTATTGGTTTAATAATCGATATGTAAGTTATGTTCTGGAAATAGTGATAAATGTTTACAAACAGGTAAATGTATAAATACATGTACTCCTGTCTTTCCATTAACACCATCGCTATATTTTAACTTTTATTATTACAGTTACTAATAATAATACGTGATTACCAACTCAGATGACAAACAGCTTGAATATTACAATAGTTCCAACAGCTGCATTTTCATAGAACAAAACATATGTATTTGGCAATACATTGGAGCCATAATTGCTGTTCAGAGAATTTAAAATATGTCTCAAATGCTTATCAAATTTGATCAGGATATATACAGTTTATTGTATTGTAGTTTCACTCAATGTTATATCATTTGTTTAAATTGAGCTAAAACGAAAAGTAACAAAATGTAGTTTTATGTTTATTTATGTACAATATATTTAACAACAGGCAATGGTAATTTATATCCAAATTTACAAAATTACTGACATCATAACTTACTTTTCACTTCCCACAGTAGGTTATGGTCACCTGGCAGTTGCGTTTCTGCTGGAAGTAGACTAGGTTTATCAGGGCTACTCATCTCTTCTATCAAAACAATTAAGTATATTATGATGTTTTTACCCAAGAAACAGTCCCTGAGCGACAGTCTTAACCGCTGTTTTCGTAAACAACATACGCATACGTACAAAACATAGTGTTATACTAGTATACAAATATTATGGTTTTATCTAACGATTTACTATGTTTCGTTATGCCTCAAGAAGAGACTATCTGCGAATTTGTTATATTCGATTTTTGTTGCGTTCTGTGCGGCTAATGATCATTTAATTATACATGATTGACTGACATCAAGTATGTGCCTCTGTTTTTTTTTATATTTCTGATTGCTTGGAATGGAGCATATGATGCTCGAGAACAGAACAGCGCTTACGTAATGTGTGTTTTCATGCCATTACCCCTTACAAACAACAGCAATTAACATGAGAGTGTCTTTTTCGCTGCGTTCTGTGTTTAAGGGATTCTTTTATGAGATAGTATTAAAGTATTTTAACATAACCATTTTGTTTGTGTTGAGGAAAATAACTAACATATCCGAGGGTAGAAATTGTTTTAGCGACTGGGATTAGATAACATTTTTATCAGTTCAATATGTTCAAGTAATAATCAACATACATACCAGTTTGAAGAGCGCAGTATGCCATCATGTCAACTATTTTCAGAAGTGAACTATTGGTCAAGTGAACACCAAGACGAATAGGACATTCGTTTAATATGTATAGCTGATTATGTAAAAGTTAAACAATGAAGGTATTTTAAAAGTTAAATTGTTGATGTAGTCTATTATCTTACGTTGTTATCATTAGTATAGCTGGTATCGTTTATAAACAATCAACAAACATGTTGCATCAGAACCTCATATAGTTACACACACATATTAGAATATAAATTGTTGATGTAGTCTATTATCTTATGTTGTTATCATTAGTACAGCTGGTATCGTTTATAAACAATCAACAAACATGTTGCATCAGAACCTCATATAGTTACACACACATATTAGAATATAGGGCTCATATGTCCAGTTGGGTTATCAACCGATCTGTTATATTATGGAAATATTGATAAATATGTAAAAAAATTTAAATGTACAAATATTCCTGTTCTTTCCTTTAAACCATCGCTATATTCCATCTATACTACTATAATTATTGCTAATGTTACCTGATAACCAACTCCACGGACTAACAACCTGAAGACTGTAATAGTTTCACAGCTTCATCTTCAAAGAACAAAACAGTAGGCAAAACATCGGAGCCATCTTTACCGTTAACAGAATTAAAAACATATCTCAAAAATTCATAAAATTTAATAAATAAATACAAGTTGATCAACAAATCTACAGTTTATTCTATTGTAAAATTGTAATACAATTTATTGGAGTTAAACCAAAACAAGCATTTTGTAACATACAAATTACAATGTATTTAACAACAAGCAATGGTCATTTCTATCTAAAGACATCATTGTTTACTTACCACTGGTACATTCCCGCTGCTGTTGATGATCACCTGACAGTTGCGTATCTACTTGTAGTGGACTACGTTCATCAGGGCTACTCGTCTCTTCTATCAAAACAATAAAATATTGATGTTTTAACCCAAGAATCAGTCGCAGGTAAATGGCCTTAAACATTGTTCTCGCAAGCAGCATACGTATATATTACATACATAATGTTATATATAAAATGTTGTTCTTCGAAGGGATTGCTTTATCACATTCTAAATTTATAAATAATTTTGTATTATATGCCCTATAGGTTACAAACAAGTGACATTCCAAATATATTAATGAACATGTAGAGAACACACTAGTGGAATTCGAATTGTGTTAATGATTTTGTATTTTATGCTTTTAAGGAAACAAACTTGTATTATTTTAAATGAATTAATGATTTTGTATTGTATGCCATATTAGTAGCAAAGTAGTAAGTTTATAGCTGTATTTAGTGATTATTTTGTAGTTTGTATCTAATAGCTAACACACAAGCATTAATAAACTTGTACTGTTTGCTGAGGTATAAACAAATTAGTGCAATCTAAAATGGACAAACACTGTTGTATTATAAATCTTATCAATAACAAACTCTCCTGTCAGGTATTAAAAATGTATAGCTGACTATGTTATTGTTAAACTATGAATAAGCTTTATTGAGTTTTGTTGTTAATGTAATATATTGTTGTTATCATTAGTATAGCTGGTATTTATATATAACATATAGATGTGTTGTTTCATCAGAACTTCATATGCGAGTTTCACAAATAAATGTATAATGTATTGGATGTATAGGTCTAATTACCGATTGGGTTAATAATCGATCTGTAAGTTATATTCTGGAAATATTGGTAAATGTTTACAAACAGGTAAATGTATAAATACTCCTGTTTTTCCCTTAACACTATCGCTATATTTCAACTTTACTACAACAATTACTGCTAGTAATACGTGATAACCAACTTAAATGACTAACAACTTGAAAATTACAATAGTTCCAACAGCTTCATTTTCATGAGCTAAACAATGAGTTAAACAATACATCGGAGCCATTATTGCCGTTCAGAGGATTTAAAACTTGTCTCAAACGCTCACCCAATTTTATCAGGATATAAACAGTTTATTTTATTGAAGTTTCACTCAATGTTTTATCATTTGGTCAATTTTAGCTAAGACAAAAAGTTACAAAATCTAATTTTATGTTGTGTAATCAACAATTTATTTAACTAGACTACGATACAGACAAAGGACAAAATCAATACGAAAGCAAAGAACAGATAACTGGACTAAATACAAACAGATAAGAAACAAAGTTAATAATATGAAAACGCATGCTAAAGAACTATACTTTAATAATATAGAAACTTTAGTTTCGGACAGCAGATATACAAGTCCAAAACTTTACTGGAAACTTCTTAAACAGATTATTAAGGAAAACAAAAATACTGAAACCATATCCCCCTTAAAAACAATCTCAGACGCTGGGGGGGGGGGGGGGGGGGGGGAACCTATATTTATAACGACGAAGAAAAGGCAAATTGTTTGAACGACTATATCATTTCTATATCAACAATCAGTAATGAAACTAATATTACATTTCCAAATGAAAACTCGAAAACTTATAATTCTCTTTCTAATTTATTATAACAAAGTTTGAAATAGAAGATACGATTGACATCCTTGACCCTAACCAATCTGTTGGGCATGATAAAATAAGTCACAAAGTTTTGAAGCATACAAAATATAGTATTTCTAAACCTCTAGTACTGTTATTTAATAGATCATTAATCAAATATGAATTTCCAGATTTATTGAAATCAGTCCTAGTAATGCCACTTTTCAAAAAATGGTAAAACAAACCTGGCGTCTAATTATCGACCAATTTCACTCTTGGGCTCTATTTGCAAGTTAATGGAAAGAGTTGTGTACAAACATATATATAATTTTCTTGTTGATAATCACCTCATTTATAAGTTACAATCTGGATTTCTCAAAGGACATTCCACGGTTTACCAACTTTTAGATATATATCATCAAATTTGTCAAGGCATAGATAATAAACAATTCACTTGTATGATATTCTGTGATGAATCGAAAGCATTTGAGCGCATGTGGTTAAAAGGTCTTTTGTTCAAATTAAAGCAAAATGGTATAAATGGTCTTCTTAATTAGATCGACAGTTATTTAAACAAACGTGAACAAAGAGTATTTATAGGTAATAGTTTTTCAGAAATAAAAGAAACAACTGCCGGAGTTCCCCAAGGTTCTGTATTAGGTCCTCTATTCTTTTTAATTTACATTAATGATTAGCAGAAAATTTGTTAAGTATTACACGAATATTTGCAGATGATACATCTCTTGCTTTTACATCTTCAAATTTAACATATTAGAAGGTATAATCAATAATGGTTTGATCGTTATATCAAAGTGGGCAAAACAATGGTTAGTGAATTTCAATCCCCAGAAGACTGAAGCTATACTTTTTATTCTAAATAGAAATGTTTCAAATCCGAATTTATTGTTTGTAAATGTTTTAGTTAATTTTGTAGAACACCATAAACATTTAGGCGTTACTTTTAGTCATGATGGAAAATGTCATCAACACATGAATAATATAGTTTCATCAGCTTCAAAATTTTGGCATGATGCGAAAAATCAAATTTACTCTCAATCGAAAATCTCTAAACCAAATATATATATCATTTCTGCGACCAGTTTTTGAATGTGTATCAATTGGTTTTGATAATTGTTCCCAATATGAAATAGACAAACTAGAAAAAATACAATACGAAGCAGCTAGAGTGGTTACTGGTTTGACGCGTTCGGTTTCTGTAAATAAGATATACACTGAAATCGGATGGTTATCGCTATCAGAAAGAAGAAAATATCAAAAATACATTATTGCATATAAACTTAAAACAGGAATTCTACCCGATTATTTCTTTTTTCTTTTTCCAGAAACAGTAGGATTAAATACACCTTACAACTTACGAAATTCTTCCGATTATGTTGTTTTTAACACAAGAACACTATTTGCAAAATCGTTTATTCCGTCATGCGTATCTATTTGGAATACACTTCCCAATTACATTCGTAACTCAGAGACGTTATCGATTTTTAAAACTCATATAACAAACATGTATTTTAAAACGCAAATGGTACCATCGTATTATCTAACTGATAGTCGAATTTTATCGGTTTTCCACGTTCGTTTGAGAAACGGATGTAGTCATCTTATGTTTGATACATTTTCAAATTCTTTAACACTTGATACAAGATGCGACGGATGCGGTAATGAAAAAGAAGACGCCGAGCACTACTTTATGCAATGTTCTATATATACTGATGAATGACTTCGTCTTTTTCGTTCCACACGCCGTTTTCATCCCTTAAGTACGAGAGTGTTATTATATACATATACCAGTGACACAAATACATTTATATTTACACAAGTACAACAATACATTACAGACACGAAACGTTTTGTCAACAATTTACTCTCGGCATCAGATACCAAATTTTATGCAGGCATTCAATGCACCGGAACGATATTATGACAGCACTTATAATGTATTTTTTCTCCCTTTTTTCTCACCTGATTTATTTATTTTTCTTTGATTATCTCTTCAATTTTATTGTTGGTTTACATCCTATTGATTGTTTAAATTGCCATCTTAATTCTAATGTTATTTGTATATTGAAAGTGGAGGGCCGTAACTAATGTTGCTAGAACTTCTGGCCCAACCCGTTTGCTATGTGAATTATGCAATAAAATATGTTTAAACCATATATGTAAAAATATGTTTGAACCATATATGTAAAAAGTTTAAATTTTTATTCAAATTTACAAAGTTACTGACATCATAGTTAACTTACTTTTTACTTCCCGCAGTTGGTTTTGATCACATTGCAGTTGCGTCTCTGCTGGTAGTAGACTAGGTTCATCAGGGCTACTCGTCTCTTCTATCAAAACAATAAAATATATTATGATGTTTTTACCCGAGAAGCAGTCCCAGCGTCTTAACCGCTGTTTTCGTAATACATAATATACACAAAGTGTTATACAAGTATATGTATATGGTTTTATCAAAAGTTTTGCTGTGTTTCGTTATGCCTCATGAACAGACTATCTGCGAGTATGTTACATTCGTGTTCTGTTCCGTTCTGTGCTATTTAATCATATATTATTGTCTGATATCGCAACAGTCGTATATGCATCAGTTTTTATTTCTGATTGCTTGGAATGGAGCACATGTTGCTCAAGAACAGAATACCGCTTACGTGATGTGTGTTTTGCCCCCTTACAAACAAACGCATTTAACCTGAGGCGTTTTTTTTTCGTAACGTTCTGTGTTTAAGGGATTATTTTATCAGATAGTATTAAAGTATTTAAATATAAATATTTTGTTTGTGTTGAGGAAAATAACTAACATTTTCGAGGGTAGAAATTGTTTTAACGACTGGGATTAGATAATATTTCAATCGGTTTAATATGTTAATGTAATAATCAATATACATACCAGTTTGAAAAGCGTACTTTGCTATCATGTCAACTATTTTCAGGAGTGAACTATTGGTCAAGTGAACACCAAGACGAATAGGACATTCGTTTATCTTGGAAAGGACGTCTTGCAATTGTTCAAAAGTATCCTTCAATTCGTTGCTATTTAGAGTCTTCATCAGATTATGTGCTCCGCGTAGAGATGAACATTTGATAACTAATATAATTGACCCTTTCTCAATGCCAGCAATTGCATTTCCATCATTCAAATGCATTTTCCTAATACTATCCGTACAGTCTTTTAGTTGTTTTGTGTCATCATCTTCTACTCCATCCAGCGATTTGAATAGGGATGTCTCTGCCTTAACCTCTGCTTCTTCATTTTCTGCGTTAGTAGTAACTACAACTTTCAGTTCTGCAAATAATAATTCTAATTTCAAAATGGATAAATTACTAGTACATAATATATAGTATATAATAATAGTAGTATCAATAGCTATTTAGAAATATATTTGATAATTATATATATATATACTCTGAAATTTCGTTCAATATTTCACACTGGATGTAGTGACTATTCTATTCTAAAAGGTTCTATATTCTATTCTAAAAGGTAAACTTATACGAGGGGCGGTCATTATCTAGGTTGAAAACCTTCAGTGCTGATTTGTGTCACATTATTTTTCAAATTTCGATTTTATTTTTTCTCAAAGTATTCTCCATCTTTCATTATACACTTGTTCTAGCGGCGTTGGAGTTTCATGATATCCGCAGTTAATCAACATTAAGGCCTATGTCGAAGGTATTGATTCAACATTTTTTTACCATTTGTGGGGTCATTATGCAAGCTGAACGCCCCCTGCCATTTCAATTGTTACATGAGTCCCTCAACCTATTTTGAAGTCGATTCAAAATAAAAACCGTTTTTTGCCCTTCTTCAAGAAGATCTTGTTACGTCATGCTGTTTTTCATATTTTGAGTCCCTATTACCATGTATACATGCAACGTATAAGTGACCGATTTTGGTACAACGCATTGTCCGATTTTAAAACTTAGTTATTGTTGCTAATTATCTGCTAAGGTCTAATCTACCCGTGCACATCAAGGTTTTCGATATGACTCATATATAATACAATATTTTAACAAAATCCACCTAGATAATGACCGTTCCTCGTAACTTTGGCATTTTTAAGGTTTTGTATAAATTTTAATTTGAAACGAACCGTACCTTCAGTTTTTCTCCGTGCATTGTATTGTTTTTCAGGTACTCTCATAAATAATTCTCCAACATTTTGCTTCAAATCTTCAATATCTACAAGTACAAAGCTAATATAACGATCTTCTACCTTTCACATTTAGGTGAGTCTAACCGTAGTGTCAGAATGACAAAAGGTCAATATTTGATATTTTATTACATTCTAAGATATTGGTTAAAGTGTCTAACTAAATACGACATATTCATTGACTATATTTACTCTGGCAAACAGAAAGAAAACATGAATGTGCTAATCTGTATTTAAATGATATTGTTTTTTACTGGAATATAGACATTCCTTTATTTTAAAAGCGAACTTTTTTTCAAAATGATTCAGAAGTAATAATTTAGTATACACTCTTAAGTTCTCTAAAACATATTTTTCAAAGATACATTTTTGTCTTAACCATCATTAGAAAAACATTTTGTTGCACACGAAATAAGTTTACCTTTCCTCATTTGTTTCATTTCCCGAGAAATAGCTGCGTTTGTAGATTCATTCTTTGACTCGATGACTGACAACCTTACTAATATTGTATCTTGATTGGCATACCATGGTTTCAAATATGTTACGGCATTTTGTATATCAAGTGGACCTTTTCTTAAGTAAATCGTTGCCTTCTTGACATCATTCTTTATTTCTGGTATCTCAGTTATGGTTATATCAAGTATAGCTTCGTATAAGTCTGTCCATTTATCGAGGAACTCGTCGTTGTTTATTTCAGTGTGTGCTGTATGTGCTCCCAATTCTTTCCGCAGTTGTCTAATTGTTTTAACGGCGTTATATGTGTCTTGTGATAAAGATTGACAGGTGTTTACGACAACACAAATTAAAACTTCGTTGTCCCAGTTAGCTGTATCTGAAACACATTTGCTTGGAAAAATTTGCTTGTACTGAATATCAGTCAGTGTTTCCTCCAGCTTTAAGTTGTCAAATTTGCATTGATGATGTCTTAAAAGTTCATCTAATACAATAGTTGGACTGAATATTTCAACGTGTCTATTCAGGACTGCTGTGCAAACACGTGATACCTTCTTCTTTACCCAAACATCATTGAAACATGTATACAAGACTTGAAGTACAAGTTCTATATCCCATGCCTCTAAATCAGCATTTTGAAGATCTCCCGGATACAATATTGCATATTGTTTTTTTGTGATCTTTAAAGCGCGAAGTTTGGTTTGATTGTCTAAAAGGAACCGACTCAAATCACTTTTATTTTCAATTTCTTTATTCAAGATTGACCTAAGATTGTGTTTCCCTTTTAAATTGAGCTGTCCCTCTAATGTGCAGCAATGTATGAGTACATATGCCAGTAATGAAACATCCCATTTACCAAGATCGGTTTTGCCGCTACTCGGAAACAATATTTTAAGTTCATCTGACCCATGCTTGTGACGTTTAATATCGTATTCGAAATAACTTAAATACTTGTCAACGTCTCCGTTAGCAGGTGAACACTTCACAATTTTAAGAAACAGATTTCGCAGCACCAGTATGCCACCTTTAACTTCCAACAAATGAAGGCGGAGATAGTTTTCTGTGTAAGAATTGATATCCAATTCTTTACTGAAATACAAGTAATGAATGAATACTTTTAGTTATTTATTTTCTTTATTAGAAATTAGTGATCACTGATCGTTTTTTATAGGAAATAGGCGGTTTAAAGGGAGTATATTAAGAAAACAACGCTCTAAATGGCTAAAAAATAAATTTATTTTTTAAATGGATAACAGTATAATACAATTAATAAATAAAATCCGAATAGCTTTTTATGTTAAATCCACCAAACCGTGACGAAATCAATATTTAAATTTGAATGATAAACTTAAAATGAAATCTCATTTTTTTAAATAGACAACACATAAATACTGATGACATGTAAACCTGTATAATGGATTATATTGAAATCAAAATGATATTACCTAACTCATTTAATATGTCAATTATATGCAATTAAAGCGGGAAATCTATATTAGTCTAACGATGGCACATAGCCTAAGTTAGGAAATCACTTTTTGGCATGTTTAAATATATATATATCATTTTGGTAATACGAAGTCAGTGAATATATATATTATGTTATATTGGAAAATGTTCTCGTCTTTTTTTTAAATTTTGGAAATATCCTGATATATTCCCTTTAGATTTATATCTTACAAATTAGCAAAAGGGTCTGGCTACTTGTTTAAATAACATTGTTAAGGCCCTTCCCGACAAATTATTTGTAAACAAATATTGACCAAGACAAAATAGTAGACATTTAACATATATGAATTAACAAAATATGAAATAATTATTAGATGAAAGTAATATTAAGGAGAGAGGTACGATTAACAGAAGAGTCTAAAGTCTGGAAAGTGTCTTTATATAACGAACTACGCAATACATATCAAATCGTTTGGCATTTTAAATTCTGAACATAATTGAATAAAGTAATATTATTGTATTCTGTAAACGTATCGTAAAACTGTTTTTATACTTAGATGATAAAATTAATGTGGGGCCAAAAATGAACGAAAAATAATTCGTTCATTTTGATTATAGGGACTTTAAAGGGTTTAACAATAATATAAGAGTGTCTGTGTAACATATATATTCTGGTATACTGTTATGTAAAGAAATACATGGGAGATTGTTTTGTTTGAATATTTCTGTCTCGTTTTAATTGTAGTAAAATCATTGGTATTTCTTGAATTATAAGGGTTTGTTACGCCTATATCATATATATATCCTGGTGTAAGACCCATCTTACCTTTAAAAGCAATTACAGTGTGTGATATTTTCTTCTATCTTCTAACGATATCCAAGCTGTTTATTTATATAATTTTTCATAGAAGGTAAGCAGGTTTACCATGTAACTATGCAATCTGCCTCATGTTGAATGTTGTCAAGACTATCTTTCTTATACTGAGTGCAACCATCCCAAGCAACAGAGGCATATTCAAGAATAGGTCTCATAAATGATATATATGTTTGATTTAAAAACTTTTGAAGATTAAAAGAACATTTGAATTTACAAACTCCTAATTTTTATTATTTTAGATGCAGATCATGAAATGGAGTAGTACTTGTAAATGGCATTTTTAGTCATAACTAAGTATTAAGTAAACATATGTGTGATTGATCTTCAAAAAATTAGCAGATGTATTGATAAAAATCAATTATGAATGAGTGACATTTCTTTTACGTGTAAAAGCAAAAGCTTCCGTTGTATTGGAATTTAAATCAAGCAACCACTGTCTTAATTAATCAGCAATTATATAAAGATCGTAGTTTAAAATATCCTCTATGTCCGGTTAATGAATAAAAATGAAAGAAAGTGGTTCTCAGGAAAGATACAAGTGATGCTTTACAATTTATCAGGAACATCATTAATGAAGATAAGAAAAATCAATGGGCCTAAAACAAAAACCTGTGGCATGTAGAAGTTTCTTGGATCTCTAAAAAGATAGAATCTATAAAAACCGTTTGCTTACATTATGTTAGACATTTAAAATATCACTGCTTAACCAGTTCTGTTTCAGTTTAAAAAGTAATCTATTAAACCAAATATGGTCGAAAGATTCCGACAATCCATAACAAACACACACGAATGCAAAAGGGAATTTAGGACTTGACACACTTTATTATATATATCGGTAATTTTATGGACTGTGTGGAATGACGCTGATTGTAAAATATAAGTTGATTTATATGAATTTATATGAATTTTATGAATTTATTGAATTTATTGAATTTTAAAAGAATATGAATATGTTTGTATACACTTATTTCCATTCGTTTACCAATGCAGTTTAATAAAGAGAGGCATAATTAGTGTTGAATTCCATTGAGCAGGAAACTTACATTTAAACAAAAATACCATCTTACTTATCTATGCATAGTTGTCCTTTGTTAATCATAAACGGTCTGTTAATTCATTGTTTATATTGAGAAAAAGCAATAATAGTTATAATAATAAATTTATTTAAAATGAAATGCTTTACATTTTTATATGTTAGGTTTACGGTTGTTTTTTCTTTTCGTTTTAATTAGTATATATTATCTTTCACATTAAGAAAAACTAATCAGTAATTTGGTATTTTTACGATAAGGTCGAACATTATTATTTTGTCAATCAAAGAAGGTACATACTTTAATCGTTCAATAATGAATGCACTGTACGTTAAAGTATATATAGATATAATGACCCCCCCCCCCCACCCCCAGATATATTTGCTTATGTTAAAGAGTGCATCATATTTTAAATCGAGCATCATTTATTTAAGAGATCGTGAGAAATATTTTACGGCTGTGAATATTCCATATGATTGATTTTGTCGAAAAATGAATATGTTATATTGTTTGACGTAATTTATAAGAGATTATTCACTCTGAAAATATTAAAAGAAAGAAAACCATTTTAATTAACTAAAACAAACATAGTTTTTGGTTAAATTAAGCAAGTATATTATATTACCACATATAAACTTCAATAATATTTAGCTCATAATGTAGTGATGTCAATGCAGTAATTTCAATGTAATAATGACAATGTAGTTATGACAATGCAGTTATGACAATGTAATAATGACAATGTAGTAATGGCAATGCAGTTATGACAATGTAATAATGACAATGTAGTAATGACACTGTTGTGATGACAATGTAGTAATGACAATAAAACAATGACAATGTAATAATGACAATGTAGTTATGACAATATAATGATAATTTAATGATAATGTAGTGATGACAATGTAATGACAATGAAATGAATCTCTAGTAATGACAATGTAATGTCCATTTAATGACAATGCGACAATGGCAATTTGATGACAATTTAACAATGTAATGACAATGTCATGACAATGTTATGACAATGTAATGGTAAGTTAATGAAAAAAAAGTAATGACAATGTAATGGCAATGTTATAACGACAATATAATGACAATTTAATCACAATTTAATGACAATGTCGTTATTACAATGTAGTTATGGCAATGTCCTAATGGCAATGTAAAATGACAATATTAGAATGGCAATGTAATGAAATAATGATAAAAAAACAACAATTTAATGACAATGTAAGAAGACAATGCAATGACAATGTAATGACAACTGATCAACAATGTAATGGCAATGTAATAATGACAATGTAATATCATTTAAATGTCCTCTTTTTTCATGAAAAAGGTAACAAACTATTACTTTTGTCATAGATGTCATCTTGAAAAGTTAAATAGTACTTGAACAAGCACGTTAAAATACATTTGGCCTTATCGTCTATATTTAAGAAAAAAATATAAAGATTTTTTTAGCCGAATTAAATAATCAATTTATTTTATTGACGAACTAGCATCTATATGGGGGCATCATTTTCGATATTGATTTATAATTGTATAAACATTGTAAGACTCCGGCAAACTACTCAATGAATTAAGCGTAGCTTACAGTTGTATATTTGCTGTACCTCGGGGTAAATGGTAATCACCATGTTAACGATGAAGAACAATAAATAAAAAGTGTTGCTGATATTGATATCGATACTAATTACATGTTTAAATTCTTATATATATTATATTATATTGCAATATAAAGAGTAGTGTCCCTTGTTGATGGCAGATATGTTTTTTTTTTCAAGCTGAATGAAAAAAGGTAAATATAGTAAAATGGGCGTTGATATATCGACTTTGCGAGCCAGAGTAGGTACATTTAGTCAGCCGAAGAAGCACAGAACAGACATCTCCAAACTGTTGTTGTCACGAACTCTGCATCTCTCGTTTTATGACTTTCTATAGCCGTGTCATTGCTCCTGCTTGTAAGCGGAGACATAAAGGCCAACCCAGGCCCCCCGAAACAGAATTCATCAAATACAAATGTGTCCAATGTATCGACCCGTCAGAGAACGCTATCATTTGCTCATACCGATAGTAGAAATTATATGAGTGCAAACAGAGACGATTCACAGGGTGAGGTTATGGCTTTTTGAAGTTCTATGAAAAGCGAACTTGCCGCGCAAAATAAATGTGTTATGAATGACATATAAACACTGACCTCAAAGGTAGACATGATTACGGACTCAATAAACGATCTAAAAATAAACAAATGACAAACTATAGCACGAGAATAAGAAAATAAACGAGAAATTATATACGCTTACAAATAAAATAGATTCACTAGAGGGACATTCTAGAAGGAATAATCTGAGAATAAATGGCATTGCAGGCAGATACGATGAGAATTGGTCTATATGTGAAGATAAAGTTCGTTCCTTAATTAAAAATGATTTGGAGCTTCCTGAATGTGAACATGTGGAAATTGAGCGGGCACATAGACTTAAATCAAATGATTCAAACAAATGTACAATAATTGTAAAATTCACCAGATTTAAAGACCGTGAACAGATTTTACGTAAAGCTTCTGAAGCATTCGATCGTTCATCACCGTTTTCGGTCAATCAAGACTACACAGAGAGCGCGTAAAACGACACAGGCGTGAGCTCGGGAAAATGATGATTGAGGCAAGGAACGACGGTAAATATGCCGTAGTAAAAAATGATAAACTTACAAATTGAAAACAATGTGTATCGGTATGATGACGAGATGGAAAGCGTTGTTTTGATTGGTAGAGGCACAGGGACACGTTGGCGGCCACGAGAAGTCAACACTGCACGATTGGCCAGTAGTACTGGAAGGGGTGGCAGACCGAATGACGTCAGGAGAACGGCAAGCGAAGACGAGACTGAGGGCAGAAAATCGGACGATGACTAAGAATCGGGCCAATGCACACCAAATGACAACGAATTAACATATATAAACAGTGAATATTTTATGAACATTGTCACGTGGAACATTGAATGTTTAAATAAATATTGGGGTAATAGTGATGTAAAGAACTACTTGTATAAATTCGGTATTATAGCTCTAGTTGACACTTGGAGTAATTTTACTGGAGAATTTATTGTCTTTCTAGAATCTTATACGTATTTTGATTGTGTCCGAAATAAAGCACCAAATTCTGTTAGAAATAGTGGAGGTGTAGGAGTGTTTGTTAAAGATTGTCTTATCAAACAAAATATTGTAAAACGTATATTTAATCATTTAAATAATTGTGTAATTTTATATCTTGAGTGTTCAAATTTTCAAGGTGTGAATGATATTATTATGTATTTTGCATATGTGTCACCTGAAGGCTCCAATATTTATGATCACTTAGCTGATTCCAATGGTATTTTGCTATTAGAGAATAACATACTTGAATTAAGATCAATATATCCAGATTGTAATATATTTTTGGCAGGAGATCTGAATTCTAGAACAAAAGATTTTCGTGATTATATACCTAACGATACTTTAAATTTTGTTTTTGGAGACACGGATTACGATAAAGATGACTTTGATATGCCAAGAAATAATATGGATTCTTTAAGATATAACAATTTTGGCAAATTCCTAGTTGAATTATGCAGCTGTAATAATATGCATATTTTAAATGGTAGACTTTTTGGTGATATAAAAGGTAATTTAACATGTATAGCTTATAATGGGGCTAGTGTAGTTGACTACAACATTGTATCAAGCTATCTTTTTACAAGTATTTCTGCTTTTAACGTTGAAAATCGTGACGATTCGGTACATTTTCCAATTAAATGTCAGTTGAAGTTTACTATAAAAAGGGATATTCCAAATGGTCTTGAGAATATGTAAAATACAGATGGCAAGATAGGTACCGAGATACTTTTATAGAAAAAAATCCGAGAACTTTTACGTACATCTCGTGATGATATACTGAATTATGTAAACTCTGATATAAATAAAGCAGTAAATATGCTGACAGACACATATAAATTTGCAGCTGAATCAATGCGTAGTAAAAATAAACATTATAACCATAACAGTAACAAACATCCTCCATGGTGGGATGCAGATTGCGAAACACTTAAACAAAGAAAATATTCATTACTGCGAAAATTCCGAACAACAAGTTTAGAAAATGATCTTATTACGTACAAGAATGAACAAATTGCCTTTAAAAACATATGTAAATTAAAATAACGACAATATGAAACAAAAAAAAACGACAAGATTTAATAGATTCGCGTACCGATCCCTCTTCTTTTTGGAAAAAAAATTAAAGAATCAAAACAGTTTTCTCACCAAAAGTGTAATATATCGAATGAAGAATGGATTGACTATTTCCGTAAACTTTTATACATTGAAGACAACTCTAATATTGAACTTGATCTACAAGATGATAATGATTTGATAAATATTGACATCACCGCAGACGTGCTAAATGACCCGATTACAGACGCAGACATTATTTCAGGAATCCGGAGATTGAAATCCGGTAAGAGTTCAGGCCCTTCTGGAATCAGAGCAGACTTTTTTAAAAATACGGAAACTGAAGTTGTCCCATATCTAAATACAATATTTAACAAAATCTTAGATAGCGGTATTTATCCAGATGCTTGGTCAGAAAGTATTCTATGCCCAATACACAAATCCGGATTAAAAGACGACCCTAATAATTACAGAGGAATTTCGCTAATAAGCATTATGTTCAAAATATTTTCTAATATTGCTACGCAAAGAATTTACAGTTGGGCTGAACGTGAACATAAGATTGATGAGGCGCAAGCAGGCTTCAGATCTGGTTATTCTGCAATAGATAACATCATCTCCTTACAAGCTCTTGTACAGAAATAAATTTCAAAGAAAGGAGGCTATTTTTACTGTCTTTTCGTAGATTTTAGCAAAGCGTTTGACACTTTAATTCATAATAAATTATTTAATAGTATTGCGCGAAAAGGCATTCATGGTAAAACTTTATCTGTATTTAAATCTATGTATAGTAAAACTAAATGTTCCATACGTACGCCAAATGGCATTACTGATCCATTCCCATGTAATATTGGAACGAGACAGGGGGACATAAGTGGTCCTATTTTATTTTCACTTTATATCAATGACCTTTGTACATTATTTAGAGAACGCTGTGGTACTGGAATATTTGTCTCTAATGATATATCTGATATCATGTATTTATTATTTGCTGATGATGTAACAAGCGTACCTGAAACTGTGTCAAAGCTACAGACTCAACTAAATGTATTAAATGATTTTTGCATTTCTACAGGCATGAACATTAATCTTAAGAAAACTGAAATTATTGTATTTAGAAATGGTGGCAGACTTCGTTTATATGAAAATTGGTCGTACAGAGGAAATCTCTTAAAACAACGTCGTTATATAAATTCATGGGCATTCTGTTGACACTCAGACTGTCGTGGACTTCCGCCAAAAGCAAACTTGCAACACAGGCCAAAAAAGCTATATACTCTATTCGAAATTATCAAAGGCCATTTGGACGATTTTTACATGATGAACTATTTAAATTGTTTGATTCAATGGTAAAACCTATATTGTGTTATGCATCAGAGATATGGGGTTACGAATATTCAAGTACAATTGAGTCAGTTCAAGCTGCTTTTTGTAAATACTTTTTAGGTGTTAATAGTTCTGTAAATAATAGCGTAGCGCTCGGCGAATGCGGAAGGCTTCCTTTGTGTGTTACTTATCATACAAATTGCATTAAGTACTGGTGTAAAATAATACATATGCTAAATCACCGATATCAAAAACATTGTTATAAATGTAAATATAAACATTGTTTAGATGATGTTGGAAGAAAAACTTGGGCTTCAAGTGTCAATAGATTATTGTTTCGATATGGATTCGGGTATGTTTGGATTTCACATGAAGTGGGGGATATTAATATGTTTATTTTAGCATTTAAACAACGACTATCAGATTGCATGACCCAGTACTGGCATGGTAGTATTGCAGAATCAACACGTTGTGTCACTTATAAGTATTTCAAAACTTTATTAAATCCAGAAAAATATCTTTGTATTGAAATTCCCTTTTTACATAGAAAATCTCTTGCCCGTTTTCGATGTTCTAGTCACAAGCTCAAAATAGAAACTGGTCGCCACGAAAATATTGAAAGGCAAGACCGAAAGTGTACATATTGTTATATTCATGCAAATATAAACGTTATAGAAGACGAATATCATGTATTTTTTCTGTGTCTGAGATATGCGGATCTAAGACTACAATGTTTACAGTCTTGGTATTCCGGTGAAAATAACTTAGAAGATTTTTATCAATCATTTAATATATTTATATAAATGACACCTTCAAACTTAGGAAACTAGCTACATATATCCATTTTATTTTGGTACAAAATGAATCAAAATTATAATAGAAAAATAATATTGTAAAATATTTCCACATAAATAATTGTAGGCCATATTTCATTTCATATTTTGACACTACTAAATGTTTGTAAACAATGATATGTATTTTTGGGCCGGAGGCCTCTATTTACAAAATAAAGGATTTGTATTTGTATTTGCATTTGTATTTGCAAATACTGTTTTTAGTGACGATAATCGTCATTTTTACATTGTAGGTTTCTTATTTTGTGGATAGCTATAGATGATTTTCATTGTGTAATTGTAACGCGAACTATGAAATGAAATTTGGAGTATCTTAACTGATCTAAAATCGATTGAATTAAACAACAAATTTTGTCAGATAACTACCTTTAAAACATCTAGGGTGTAAGCTAAACAGGCATATTCCTATCACATGTGTAATCAATCATTTATATCAATAAAACAGTAGATGCATGTATGCGTAATGAATATTGGGAGGATATGGTGTATAAACTATGTGATCGTAGAGGATATTAACGTAAACTGACAGGGATTTATAAATGAGGTTCGGGGTTCGTGCAGATACCCAAGAAGAAATGAAGCGGGACATACATACACATTGAGACAGGATTATTCCTATAAAACATGCCAATAACTGATCAAATGTTATGTAAAACGCATTCTGATGTACACGCGTAAGAAATAAAAACAGTGCAGCATATAGTCGATTGAAATAAAAATATAATTCAATAAATAATAAGAGCTGTTGGAACCACAGCCTATTTGACTATTCTTAAATACTCAGAAAACAAGAGTGCAACATTCAATATTTGTAAATAATATGTGTTCAAGTTATAGTATTAATCAAACGCATAATAGAAACATAACATGGAGAAGAACTTGATAAGATTTTATTTTCCGTTCTAATCCATATTTATACTAAAGCTCATTGAGTGTGCTGCTTACTTATTTTACAATATTTTGTAAGCCTGATTAAAAGTATTCTTTTCAAAATTTGCAAAACTACTGCAAAAATGAAACGTTTCTGGATATCACAATTTGTTCGAACGAAATTCTTAAGACTTACGAAAGTTAGTTAAACGGACCCCTGATTTGTATGTATGTTAATTTGAATGAATAAATATGTTTAAACCAAACATAACATAATTTGATGTTAAAAAGGAGGTGAAAAAGTTTGTGTAAAAACGTCCATTTCACGTAACTTTGGAATCTAACTAAAAAAATCAATAAAATATTTTCAAGGAAATTAAAAGTATTGAGCGGGAATCATTGTTTCTGTTTTAGTAACAGTGAACTTGACTCAATTTAAATCTTAACCAACCACAAGCTTCGTTTTCACGCTAGGAATATATATACAAAATTGAATTGAACTGTCTTAAAGGAACCTATATTTTCTCAGTCCAAACCTTTTTTATTATTATTTTCGAGTTATTGAACGGATCTTGATTTGAATGCATTTTTTGTAAAATAAAGAAGGATTATAACGCATGTAAAATAAAACACCCGGACTTGAGATTCAATCCCATGATATATCTAGTGATGTGTAACATGGTATATACATTTAAACTAATATCAGACAACGACTATTTTAGTTAACGAAGTAAAGAGTACTAAGTTGAAATGAATGGGGCAGCATTTGATAAAGTTATTAAGCATATTGGACGCCAACACCTACGAATGAGGTTTACAAACGCTAACCTAGTTCTATGTTATAAGATGTTTAATCCAGCGCTCAATCGGCCGAGTCTTACAATGTTTACTATATAATAGCTACATTAATGTCTGATATAAAATTCACGACGAGACATTATAAAATTTGTAAAGCATAAATAGTTATTAATATTTATTCCAGATGAAAGAAGATAAAAATGTTTTAAAATGTGTATGCAAAGACGTAACTAATATTAATCACAGTGTTAATTTAAGGAGCATAATATAATAAAGTTTACCCCAATTGTTCCGCCATTTTGTGTTGTTGTTAAGTCACTCCTTCCATTTCGTATGTCCCAACGGTTTATTCAGACAGTCTTCACATGTTTTCACTATATTCACGTTGCCTGTATATAAGATATATTCTTCATTTCAGATAAGTTCCAAGCCTTTATTCATTTTGATTTCTTACAAATAGTCATCATTTTATTTTTATGTAATACGTAGTAGTATTATATTGATGTCCCGATTATTTGCGTTATATCCTACTCTAAGCTAGATAATAAAATGTGTATTTGTCGTAACAATGTCACATGAGACGGTTTAAAATATTCTCCTTTGTACATTTTATCTTTGAGATCTTAAGTAAAACGAAATAGTTTTACACCCAGTATAAACATTATTTGCACACATGCCAAATGTTGATAACAAAGGTTTTTTTTATTTAATAATATAATCACATTCCGTTGTAAATACGTTGCACAATACAATCCTAGGTATCATGGTTTGTCTTGTCATAAATATGTTTTTGGATATTTTGCCTACCTGTACAATACCAACTCATTTTTATGCCATTAATAACACTGACACGTTGGTTTTAACTTAGTTTACATCGATTGTGAAACAAGACATTACGACTTAGAAAAAAAACGCTCGAAACTTTACTGAGTTGTTATAATAACTAGCATACGAGCTAGTGAAAGTAAAAACACTCTAGTGAATCCTCAAACGACGAGGAAAAATGCAAACAATTCTTATGACTCTATAAAGTTTCAGTACAAGCATCCATGCAGTTTTGATACATTTCGGAAGGGCCACTCCAATATTAAAACCTCATAACATAAAACATAAAAATACACCAATCCAAATGATGACAAATTGATGATGAGCAAAGTTGAATAAAATAATATATAAATAAAAACTACATTTACTTTGTACGAGGGTTGATAATTAAATAAAATCCACATAAATACATCTCTTCGTTTAGCATAACTTAAGTATTTACATATATGTATATTTATTGTTATCTAGCATTTAACTACAATTTTATGACAGTGATACATGTAATATCATGCTAAACATAAGTAGTACTAAATATGACAGAATATCATACAAACATTCCTCTGTCTTTTAATTTCCTGGTGGTGAAGTAAACATATTCTTTGGGACTTAATTTCGTCGAAAAACAATTTGAGAAAAAAATACTATTGCTGAACTATATAATTTCCTCGAATTTTACAGGGGTCGCCTTTGTTATTTTTTTACATTTTACCAACGTGTTCAACCATGTTCACACGCATATTCCTATATGAATCTTAAGCTTTTACAAAACCACTATGGTCCACTCCTATTCATGTATGATCTAATATGGCCAGAATACACGCAACGAACTCTAAGTAAATAATGCTGATTCTCTGATACGTTAATACTTTTGTGTCAGCTTAAACAATATTAAATTTAAATGATCACTGAGCTACATCATTGAAGCTAGTTTTGATATGGGAATTAATTAAATGCACAACTCCACTATATATGAATATGTCATTTTATTTCATTTTTTATAAAATGACGCAACATTATAATCATTATAAAACACCTTATTATAATGTATCATGTAATATGTGAATGTCATACTGAAAATGCAATAGACAACCCGGTGACATCTTATACCGGATCAATACAAAAGTCTGAGACCATTTAACAAATAGGTCACTAACATCTTTTGAACTATTCTATATATACTATTCCCATTGAAAAGGTCCTATTTTTGAGTAAACATTGGTAAAATCGGTTTTATCGTTGTCGTATGTTCCTTTAAACTAATAAATGACACAATGAGCTGGTAGTATAAGGACCTCCTCATTGAAATGTTTGATATAACCATAATGGCAGCAGTCATAATAGAAACATCGATATCATTATGCATGTTATCAGAGAATCAAATAGCATTATTTACTTAGAGTTCATTTCGTGTATTCTGGCCTTATTAGATCATACATGAATAGGAGTGGACCACAGTGGTTTTGTAAAAGCTTAAGATTCATACAGGAATATGCGTCTGTAAAATGTTCACATAGGACAAACAGTATCTCAGCGAAACGTTCACTGCCGAATATACAGTTAATGAATCGCAGGCGAACATTCGTATGTAAAGTAAGACGTTGTCAGATGTGTGTTTCTCTATGAGCTGAAATACTAATCTTCGCAACAATCGCTTGTGGAAGTAACCATTTCACAAATATCACTTTGAAAAAATAAAATTAACTTATTTTTTCTTTTCTTTTTTTTAGTTCTTGCACCTTTTTACAAAAAAATGGATATATTGGTATTTCGTTTTTAAGTTTAGATGTTCCTATGGGTTCGATCCCCCATGCGCCGGTGTAACATTAAATTTTGACCCCGTGGAAAAATGATCCCATGGGTCACATTTTAACGGATGAGCGATCCGTTTCTAACATTAAAAACTGACCCCGACCGTTATTTAATGACCCACTCACACGTGTAAAATTGACCCTCGTTAAAATCTGATCGCAAACAATAGGAATTTGACCGAATAGTCGGCCGAACCACATTTCAAGATTGAAAACTGCTCTAATAAATTCGGATGTTTCTCGTGGATATAAAGTGTGAATTATAACCGGAAAATGTTGATATACGCGCTCTATATATGACAACGGCCTCTATGCTATTGATACGTTGTTTCATTGGTGATAACACGTATGCTATAGAAATAGTGTTTGTTGGAATTGCCTTTCGTTAGTGTGGTTGTAAGTTCAGAAGTTAAGAATGCGATGAAGCATTCCTATACCTATAAAAACTCTCTCTCTCTCTCTCTCTCTCTCTCTCTCTCTCTCTCTCTCTCTCTCTCTCTCTGTTTTCATATCCCGTGGATCGGCGTCTCACTTTCGGCTAAAATTGTGCATGCAAGTTACTATCATGCAAATATATCAGTAACCACGCTTGCTAGTCTTCAGGGTTATCAAACATTCAAGTTAAATAACTTTTGGTTGAATATAATGCAAATTATGGCGATTGTTCTGCTTAGAAATGCTGGTTAAAGTTTTCCGTGCATCTTGATATCATGCACATATCTCTGTAACCTCATATGCGATAGATTTGAAACTACACTAACGCATGTATTTACATTTGATAATACAACAGGTACACTTAGGGTAACAATGTTTGTTCAACTAGAAATTTATCCTGCTATGGAATGGGGACATATGGTGTTGTGCATGTTCGTCCGTCTGCACACTCGAATGGATAGGGTTTAGGGTTAGTAGTTTTTGGACAGTTTTTCGAAAAACAGTTGAAAAATTATGTGGCTGTTTCTAGACACTTTAAATCATTTTTTTTAATCAGTAGCTTTTTTCTTAATTACACAAGTTAAAGCTGATAACCGCTACCCTGAGTGTAACAAAATAAGTTTTATATGGATATGATTTGATGAGAAATCGTATTTTGGCGATAAGTATATGTTTGTTACACTAAGGGTTATTTAGAACCGCAAACATTAGTGTAAGAAACTGTAGAAAATAAATTTTGAAGCACAATACCCACCTCACCCCCACCCCCCACCCCCAATTTCAAGGACGTTGCATAAAAAATACGTATCAGTATTAAACAGATATTGTGTTATATACTGCAACAATATGTCACATATCGCTTTTTAGTGTACCACAATATTTTTGATACACTTAGAGTTGCAGTGTCAACCTAAAACCACAAACAAAAATCTTGGTTAGACCTCTTTCCTCACTTAAAACGTTCAATAACTTAGAAACAGATATAGAACCAAAACTTAATAACACTCACTTATGTGTGAAAAATGCATGTGTTACAAATAATATAACTTGGTCAGGTCTTTAGTATTTATTGACAAAGCAGTGCGAATCAGTCCAGCACGCTGTCTTACGGTCTTGTTTTTCTACCAATACCTTTCTATTTTCGTTCCATTTTATTACCTTTTTGTAATATGGTAATATATCTTAACAGCTTAAACATAAACGAGAATGCAGATTGTACATTGCTATTAAACGAAGTTGCCTTGTATTATATAATGATATGATTATATCAAATGGTTTGCATGGATTTTGTCAATGTCAATTTGAAAAGGAATTGTTATTCTTTTGTTATTATCACTAACTGCTATAGCAACCATTTGGAATCAAAGCAACCGATCGTAACAAAGTTTACCAGGGTTTATGTTTAATTGTTGCAACATGCGACAGCAGTCATGTGATGTGAATATTTAACAAACCGTTAAAAAGGGACCCCATGTCTAATCAAAATTTAACACTGATCATTTTTCAACGATGTTTTGATCAAAATTTAATGTTGAAATGTGACCCGGGTCAATTTTCAACGGAGTCAAAATTTAATGTTACTACGGCATGTTTTAAGGAGTTGTCGTCAGTTTTATTATCTCCCAATGCAGTAGTTGTCTCAGTATGACCATGGGCAAAAATAACGGACCTAAGTTAGTCCACCGACCCATCTGATATTTTTTTTTTATTTTTTTTTTTTCACATCTGTGTTCAATCCATCCAAAATGCTCACTTATGTAACATAACCAAAGGAAAATGACACAAAAAGGCCTCCTACTTTAAGGAACGATCCACATACCATCAACTGTCTTCAGTCACCCGCTGTGCATAAACTGAAGCCAGTTGAGGGTACATGTATATCCGTGTCTTATTCCTGCGATAAAGTTTATTTATTATGCCAAAGCTTAAGTTAGTTATACTAATTTATTTGAGCTCGATTGCGATAAAAGCTCAGAGCTTATATGAACCGCTCTCTAGTCCGCTTCCTGGGCAGAACCAGTATTGAGTGTTGTTTTATGATAGGCATCTGGTCGAGCGGGGGATCGAACCCGCAGCCTCTGGCGTATGCAGCCAACACTTAAGTTGAAATTTTTATCATAATTCATCATAAATGTGAAACGTTGACGATGGTACTGGAAAAGACAATACTATGTGGTTAGGTACATTTAACATTTATTAATACATTATTTTTATTTACGTATCAAATGATCTATTTGTTTTTAAAATATCACTTATATACCCAATTAAACCAAAATGAATGAATGTAAGTGTTTGCCGGTTAAACTCGCTATGTGTATAACTCTGATAACAACTAACTTAAATATACGAACATGCTAACATAATGTTGATATTTAAAAGAATCAAATGAAGGCATATATAACAAATATTGATTTACGGAAGACAGCTGGGAGGACGTGTTATCAACAAACCGATTTGTAATTTATTCTGACTATTAATTGTAAAGAGCCGTCGTAAATACATGCAGTGATATGCATTTTGTTTGTAAATAAAACTTTTGTTTGAGATTGCCAAACTCATTTCCATAACTGTTTTATAAGCTTAGTTTGGTTAAGCATATTTATTTTCACTATGATATTGTTTAAATATATACTTATATTGTCAGATAGGCTAAGATAACTCCACGTAATGGTTTACTAGTTCCATGAACTCGCTTATTTATAGGTATATTCTGGAAACAACTGACTAAAATACGCATATGTTAATACTGTTTTGAAATTTTAAAAGATCAAGACAAGTCAATATATTACACATACAGTGTATGGTATTTTATTTATGTCACAAAATTAACAGGTCGGAAACTATAACATCAGCACTAGTTTAAATAAAGAGAGTAACCAATTTACAGAAACAGAAATGAAACAATTGAAGGCAAACATTTGCTGAATGAGTATGCCAATTCTAAAAATAAATTAATATAACTAAATGTAATCTAGTCAAACAATATCAATTTAAATGCTGATATAGGATCGATTTACATTATACTTTCAGCAATAAATAATTCATATAGCAAGGTACATTCAGTTAAAATTTATATACGAAACATATCAATATGTTTCAGTACAGGGAAGACAAGTATATGTACTCAATTTTAAATTAATTGCAAAATAAACTGTAATTGCCCGCTTTACATTTACCGTGCAATGATGAGTCTGCACAATTATCAATTAAATTTGAATTGATTATACATGAGGGCAATTTATGAGAAATAATTTCACGCTCTTACGAGCAGATGCCTTTTTATATCATATGCATAACGAAAGTTTAACTTTTGATAAACAGTTTACATACATATTTCGTATATCGAACCTCCCCATATGTTACATCGCTGAACCCTTATTTAGAGTACATTAGTACATGAAGTTATATTGATTTTTTTTTCTGTTATATTGGCATACACTAAAATAAGATTCACTGTACTACTTTTATATGTATGTAAACTAAAATGAAATTACTTGCCCCTCATTAATAAAACATGACATATAAAAAAATCATTCAAAGTATTAAAGTATCAATTAATGGCCAAACTAAATATAGAACATATCGTTTAATGAACATAGGGGACAAGGAAAGTATAGTTTAAAGACCATGGCATACATAGAAAATGTCGGATAAATATCAAAACTCAAACAAAATATTGAGTGGACTCACGTATTCTTATTTGCTTTTATTTTTGCCCATCATATAAAACTCATATGAGTTTTTTTTGCCTATAATTCTGACCTAGTTTGGTCACACTCAAATGACAATTTAAGGTGATACAATATTCATAATGCATAAGGTTAAAGAAGAAGTGAAAGTAGAGTCAGAAAAAAGTAAAGAAAGGCTAAACGACATTGAGCAATACGGACGAAGAAACAACATGCGTATAACGGGCCTCCAGAACGACGGGCCATATCAAAGTTCACAAGAAACAGCATGGCACGTAACCAATTTTCTAAATGAGAAATGCAACTTGGGATATCTGTGCACCAAATAGATATAGCTCACCGGCTTGGAAAACACACTCCAGGTAAAAATAGACCGATAATTGTAAAGTTTGTGTCGCGTCAAGTAAAAAGTAACATTTTCTCACATGCAAAACTCCTAAAAAATACAGGAGTCTACATAAATGAAGACCTGGCGCGTCTTAACCAAGAAGTATTGTCATCAATGCGATTAAAATGTAAAGATAAGATAGAAAGAGCATGGTCTTTTGAGGGCAAACTATACAAAAAAACAAAAGAAGGAAACAAACCAGAAATCGTTTCATACAGTCAGTATGCCACGTGGTTAAATCTCTCATGGCCAGCAAAGAAGACCTCAGCCGAAGTATTACAAAAGAAGCAAAAGTAAACTTTTCGATACAGTGTAGTATGTGATATAATTATTTACAGTGTCACGCTTTAGGCAAAATATCGGAGGAAAATACCGATTCGGTAACATTTAAACACTTCAAACGGTGTTGTCACAATCTCGATGGACCACCTGTGTTAAAAATATTGATAGAAAAATTATTACGGTCAGATACATTTTACAAAGAAAAGGGACATAAATCGTGTATGAGTGTGGTTTAAATACATATGAAGCAACCATTATTTTAAATGGTATAAAAACAGCACTATCATAATAAATATAAAAAAAAAAAAAAACATACCATACTAGACAAAATTTTACGTGGCTTATAAAATAAATGTAAGCGATGTTTGTATACGCTTGGATATATATATATATACACTTTTTTTTATGATAAACAATTTTAAAAATCCGTTTGCTTATTTAAACAATGTTATTAAAAGTATTAACGTAATATTCACAAATATAAATCTTGCGTTTCGTTTTCTGCAAGATTTGTAAAGATGAATACACGTAAGAATGTGTGTACGATATATGTAATTAATTTCCCTCTTGCAACTCTTTTTATTTCGTTTCGCTAAGAGAAAAAAAGCAAGGAAGATTAAGGAGGACTAAACCAATAATTAAGTCAATAGGTTGATACTTTATTTCTGTGCTTGTAATATTGGTGATATCATATTAGTATATGTATGTGTGTATATGTATATGTATGTGTATGTGTATAAGTGTATGTATATGTATGTGTATGTATATGTATATATATATGTGTATATGTATATATATATATATATATATATATATGTGTGTATATATGTATGTTTATGTGTATATGTGTGAATGTATGTATGTGTATGTGTATGTACATGTTTTAGCCGATTATGTGATTGAAATACACAGGTACGGCCTAACTACTGAGTAAGTACAAAAAAACCCAAAATAATTATGATTTTGTAACATAATAATTACAAAAAACAGAATAATTATGATTTTGTAACGTAATAATATGACGACCAGGTAATTAATGTACATTTACGGGTGCGTGGTAAAATTATGGTTACATGTGTACATGGTTTTATATTATGTAATACAGATTAACAATGATTCTTTGAAATAAAAATTATTTTGTTATGTATCAGCAAAGATGGAATGTGACTATCAAAATAATAAAATATAATTACGTGTGTATATGAATGTTAGCAAGATAAAGTATGACTATCAATACAATAATGTATAATCACACATGTGTAATAAGACTTTAGTTATGTAGTTATATGTGTTGATAATATATGACAATGAAAACATATGTAAAATATGGTACGGTTTCATCTGTTAGGGTTTTAAAAACAGGTATGTGACAATATAAACATAAGTAAAAATAGGATAAGGTGTATCTATTAGACATTTAAAAAATGAAAGGGGACAATTTTGTTAATATGTGTAAGCAAAGATTAAATATGATTATTAATATAATACCCTATGTGTAGAAAATAATTTGTTAAGTGGGTATACATGTATATGCTGATACATGTATTCAAAAAAAAGGAGAAATTTTTTTGGTATGTGTAAAAATATGAAACAGGTTATTGATACAGTTTTTAAAATGTATAAGCACATGACTTTACCATAAAAGAAGATTGATGCTACTATACAATACAAACATAAGTAATTATATGATTCTGTTTAACTATTAGACATTTAAAATAACAAAGGAGAAAATATTGGTAAATGTAGGCAAGGTAAAATGTGAATATCAATATAATAATGTATATTCACATATGTACAAACATTTTGTTATGTATACTTCTTGATGTTATGTGACAGTATAAACACATGTAAAATATGATATGGTTTATATACTACGGTTTCTAAACAGAATAACTTTTTGATATACCTTTTGTTATGTGGAAAAAACATATGACATATGCTGGGTTCTTTTGATAAAATTTTGTTACTGAAAAAATTATGAAGTCTTTTAAAATGTTTTAGTCCAAGACTCTATACGAATGTAGAGGGATTTTTGTTAGTAACACAACTTTGTTGTACGTTGTTCTTTAAAATGTTTACATATTTATTTGTATACGTATTAATACAGACATGGAGTTGGAACCTAAATGATTATCTAAAGTGGGAAAAGGTGTTATATACACAATTAAATACTTATACAATATGAAAATAATTTTAAAGGATTTAAAAAAAAAATGTAATAAATTATTTTAAAAACATTATTGCAAATGTCAGACTAAAATTATACGTGGATAAAAAAAGTAACTGTTATGGAAAAGGCTTAACTGTAGCTATAGTTTTATCTCTGTAAAAATATGTTAATCTTATTCACACTAAAACTATATATGACGCTATTCTCTTTTCTTGTTGACCTACACCTTTACTCGACTTATCTGTTCCTACTATTTGAATGCTGCGGAAATGCACATAGTGCTGTTATGAACCGCATTCTCTTCCTGCTCATGTATAAATGGCTATGGATATAAAAGTTTTCACCTTTAACGTGAATGGTGCAGGTGAATATAGGAAAAGACGTCAGATTTTCGAATGGTTAAAGCATAATAAATATGACATATGTTTTTTGCAAGAACTACATTATAAAGAAGAATTTATGGACAAATGGAAACAAGAATGGGGAAGCAATGCTTTCTTTAGTGGCAATAGTTCAAACAGTACTGGTATAGGTATCGTATTTAGTTCTAAGATAGTTTTCACTGTTTTAGAATACAAGGAAGTTATTTCTGGGCGAATGCAAGTTTTAAAAATTCACATTAATGAAATGGAAATAGTTTTAATTAATATTTACGGACCAAATAATGACGACACAGAATTTTTTTTTAAGTTTAGAAGATATAATTAAACAATATGAGAATCAGACACTTATTATAGGGGGCGATTTCAATACCATAATTGATAATGAAAAAGATAAGAAAAATGGACGAACAAACACTAACAAAAAAAAAAACAGAGAAAAAATAAATGCTTTAATAAATGAATATGATTTAAATGATATTTGGAGAGTTTTTAATACAAACTCGAATCATTATACATGGCATTCAAATCATAAACCGCCAATATTTTGTAGGCTTGATTATTTTTTAACGTCATCAAACATAATAAACAAAACAACAAAATGTAAAATTTCCTCAGGAATCAGATCAGACCACTCACTAGTATATTTCACATTTAGTCCTTTAAATGAACAAAGAGGTCCGGGTTATTTCAAAATCAATAATAGCATTCTTTTAGATAACAACTACCAAAAGAAAATCCGAGATAGTATTAAATATATAGCTGAAATAAATAAAGAAGCGAATGCAAATACAAAATGGGAAATTATAAAAGGATCAATAAGAAAAGAAAGAATAAAATACTCCACTAAATTAAAGAAAGATAGTATTGAGATAGAAAATAATCTTACAAAAGAAATTGACAAATTGGAAATGGATTTATTAAATGATACAAACAATAACGAACTTTTAGAAAAAATAAATGAATGTAAACAAGAGAATTCAAACACTAATAAAAAACTAACAAATGGCATTTTAATCAGAGCAAAAGCAGAATGGATTGAAGGAGCAGAAAAAAATACAAAGTACTTCTCAAATCTAGAAAAATAGAATGCTGAAAATAAAAATATATCCAAGCTTATCAAGAACGACATAGAAATTACCAAAACACCAGAAATTTTATCAGAAACAAAATCTTTTTATGAAATGATTTATAAGAAAAATAAAAATGTAATAGATAGCAATGATTTTTTTAATAATGGGGATTTTAAAAAGTTAACAGATAATCAAAAATATACATGTGAAGGAAAATTAACGTCATATGAATGCACTGCAGCCTTAAAAGAAATGAACAATAATAAAAGCCCGGGATCTGATGGACTTACCACAGAGTTTTATAAAATATTTTGGAATGATATTAAATCATTTTTCTTAGACTCAATAAATTTATCATTTGAAACAAGTCATCTAACACAACTCCAAAAACAAGGGCTAATTTCTCTTTTACCAAAGAAAGATAAAGAACTAACAAATCTAAACAACTGGAGACCTATTACACTGTTGAATATTGACTATAAAATAGCGACAAAAGCGATAGCTAATAGAATGAAAAATGTACTACCAACTATTATAAGTAATTGTCAAACAGGTTTCCTAAAAAATAGGTATATAGGAGAAAATATTCGTTTACTCTTTGATGTAATAGATTTTACTAATGAAACAAATATTCCGGCATGTCTGGTTTTTGCAGATTTTGAAAAAGCGTTTGATAGCTTAGATCATGATTTTATGAAAAAACCTTTAGCAGCTTTTAATTTTGGTAATTCTTTTATACAGTGGATAACATTATTCTATAATGATAGTCAAAGTTGTATTTATAACAATGGACATATGTCGGAATTCTTCAAGATAGAAAGAGGTGTACGTCAAGGATGCCCACTTTCACCCTATTTATTTATCACGGCAATCGAAATTTTATCCTATATTATAAACAAAGATAAAGAAATAAAAGGTATTAAAATGGCAACAAATGAAATAAAATAACACTATGTTTGCAGACGACGCTACATTTATTACAGATGGGTCAAGAACATCAATGGAATCATTAATAAGAAATATTGAACATTTTGGCATATTATCTGGTCTAAAACTAAACAAGAAAAAAACTACTATATTGCGTTGTGGATCACTTAAAAATACCGATTTCTCTTGTAATAAAGAAAAGAATTTTAACTGGACTTCTGATAAAGCTTCTACGTTAGGGATGGTTTTAACAAATAACAAACACGATATTTTAAAAAATAACTTAATTCCAAAACTTGAACAATTTTATAAATGTATGAATAATTGGAAAAGGCATGATTTAACCCTTATTGGAAAAATTTCAGTATTAAAAACATTTGCACTGCCAAAACTCATTTATCCCTTAACAATACTTGAATTTCCCCCAAAAGATATTATCAAAACAATTAAAGATACCATGTTTAAATTTCTATGGGATGGGAAACCAGAGAAAATAAATAGAAAAATCATAATACAAGACTATTCAAAAGGAGGGTTAAAGATGATAGACATAGATGCTTACATAAATTCTTAAAAATGAAATGGATAAAAAGAATTTTAGATAAGGAAAATAAAGGACAATGGAAAGAAGTATACATAAAAGAATTGGAAGATTTAGGAGGGAAATTAGTCTTTAAAATGAATATAAAACATTCGGATGTTAAAAACATGCATATTAAATCTAATTTTTTGCGAGAAATATTACAATCATGGACAAAATTAAATTATTCGGAAATTGATCACAAAACTGAAACTGTTTCAAAACAGATAATATGGAATAATTCCTACATTAAAAATCACGGGAAAATGTTGTTTTATAAAAATTGGTTTGATAAAAGTGTAACATTTATAAAACACATTTATGACTATAGAAAAAAATCTTTTCTATCGTTTCATGATTTTAAATTGTATTTCAATATTGAAAATACTGACTTCTTTAAATACCACATTCTAATTAATAGTTTACCTGCGCAGTGGAAAAATAAACTTAAGGATGAAAATATAAATGCAAATAATATTCCACAATATCTCATAAATACAATTCATGACAATAAAACAAAAAATAACATTTTGTATTCGAAGCAAATTCAAAAAGAAGGGATAAGTATAGAAATAAAACCTCAGAAAAAATGGGAAGCTATATTCTCCGAAATAAATTGGAAGAAAACGTATAATATAGCAATATATTTCACAATTGATACACAGTTAAGGTATTTTCAGTATAAATATTTAATGAAAATTCTACCTTCAAACCGTTTCTTATTAAAATGTAAAATAGTAAATTCTAGTTTATGTGATTTTTGTAATATGCACGAAGAAACAATTATTCATTTATTTTGGGAATGTCCAGTAAGTCGAAACTTCTGGAATAGAATCGAAAATCTTTTGAGAGCAAAAGGCCTTCCGTTAACTCTGGATTACAAAAGCGTTTCGCTTGGTATCACAAAACTAAAAAAAAAAGATTATAAAATTGTTAACTTTATATTAATTATAGCAAAATATTTCATATTCTCTAATAAATATAACAAAACCATCCCAAACTACAAATGCTTTTTACAATATCTACAAAAAAGAATAGAGATAGAAAAAATCATAGCTCTTAAAAAGGATAAATTAGATGTCCACAACGAAAAATGGAAAGATTTTGATAATTCTGAATCCATTTTTGTCCAGTGACCCACTGTGTTATTGGTTCATAGATAAAAGGAAAAAAATATACACAACAGCGCATGTATTCAAATAGTAGGATAGATTCTGTCCCTAATTCTTTTTTTTTCTTCTTCTTCTTTTCCTTTATATCCTCCTTTCATTCTATATTTAGTAAATATTATTTACACTCATCTCTATGATCAAAAACTTTTTTTGGGATGCATAAATGTATTATAAACATGTATTATATTATTCTGTCACTTAGATATCATTTGATCATTTATTGAATGTATGTATTATGTTTGTGGATTGTAAAAAAAAATAAACTTAATAAAAAAAAAAAAAATATATTCATAATGCAAAAAGCAATTCTTTCTATGAATCAAAGGCCATAACTGTTTACTCTGGCCTGACCCGGCCAGTTTCAGACGCTTTATTTTCAATAATATTATGTTAAGGCTTTGTTTCAATCTAATGACGAATACATTTGTCACAGTATTTACAAGACAAATATTGGCATTTTTCAGTCAATCAAGGGCATAAATTTGATCTATTTTAATTCTATAAAACCTTGTTAAGGTTTTTATTTCAATAAACTTATCACAAATTTCGTCCTAATCTGATGACAAAATAAAGATGCTATAGGGTCAATAAGATAATCATCTGCATTTGTTTTCAATAAATCAAAAGCCATAACTCTGTCCACACTGTTTTACAGGCTGGTTTACAATAATTACAAATACAAGTACAAGCTTGTTATTATGAATTTCCTACAGATTCAAATTTATCAAGATTTATTCCAAATAAATATTAACTTTGTCGAAATTAAATATAAAATAAATATTACAAAGCAAATAAAATTACCGTACTGTAATTATATATACCATTGATACAACGTTCACTTGAAGTTAAAACCTTTCCAAATCGTTCATTCTACAACTACACAATAACAACATTATCGGTCAATGTACAGCATTTCATATAAAACATTTTGATTACATGAACAAAGCTCAGAACTGGACCGTTTAAGTCTGAGATTTAGACTCGGAATCCAATTGAAACAAAAATATTCTTCAACTAGCAGCAATTAAACAACCAGTTAACTATATATTTTTTTTTTTTGTTGTTTTTTTTTTGCAGAAATAAGCACTTTTAAATAAATAATCATTTCACAGAAAGTGTGAAAGAATCACATTTATTACCCATAATTGTATGTTTACAAGGTTTTAACAACAATGATATTTTAGTCTGATGCCGGTCCACATACTCAGATATGATGAGTTTAGACCCGTACCAATCGTCAGTGTAGATGAGCGAGTGTTATTTCAGCTAAATCATTTATTTTCATCCAATTAAATTTTGTAGGAAAACACTATTTTAGAATAATACAAATGCAGGGTCATATCAATTGAACAATTTGTATAATTATATCCTATTATTATCCGATGTATTTATTTGACAGTCATGCCTAATCATATCGAGAACATAAATTTTACAAGCATATCCTGAAAAGGTTATTTGGTCTTCTGTTTCACCAACATTTTACTTAAATACTTAAAATCTTAACAAGGTTTTAACTGGTTATATATCTATTATATAATCAATACCAATGGGATACTATGAAGTTTGATTGGAAATGTTCTAAAGTTAGGATCACATGAATGCTTTTAATAGATTTAAGTTAGTGAAAATATTTAAGTATATGTTGGTGAAACAAGAGCCAGTTCCCAGAAAGAAATAACCAGTGTATATGTGTCAAGTCAGGTATATATCACATATCGTTTTTGGACGATAGGTCCATCGTACTGTAAATAAAGTTCCACCTTAAACTCCCCTGACCAGTTCACATAAGTGTAACCATACGTTAAGGGCACAACTCTATTAATACGTCACAACTAAGGTTCGTCAAGATCATTACTGATACACGTATGTTGGAGAAACGCATAATGAAATAAATATTTAAATACATGTTCGGTATAATCTGTGTTACGCATGCTTTTTAGTAGCCGGATTAGTTAAATACTCATCAAATAAGTGACACACACACGTTAACTGTTTCATGGGAAAGAAGTCTTCTCTCTGTGCTGTGTTGCATAAATATTCCGCAAAATATCCAATACGAGATCTTGCCCATGTTTTTTACACATAGCATCAATCTCATTCTGACACTTTTTCATCCCTTCTTGTAATTTATTTATTTGTTTGATGTAATCATCAGTTTGTGAATTTAGCGACTCAGTGTTGGGCTTCTTACTGTGCTCTCGTATACACCAAAGATCATACACTATGGACAAAACACTTAGGCCAAACCCAAGCTTACTTACTTGACCTACAACCCTACCAATTGAATTACTACTAGAAATGTTCTTTGTTACACTTGTTATCTCAGCACCTCTGGCTACACTATCAGTGTGTTTAACTGAGTTCTCAGCAACATCAATTACTGATTTAGTTACCGATTTAGAAGCAGCCTGTGCTATATCATCAGCTGTACTCTTTACTACCTCTCCGGTCTGTTGAATTATCTTAGCAGTAGATTCGGCAATTGTACTGGAAGTATCAAGCATCTTTGTAACTTTATCTACCTGTTGGATTGTGTTGGTCGTTGATTTGGCAGCTGTACTTGCACCATCGACTACCTTAACTACTTTATTGACATGTTGGACTGTTTTAGTCGTTGATTTGACGATTGCGCTTCCGCCATCAACTGCTACATTTATGACCTTTTTACTCTGCTGTATGGTCTGGGTTGTTGATTTGACAATTGTGCTTGCGCCATCAATTGTTTTCACTACTTTCTCTACCTGTTGCCCTGCACTGGCCGTCGATATTACAACTGTGCTTGTGCAATCAACTGCTTTCACTACTTTCTCTGCCTGTTGCACTGCACTGGCCGTCGATTTGACAACTTTGCTTGCGCCATCAACTGCTTTCACTACTTTCTCTGCCGGTTGCACTGCACTGGCCGTCGATTTGACAACTTTGCTTGCACCATCAACTGCTTTCACTACTTTCTCTGCCTGTTGCACTGCACTGGCCGTCGATTTGACAACTTTGCTTGCGCCATCAACTGCTTTCACTACTTTCTCTGCCTGTTGCACTGCACTGGCCGTCGATTTGACAACTTTGCTTGCGCCATCAACTGCTTTCACTACATTCTCTGCCTGTTGCACTGCACTGGCCGTCGATTTGACAACTTTGCTTGCACCATCAACTGCTTTCACTACTTTCTCTGCCTGTTGCACTGCATTGGCCGTTGATTTGACAACTGTGCTTGCGCCATCAACTGCTTTCAATACTTTCTCTGTATGTTGCACTGCACTGGCCGTTGATTTGACAACTTTGCTTGCGCCATCAACTGCTTTCACTACATTCTCTGCCTGTTGCACTGCACTGACCGTCGATTTGACAACTTTGCTTGCACCATCAACTGCTTTAACTACTTTCTCTGCCTGTTGCACTGCATTGGCCGTTGATTTGACAACCGTGCTTGCGCCATCAACTGCTTTCAATACTTTCTCTGTATGTTGCACTGCACTGGCCGTTGATTTGACAACTGTGCTTGCGCCATCAACTGCTTTCACTACTATCTTTGCCTGTTGCACTGCACTGGCCGTCGATTTGACAACTTTGCTTGCGCCATCAACTGCTTTCACTACTTTCTCTGCCTGTTGCACTGCATTGGCCGTCGATATGACAACTGTGCTTGCGCCTTCAACTGCTTTCACTACTTTCTCTGTATGTTGCACTGCACTGACCGTTGATTTGACAACTTTGCTTGCACCATCAACTGCTTTCACTACTGTCTCTGCCTGTTGCACTGCAATGGCCATTGGTTTGACAACTTTGCTTGCGCCATCAACTGCTTTCAATACTTTCTGTGTATGTTGCACTGCACTGGCCGTTGATTTGACAACTGTGCTTGCGCCATCAACTGCTTTCACTACTGTCTCTGCCTGTTGCACTGCAATGGCCGTTGATTTGACAACTGTGCTTGCGCCATCAACTGCTTTCAATACTTTCTCTGTATGTTGCACTGCACTGGCCGTTGATTTGACAACTGTGCTTGCGCCATCAACTGCTTTCACTACTATCTTTGCCTGTTGCACTGCACTGGCCGTCGATTTGACAACTTTGCTTGTGCCATCAACTGCTTTCACTACTGTCTCTGCCTGTTGCACTGCAATGGCCGTTGATTTGACAACTGTGCTTGCGCCATCAACTGCTTTCAATACTTTCTCTGTATGTTGCACTGCACTGGCCGTTGATTTGACAACAGTGCTTGCGCCATCAACTGCTTTCACTACTGTCTCTGCCTGTTGCACTGCAATGGCCGTTGATTTGACAACTGTGCTTGCGCCATCAACTGCTTTCAATACTTTCTCTGTATGTTGCACTGCACTGGCCGTTGATTTGACAACTGTGCTTGCGCCATCAACTGCTTTCACTACTATCTTTGCCTGTTGCACTGCACTGGCCGTCGATTTGACAACTTTGCTTGTGCCATCAACTGCTTTCACTACTTTCTCTGTATGTTGCACAGCATTGGCCGTCGATTTGACAACTGTGCTTGCGCCTTCAACTGCTTTCACTACTTTCTCTGCCTGTTGCACTGCACTGGCCGTGGATTTGAGTAATGTGCTTGCGCCATCAACGGCTTTCACTACTTTTTCTGCCTGTTGCACTGCATTGGCCGTTGATTTGACAACTGTGCTTGCGCCATCAACTGCTTTCAATACTTTCTCTGTATGTTGCACTGCACTGGCCGTTGATTTGACAACTGTGCTTGCGTCATCAACTGCTTTCACTACTATCTTTTCCTGTTGCACTGCACTGGCCGTCGTTTTGACAACTGTGTTTGCGCCATCAACTGCTTTCACTACTTTCTCTGCCTGTTGCACTGCACTGGCTGTTGATTTAACAACTGTTATTGCGCCATCAACTGCTTTCACTACTTTCTCTGCCTGTTGCACTGCATTGGCCGTCGATTTGGCAACTGTGCTTGCGCCATCAACTGCTTTCACTACTTTGTCTTGTAATTCTAACACACATTGTCTGATAAATATAGCCAGACAATTAAGATTCTGTATATGGTGTTCAATTTTGTCATTTTTCATTCGCACTTCTTGTTGATATTTCTGATTTGCTTTACGAGCTGAATACATGCATGTAGCCGAAGTCAACATTGAGCCCCCAGATGCAAGTAATGATGCTCCACCGGAAAAGGGTGCCAATAAAACCCCTGCCAATCCAGTTGTATTTCCAACAAGAGAACGTTTCGAAAGTCCCAAATGGGTACGGCTATGGTCCTCATTCAACTCAAATATTTCTGATTTTAGTATTTTGATAGCGCTTATATGTTCTTCCCATTGGTTATTTATATCAGGAAACAGATTTGCTGCCATTCTGCTTGATTGATCTTTTTTCCTGTAATGATATCAGATATAAAATTAAGACGATTTACAACAGTATGATTTGAAATAATTTGAAATTCAACGCGAAAAACTATTTTTAAGAGAAAATTGAAATAGAAATATATATATATATGTAAACAGCTTCCGTAAACATTAAAAAACCTTTGATTACAACATCTGTTCTCATGTCTACATGTATTCTAAACTGATTTATTTTCCGTTCATCACCTTAACTGTATTGTTATTGTATGTATTATTTGTATCATAAAATAATTGTATATATGCAGAGATTTCTTTAACACCTTGTCTGAAATAGGTATACTAATGATCTTACATGCGGGTAGAAATATATTTCATGTGTTTGTTATATTCATGATTAGAGTGGCATAAAGGTGTTTACTTTATATATAAATACACAACTTATTTATGAACGACAAACATTTTCGTGAATATGCATCGACTTCCAGGAACTTATAACAGCCGATCAAATTTTACACGGAAATAAACCGTAATTTCAATATATCTTTTGTGATCAGTCATTCTAATATACAAATCTATTGCTTGGCAAACGGAATAATCGTAAGATTTCCGATCAGTTCTATCACTCGGTATTAGAACATTTCGTTGGAACCTATTGTTTTATATGAGAAGTCGTTTATGGAGCACTGTAGGAAAACATAATGTTGCTGGGACAACCACCCGCTATGTAGAAATAATACCTTAGCGGCGATATAAATCTATCTTTAAACATAACCGTTTACGAACGTTTTCACAACTATTTTTTTCTCTCTGCTTTCCATTAAGAAACCAAACAACAGAGATATAGAGAAATAGAGAAATGTGTAGAAGATTTCAACTGTACTCAGAAATAATTATAGTATGAAATATGTAATGTAATACGACATTTGCATTTTACATATTAAAAGAAAAACATGATATGTATCTTTATTCAAAAATAAACACAAGCGCCAACGACGCATTTAATGTGATACATATTTATATACCGTGTTAATGTGCAGTTGATGAATGCCATACATGACAGATCTGTATTGATTTTCGTATAACATTACCCCAGACCGTTTTAAAAACGATAAAGCAATGAAACATAGTGTCAAAGAGTGTTGCTTCAACTTTGAAGTAAATAAACCACTCCACCGTTTTGATTAATATGATGTTGTATTGCTGTATACATATCCATGCTCGATTGAAAACGGACGTAACAGTTTTAAAGTTTGATACGTTTTTAAATTCCTTAACACGAGACACAAGATGTGACGAAAGAGCGACTTGTCTTTTTTGTTCTACACGCCGTTTTTATCAATTAAGTACACGGCGTGTGTGTTAATTGGTAAGAGTGTACATACCAGTGACGTAAATACATTGATATTGACACCTTTGCTCCAATCCATTACAACCACAAAACATATTGTTAACAAATGACTGTCGTGGAATCAGATACCAAGCTTTTAGCGGTCCTCCAATGCATCAGAACGATGTAAGAAAAACACTTAAATGTTATATATTGTTCTTTCTCTTTTTTTACTTTTTTCTGTCCTTCGCTTTTTCGTTTGCACTGATCTTTGGATTATTTTTACATTATTGAATGTTATTGTCATCTTGAGCCAATATTAAATTTGTTTGCGTATCAAACGTTCATGTTTACTCAAATATTGGATCCAACAATATTTAATTGAAACTAACCCTGAACATTGTTTCTGGTGAGTAGTTAGCAGACTCATTATAGAAATGTGAGTAGTAAGCAGACTCATTATAGAAATGTGACATGTGAGAAGTAAGCAGATTCATTATAGAAATGTGAGTAGTAAGTAGGCTCATTATAGAAATGTGAAATGTGAGAAGTAAGCAGACTCATTATAGAAATGTGAGTAGTAAGCAGACTCATTATAGAAATGTGAGTAGTAAGCAGCCTCATTATAGAAATGTAATGTGAGTAGTAAGCATACTCATTATAGGAATGTGAGTAGTAAGCATACTCATTATAGACATGTAATGTGAGTAGTAAGCATACTCATTATAGAAATGTGAGTAGTAAGTATACTCATTATAGAAATGTAATGTGAGTAGTAAGCATATTCATTATAGAAATGTAATGTGAGAAGTAAGCATATTCATTATAGAAATGTAATGTGAGAAGTAAGCATATTCATTATAGAAATGTAATGTGAGAAGTAAGCATACTCATTATAGAAATGTAATGTGAGTAGTAAGCATACTCATTATAGACATGTAATGTGAGAAGTAAGCAGACTCATTATAGAAATGTAATGTGAGTAGTAAGCATACTCATTATAGACATGTAATGTGAGAAGTAAGCATACTCATTATAGACATGTAATGTGAGTAGTAAGCATACTCATTATAGATATGTTATGTGAGTAGTAAGCATACTCATTATAGAAATGTAATGTGAGTAGTAAGCATACTCATTATAGACATGTTATATGAGTAGTAAGCATACTCATTATAGAAATGTAATGTGAGAAGTAAGCAGACTCATTATAGAAATGTAATGTGAGTAGTAAGCATACTCATTATAGACATGTGAGTAGTAAGCAGCCTCATTATAGACATGTGAGTAGTAAGCAGACTCATTATAGAAATGTGAGTAGTAAGCAGACTCATTATAGACATGGGAGTAGTAAGCAGACTCATTATAGAAATATGAGTAGTGAACCACTACTTACAGCCATTTGTATGGTACATGTGTGTATATCTCCGCGTATATTTTCAACAATACTCGATATTAATGATATTGGGACATTTAAAGTATCTGTATAGTTTGTAAAGATTTAACTTTGAGAAATCTTAAGTTGGGCATATTAATCTTATTCAAATTTTTAAAATCACACATCTACAACAGTGGTATAATGTCTTTAAATAAAAAATAATTAACAATAATTACTTCTCTGTTTGTATTTGTATTGTCGCTGTTAATGGTCGTTCTCAACGCTCTTTATTTTGTTTTAACAATGTCTGATCTTCCTTAATGTGTGTGTTTAATTCGATATATGTATAACTAGATAAGAAGCAAACATTCAAAACAATATCTTCTGATTAACATGTCATGTTATAGGATTACTATAAACACATACGGAATTACAAGTGTTTTATCAGAATAAGTATTATACAACGATATGCTGGTAACGAAACACAACGAAATATAAGTAATAGTCACACAAGATCCAATGCATAATGCGTCTTTCGAATTGTCTCTTCCCTGGCAGTGAGTAAACAATGGGGTTTAATGTCAATTTCAACATAATAAAGGTCATACCGTTCTATTGGTGGAGAAGACTTCAGATTAAATCCGCATAAAGCTATCGTCCTTCCGTAAATAACTGGATAAAAGGATCTTTGATTCTTGTTTTTTGACCCCTGCGACATGACTCTGAGTAGAACAAACCATCCTGAAAACATGAACAGTAAAACATTAAAAAATGAATATAACCACATAGTCAATCTATGATACACTGATCTAGTTACAGCAGTCCTTAAAGCAAACGATAAATTCAGATTACAACTGGCTTCTGGTATAAACGATATTTATTACGATATATTGCATGAATGTTAACAAAAGTATTTTACCTTGGTCGATATTGATATACTAGTATATTACAGGTACACACATCGTCGGATGCTGCTGCTTCTTCTACTACTTATACTGATACTATAACTACTACTAAGACTATGACTACGACTGCTACTACTATTGTTATTAATACTATTAATAATACTACTACTTCTTCTACTACTACTTCTCCTACTTCTACTGCTGCTGCTGCTACAGACCCTAAACCGCTCAAGTACCCCATAATTGCACTCCGTTTGCGCTCCGTTCGCGCTCCGTTTACGCTCCGTTTGCGTGCACTCGATTAAGTGCGGTTAATTTAATGCACTCACAAACGCAAGTATTCGCTCACGAGCAATGTTTACTATCTTTATTTTGTTTTAACAATGTCTGATCTTCCTTAATGTGTGTGTTTAATTCGATATATGTATACCTAGATAAAAAGCAAACATTCAAAACAATATCTTCTGATTAACATGTCATGTTATAGGATCACTATAAACACATACGGAATTACAAGTGTTTTATCAGAATAAGTATTATACAACGATATGCTGGTAACGAAACGCAACGAAATATAAGTAATAGTCACACGAGATCCAATGCATAATGCGTCTTTCGAATTGTCTCTTCCCTGGCAGTGAGTAAACAATGGGGTTTAATGTCAATTTCAACATAATAAAGGTCATACCGTTCTATTGGTGGAGAAGACTTCAGATTAAATCCGCATAAAGCTATCGTCCTTCTGTAAGTAACTGGATAAAAGGATATTTGATTCTTGTTTTTTGACCCCTGCGACATGTAGCTCCTGGACATTATTTACTATTAAAAGTACCCAGTTTCTACTGGTGTTACAAGGCAGTGTTTCCGACTTTAAGATGGTAGAAATAATACATAAAAGTCCTCTTGCTGGGCCACATTAGAACGTAGACCCTTCATTCGAACAAACTTGAAACCCTACTCAAATGTATCATTTATATCAAATATGAACATATTTGACTGTTCGGGTTTTGAGAATCAACACGATGAAAAATCATCATCATCATCATCATCATCATCATCATCATCTCTCTCTCTCTCTCTCTCTCTCTCTCTCTCTCACACACACACACACACACACACACACACACACACACACACACTATCTTTTTTCTTCCCTTTATCTCTCTCACACACACATACATACACACATACACACACACAAACTATCTTTTTCTCCCCCCCCCTCTCTTTCTCTCTCTCTCTCTCTCTCTCTCTCTCTCTCTCTCTCTCTCTATATATATATATATATATATATATATATATGTGTATTACTTACATATCAGTTACTGGTGTTGTCCATATGTCTTTTTTTTATTTGTGGTTCAGGTACGGTCCTATTCCGATATATTGCACACTTTGTGTTCGTATCTTTACTATGTAATCCAAGTCGAATATCCAAATAACAAAAACCTGTCGTTTTATCAGGCGGCAGTAAGATATCTACCTTATTTACATTATTACCGATCCGCAAAAATTTAAACTCTATGCTTAACTTAATACCACTCCAAATGCTCAGCAATGTTCAATGTAATTAGTAAATATCGATCGTTCACTGCCTGCCGCCCGTCTGATTTGCAGTTATAATACGAACACACAATATAAGAAAAGTATTTTTACATCATATGACTTCTAGGAAAACCATTGTATTGATTTATAGAAACAGGATATTAGCCGTATTAGCCGTAGTTATTATTAGAAGCTGGAAAACCATGCCGTTACTTTAAATAGGACAAAGCGGATAACCTCTTCCCATTTGTGTTTTAAAAAGCATGGCAACCAATAAGAATATATCTTACTACTAGTTTGTCTTTTTGGCATTTGTGAATGTTAGAGTCATGTTACGTCCACACTGCATGCCGTTAAAACCCTGACAGCTAGAGTGAGGTCGATTTTACAAAGGGAACTGATTAAGTTATAAAAGGGAACTAATGAAGTTAAAATGGGAACTGAATGGGTAAGGACGTGAACTGGTTTGGTTACAAACGAAACAGATTATGTTAGAAAGGGGACTGATTTAGTTACAAATGGGAACTGATTAAGTTATCAATCGAAACTGATTAAGTTAAAAAGGGGAACTGATTTGGGTTAAAAAGGGGAACTGATCGAGTTACAAAATTAATTTCATTGAGTTTCAAAGGGGAACTGGTCTAGTTAGAAAGGGAACCGATTGGGTTATAAAGTAAACTAATTGAAATGCAAAAGGAACTGCATCAATCGCGTCAAAATCAGATCTACTTTAAAGCTTTCATACTCATCGTACAGTAAAGAATGGAAGCTTAAAGTTGATATAATTTTAATGAGATTGGAACTGAATGGGTTACAAAGGGTATTTGGTTACAAATGGGAACTGATTAGGTTACAAAGGGAATCAGTGGTAGAGCGTTTTTTCACGAAAACCAAATCGAGCGTCATTAAAACCCTGCTTGGTTTCACACCAATTTTTTGTTTGGTTTCTTAAGGTTAGACAGAAAATCTTACCAATAGTATTTAATAAAGTTATCCCTCGATAGTTAGAAGGATGACCAACATCCCCTTTTTTAAGAATAGGGACAATTACACCAAGCCTCGCGGTAAATACCCGAGTCATAGATATAATATTAAACATCGTACACAATTTAGGACTTATAAAATCATTCCCTTCAATAAAAAAATGGCTACATTGTTATAATAATCGGCGCTAATGAAGAAATCTTGTTACAAAGGGAACTGATCGAGTTACAAATCGAACTGATTAAATGGGTCCTATTGTGGTTATATTACATATAAAGTTCATCAAGATGGGTGGAAACTACATGTTTTTGCATTTTATTTTTTCATGATTCACGAATGCCGTATCATGACCTAACAGGTGCAGAATTAAATGTACTCTATACACGGGTACCAAATCACATGTACAGTTTTTTCATGAGTGCGAAAAAGCACACATTTGTCACCATCGTGCTACAGCTAGTGAAGCTCCAAGATATACCTCACGAGAAAGGTTAGGACGCCTATTCGCGTTCTGTGATTTGAGTTATTATCTAGGCAGAAATTTATAAAAAAAAAAATTAACTAAAAATTGCCAAAATATGACGTTGTAAAATTCAGAATCATCAACAGAAATGTTAATTTTAAGTAAATCTACTAAGATTGTTTTATTCATGAAACTTAATATTTGAAAACGTGTAGGCTAACTTTATTCTTTATATCATTATATCAAGTCAAAATGATATTGTCGAGGTTGATCTAAACATGAATTGTATATATTGTTTTAAAACTTGCAATAAAATTAACACGACCTGAAATGTTTCTTCTACTAGGAATCACGGCTTTTAAACGTAACTTCTACATTCTCGTTACTGGATCAATTTCATTGACTGAGGAAGTAGTCAACATCAACAGACGATCATGTCAATCTATGTAAAATCAAATGTTCAATATCGGAAAATCTGAGCGATTTTATTGGCTTTGAAAGTAGAACAACATTTAATTACAAGTTCATCAGAATACATTAACATCGTCTAGCGACTTTAGCTCTGAACGATTATCCGGATTATTAAACAGGTATATTATTTGGAATAACAAACAAAGACGTTTATAATATATATATAAACATTGTCTTCTGTCTCTCTCTCTGTCTCTTTATCAATATGATCTCTCTTTCTCTCTCTCTTTCTGTCTTTCTCCTCTCTGTCTGTCTGTCCGTCCGTCCGTCCGTCCGTCCCTCCCTCCCTCCCTCGCTCCCTCCCTCCCTCCCTCTCTCTCTCTCTCTCTCTCTCTCTCTCTCTCTCTCTCTCTCTCAAAACACACATCAATTTCCTTTCAGAAATCGCTATAGTGATATAAGAATGCCACCCATCCAACGTATACATTACATATACGGCTACTTCGCCGCGTAAACAGCGATCAGTACGCATGATACCAAGATACTTCCTGTTAATTGTTAACACGTGTTTGGACAAAAACCCGCTTTTTTTCATAATGTTTTCACCATTTTACAGAAAATATATATAGGCATTATATTTAAGTTCAACAGTTCTTGTGTTTTTTATCAGGAAATAACTATTTTAGATCGATTTGTTCTAAAGCAGGTGCTTTAATGAAGTGTTAATGTGATTATATCTATGATAAAGTCATATGGGTAACTGACTTCGAAATGTATACGTAGCATGATTTGATACCTCGTGTTAGCTACATAAATTCTGTTATATTTAAAACAATATGAAATGTTGTCATTATGTTCTATCTTTAATGTATATTTCTTAAACAACATTTTAAGTAAACATTTCCGCTTTAGAACCTAGCTACTCTGACACAATAGCCAACCAAACTGCTCTGACATAATAGCCATCTTAACTTTAGAACCTAACTGCTCTGACATAATAGCCATCTTAACTTTAGAACCAAACTGCTCTGACATAATAGCCATCTTAACTTTAGAACCAAACTGCTCTGACATAATAGCCATCTTAACTTCAGAACCAAACTGCTCTGACATAATAGCCATCTTAACTTCAGAACCTAACTGCTCTGACATAATAGCCATCTTAACTTTAGAACCTAAATGTTCTGACATAATTGCCATCTTAACTTTAAAACTTACTGCTCTGACATAATAGCCATCTTAACTTTAGAACCTAACTGTTCTGACATAATTGCCATCTTAACTTTAGAACTTACTGCTCTGACATAATAGCCATCTTAACTTTAGAACCTAAATATTCTGACATAATAGCCATCTTAACTTTAGAACCTAAATATTCTGACATAACAGCCATCTTAACTTTAGAACTTATCTGCTCTGACATAATAGCCATCTAAACTTTAGAACCTAACTGCTCTGACATAATAGCCATCTTAACTTTAGAACCAAACTGCTCTGACATAATAGCCATCTTAAATTTGTATTTTTACATACCGTACCTGTTTGTCATCCGAAAACCAATGTTTTGTATTTGTATTAGGCAATATGTTATAATTATACTTATGTTAAAGTTACGCCAACATTGGCCTTGTACGTATTAATAACCCGTCTCGTATTTAAAACGCCACATGTAATGATGCTTTATTTCAAACGTCAATTGAAAACATTGTTTTTTGTTTACATCATTTCTGGGTTGTTTTATTTTGCGCAATATTTATAATGAAAGGTAAATGTACATGCTGGTATATTCCTCTTTTTTGCTATCTACATTTCAGTGTTTTATAGCGGTATACATGTATATTCCTTAATAAAGAAAACAATTGTAGCTCTAAGTTCTATAAGTTATATCGACACGAATATAAATGTATACACAATCTGCTATATCCTTCATTCTAATATGCTTATTTGTTGTACTTATTCATGCGTACAAAAATATAAATGTTTACTTAATATGCTATATCCTTCATTCTGTTATGTTTATCTGTTGTATTTATCCATGCGTACACGAATATAAATGTGGACTCAATCTGCTATATCCTTCATTCTCTCTAATAAGGATGCGTAATGCATACAAGCAGTGTGACAATAAGGTAAGATATTAAGCTGTCTATTATTACAAAATCAATACAATATAATAGTAAATCATATCAGGTATACATGTACATACTTTATAATTGTCAACGTCACGACCTTGTTAAAACGTAAAGCTTGTCGGTTTGGCTAGTTAACACGGCCGTCCATACGAGTCAGTGATTTCAAACAAAGTATTTATTTGGTTAGGACGAAGACGTAAACATCTATTTTTAGATATTTGGAATTCCATATTATGGTTACAAGAGCGTATCATTACTCGTTCATATAAAGGCGACCCAGCTGTACAAGTTGTGTCTGTTTCCATAAATTAGTATACAATTTACCAAAATAGTGCTACATGTTTTATCAAACAATGGTTTAATTTTGTTTTACTTCTTTCGTTTTTGTTCACTAGGCTGGTAAATGTTTACATACGTGTACTCAATACAAATATGTGTAGGCTCTTAATATTTTACAAGTTTAATAAGCACATGGACTAATTATATATAAGATATTATTCGCAACACATGTATCACTTAGAAGCTGTACAATACATGTTTTACAAAGCAAAATCATTTAGCATGGAAATAATTTTGACTTAATATTCCAAAACCAGTGTCGGAGGTTGGGGGCGATTGGCATGGTTTGACTATTCGTTCTTAGGCAGTGAATATTCTAAAAGTTTCGGTATTAAGCACATAAACTTAAAACAAACACAAATTATTCGCAACACATGTATAACTAAAAAGCTGTGCAATACATGCTCTAAAAAGCAAAATTGCTGAACATTGAAATAAATTTGACTTGACTATACCAAAACCAGGGTCAAGTGTTGGAGAAGGGTGTGGGAGGGAGGTGCCTAGTTTTTTTTATTCGTTCTTAGCAAAAAGGAATGGACGAGTTTTTAGATAGAAAACATCACACCAAGGCATCAAAAAAGACTATATTTCTTGATTTACTTTATTCATATACGTCATATAGTTGACGAATATCATCATGAATTGTACATACGTGAATTTCGAAATGCAGTCTTAAACGTGCAGATCAAATGTAATTTTGAAAAATCGGTGGCAAAAACAGAAGAAATAGTATAAAATCAAGAAAACATTGCGTAGTGTGATATCATCATAAAAAACGCAATTCGTGAAAAACCAAGACTGTTTACATGTACCATAATTCATGTGCCCACAAACTTACATACCATTATTTCAGTATTTTTATGGGGTTTAACGTCATTTTCAACACATTTCATGTTATATATGCATATCCAGTTGTATTACTGGAGGAAAACCTCATAATGACTCTGAGTAGAACAAACCATCCTGAAAACATGAACAGTAAAACATTAAAAAATGAATATAACCACATAGTCAATCTATGATACACTGATCTAGTTACAGCAGTCCTTAAAGCAAACGATAAATTCAGATTACAACTGGCTTCTGGTATAAACGATATTTATTACGATATATTGCATGAATGTTAAAAAAAGTATTTTACCTTGGTCGATATTGATATACTAGTATATTACAGGTACACACATCGTCGGATGCTGCTGCTTCTTCTACTACTTATACTGATACTATAACTACTACTAAGACTATGACTAAGACTGCTACTACTATTGTTATTAATACTATTAATAAAACTACTACTTCTTCTACTACTACTTCTCCTACTTCTACTGCTGCTGCTGCTACAGACCCTAAACCGCTCAAGTACCCCATAATTGCACTCCGTTTGCGCTCCGTTCGCGCTCCGTTTACGCTCCGTTTGCGTGCACTCGATTAAGTGCGGTTAATTTAATGCACTCACAAACGCAAGTATTCGCTCACGAGCAATGTTTACTATCTTTATTTTATACTCCTGTCAGCGTTCGCTTCGTTCGTTCAGCGTTCACTCATCCACCCAGTTCGGTTTCCGGCCCATAACCAATCGCAACCTCTCAACTCTTAAAATGATTCCATATTGACTTTTTAATTGAAGCTGTTAAAAAATGGAGCAATAAAAAAATGTTTCCATGGGATTTAGTCAAGGTAATTGAATTCATAATCCGATTGTTTTTCTACATATTGTGTCACCCGTAGGGCGAAAGGTTGTAAATTTCGGATAAACCATTACTGATAATAGGGAAGATTAACGGAAGAGTCTATATTTTGATATGTGATCAGTGGTCTGTGTGATCAAAGAATATCGCACGTTCTACCGACTTCTACTATCCAGATCAAATGTGTTTACGTCAGTAACTTCTTTGATATATCGCAAGCCGTTTTTTACAGGAAAGCAAAACAAATATCCACAAAATTTATAGATACATCATCAACATAAACTAAATATATTGTAATTGTTATTAATAATTCAATACCGCTTATACGTCTTTGGATTAACAGTAATCCATTCATTTGATCAGTATAAGCAGTGACCTAACAATATGTGGATATGTCACTGGTGTTTGTTAATGTTCAAACTAAAATCAGCTTTATAATCAATAATAAAATTATGCAATACATGGGTGATGAAAAATTTATTATAATTCGTGCGATGGGATTTGACATATAAAATAATAAATGATTTTTGAAAAATAATAATCTTGTAGTGTTTTTCTAGATTTGGGTCTGAATGTGGCTTCACTAAACTTAAAAAAAGATATTCTCATATTATAAGTTTAATAAATATTTTCGTTATGATTATGTATATATATGTACCTGAAATGAACATTTTTTCAGTGTTTCTCAAATTATATTTTTACTGATAGCATGATTCATGTTAATATATTAATTAAAATACAAACTGTATTAAACTTGTTTGAAAATGTACCCACTGTGCTATACCGCTACTTATATGACACGCAGCAATACAGACACCCGTGGTGTTAATTACGTTATGTCACCTGCCAGTGAGAGCCGTGTCAAATAAATTATACGCCAAAGCGGTGACTTACCGGTCTATTGCCCACGGAAGAACCCTGTGGATGCTTTCATTTTGATTGTAATTAGTGCCAGATGGACGAATCTTAATTGAACCCGCAGTATGTGATTGAAAAGAAAATATATAAGAAAAACTGCCAGCCAAATAACAACAAATCAAACAAATTCATTTAAGATATTGGTTATTCGAGGTTTCAGAACGATACTTTAGTATGTAAACACATGATATTAATATCATTAAATTAACGAAACTAAAAAACCCATGTTATAAATTATAACCAGTACTGAGTGAATGGTAGAAAGTGTTACACACGTATTAAGGGATGTGTATCTAGGTCTGTCAATTTACCACAGCTGGCATTCTGGATCTTGACTTTTGATGTAAAATAAATAAATTTAAAACAAAAATAAATCAACATGCATGCATGGGCAATATACTTACGATTTAGTTGTTTTATTTTACGTAACAAATGCATTTATTATAAATTACGAACATATTTGACAGTTTGCAGTTTTTGTCCGTTAATTATCTGTCATTAGTCCCGTGAATTAAATAAACAAGTCAATTACATTCCCAATCTGCAGGAGATGAATGTCAGCATATCTTTTGATAAAAAAACAGATAAAACTAAAAATCAGAATTGTTAATTTCACAAGATAAAAACAATCCTACAATTTTAAAACTAATGAAAATGTAGTATTTATTTGTATTATTATTATTATTTTTTTTTGTTAATATTATATTCATTGGATCTGTTATTATAATAGATATATATTGACTTCTTGATTTGTCACAGTTTTTATATTGGATACGTGCGTGCGTGTATTTTGATTATAATTTGTACCAGATTAATGAATCTTAATTTAATCCACGACATGTGATTCAATAAGAAATATATAGTCAAAATCAATTAAAAAAAAGCAAATTTGTTCATATTATTAATATTATCATCATCATTATTATTAGGCCTGTCGTGTTGTTTTGGCATACATACATTTATTTTAAATTAATTTAATTTAGCTTGATTCTGAAGTAAACTCGGAGCTTATGCAAATCATTCTCCAGTGCATTCCTTTATTAGATTTGGTACTGAATTGTGATTCGAGAGGTCATAGGGTAGAGCGCGGGTCAAACTCGCAACCTCTGCCGTCTGAAGCCAGCTCTATCAACTGCACTACTGACCAACTTTATATTTAAGAATGATATTAACTGTTTTCACTTTAATTGCAATATAACAGTTTCACAACTAAGAACAGACTCGGTGTAACTATGTTTGGGGAAAATATAAAACTCCAAATTGAATTTAAAATGGGTAATTTTTAAAATTTTTATTTTGCCAAAATACTCAAACAAATAGAATCATAATCATATAATTTTCCGCATATCTATGTTTTGTTTGATTCACAAATGCATTGATTTTTTTTGTGTTTAGAGCTGTATACGCTTAAATCCTATTGAAATATATGTTCTGTATGTTCTATAACTAATTTATATCGAAATAGCAAGGCAAATAGTGATTTCATATAACATATTTTCGAATTGTTATTTACATAATATATAAATCCATTTATATTTTTGTTGCGCAAACCAAATCATGTTTAAATGTGCAACTAAATTGGCCTTGAAACCGTAGATAACCATTGATGCGTCGTCTATTGTATAATAGGTTTTTAAACATTATTATATTGATTAGCTCAATATTGATATTTATGATATATTTGATAAATTGTTCACCAAAATTAGTTTTATCATGCAATATACCAAAAAAAAACAACATTTATATATACTACATGGTTTATATTTATGTGAGGAGAAAATTTCTTATTTATTTCGATTTTTTTATTATTGACTTCACGCTCAAATAATGAAAGAAGAGTGTATCCGAATGAATGAGTGCACTCAGTAGCGCAAGAATAGTTTAGTTATCAATTATCTTACTGTGTCTAGCGTACAGTGCATATACTGCGCATCTGAGATACACTCAGCGTGTCTAAGTGCACTCGATCTATTTCATGCGTTCAGGAGTGTGTTTATTATTCAAAATCCAGTGTTCGCTAACGGTCCAGGTCCGCTCCGTCAGCGCTCAATCTGCGCTCCGTTCGCGCTCCGTCTGCGCTCCGTTTACGCTCCGTTTACGCTCTGAGTGCACTCCGTTTGCGTGCAATTGGGGAACTTGAGCGGTTAAGGGTCTGTACTACTACGACTCTTACTATTACTACTAGTGCTACTCCTATTACTACTATAACATGTTCTACTTTTACTACTGCTATTTCTAATGTTGCTGCTGATACTAATCCCAGAAACATCCACAAAACATACTGGAAGTAAAGATGAAGTGAATATTGTCGTTTTCGCGCCTACAATTATCGGTGTATTAAAGTACTATTACTACTATTACTACTTCTACTACTACTACTTATTTTACTACTACTATTACTAATACTAATACTACTACTTTTGCTACTAAAACTACTAAAATTACCATAACTTCTACTCCTTCTACTACTACTGTTAATACTGCTACTACTACTTCTACTACTAATAAAATTATCAATACTACTACTAATACTACTATTTCTACTACTACAAAAACAACTAAAACTACTTCTACTGCTACCCCTCCTACTACTACCACTTCTTCTAAAACTACAGCTACATGTACTAATACTACTATTACTACTACTACTAAAAAAACACTAATAGTACTACTACTACTACTACTACTACTACTACTACTACTACTACTACTACTACCACTACTATTATTTCTAATACTACTTCAAAAACTACTTATACTACTACTACTAATACTCCTCCTGCTGCTACTACTTTTGTTAAAACTACAACTACTTTTACTACTTCTACTTCTACTACTACTACTTCTTCTACTACTAAAATTACTACTACTTTTACTTTTACTACTACTTCTATCACTACTACTTCTACTAAAACAAGTACTGCTTTTACTACTACTTCTACTACTACTACTACTACTACTACTACTAATTCTACTACTACTAAAATTACTACTACTATTACTACTACTACTACTAAAACAACTACTACTTTTATTACCACTACTCCTACTACTACTTCACCTTCTATTACTACTACAAAAATTACTACTATTATTACTATTTCTACTACAACTATTACTACACAAACTAATATAACTGCTACTATTTCAACTACTACAATTTCTACTACTTCAACTTATACTATTACTACTATTACTAAAACTACTTCCACTACAAACTACGTCTACTACCTCTACTACTTCTCTTCCTAAAACTACTTCTAATACTTCTATTAAAACTACAACTACTACTACTTCTACTATAACTACTAATTCTACTATCAAAACTACTGTTAATACTTCTACTACATCACTACTACTACTACTACTAAAACTACTACTACTACTTCTACTACTACTCTTCCTAATACTTTACTACAACATCTACTAAAACTACGACAACAACTACTACTACTTCTACTACTACTACTACTACTACTACTACTACTACTACTACTACTACTACTAACTCTACCGCTACAACTTAATCTACTAGTACAATTACTACTACTGCTACAAAAAAACTATTGTTACTACTGCTATTACCACTACTAATTTTGCTACTTCTACAACTAAATCTACTACTACTACTACTACTACTACTACTACTACTACTACTACTACTACTACTACTACTACTACTTTTACTACTCTTCATACTCATACCACTAAAACTACTACTACTACTACTACTACTACTACTACTACTACTACTTTTACTTCTCTTTCTACTACTACTACTTTTTCTACTAAAACCATTACAACTACTACTACTACACCTTCTACTACTACTACTACTACTACTACTTCTTTAACTACAACCGCTACTTCCACTACTACTTCTACTATTACTTCTACTAAAACTGCGACCTCTACTATTACTACTACAAGTACTACTACTACTACTTCTACAACCGTTACTAATAAAACTACTACTACTACTACTAAAACTACTATACCTATTTCTTCTACTATTCTTTCTACTTCTATTACTATTACTTCTACTAAAACCACAGCCACTACTACAACTACTACTACTACTATCAAAACAACTACTAATACTACTACTACTACTACTACTACTTCTACTAAAACTACAACTGCTACTTCTACTAAAACTATATATCTCCGCGTATATTTTCAACAATACTCGATATTAATGATATTGGGACATTTAAAGTATCTGTATAGTTTGTAAAGATTTAACTTTGAGAAATCTTAAGTTGGGCATATTAATCTTATTCAAATTTTTAAAATCACACATCTACAACAGTGGTATAATGTCTTTAAATAAATAATAATTTACAATAATTACTTCTCTGTTTGTATTTGTATTGTCGCTGTTATTGCTCGTTCTCAACGCTCTTTATTTTATTTTAACAATGTCTGGTCTACCTTAATGTGTGTGTTTAATTCGATATATGTATAACTAGATAAGAAGCAAATATTCAAAATAATATCTTCTGATTAACATGTCATGTTATAGGATCACTATAAACACATACGGAATTACAAGTGTTTTATCAGAATAAGTATTATACAACGATATGCTGGTAACGAAACACAACGAAATATAAGTAATAGTCACACAAGATCCAATGCATAATGCGTCTTTCGAATTGTCTCTTCCCTGGCAGTGAGTAAACAATTGGGTTTAATGTCAATTTCAACATAATAAAGGTCATACCGTTCTATTGGTGGAGAAAGACTTCAGATTAAATCCGCATAAAGCTATCGTCCTTCCGTAAGTAACTGGATAAAAGGATCTTTGATTCTTGTTTTTTGACCCCTGCGACATGTAGCTTCTGGACATTATATACTATTAAAAGTACCCAGTTTCTACTGGTGTTACAAGACAGTGTTTCCGACTTTAAGATGGTAGAAATAATACATAAAAGTCCTCTTGCTGGGCCACATTAGAACGTAGACCCTTCATTCGAACAAACTTGAAACCCTACTCAAATGTATCATTTATATCAAATATGAACATATTTGACTGTTCGGGTTTTGAGAATCAACACGATGATATCATCATCATCATCATCATCATCATCATCATCACAATCATATCTCTCTCTCTCTCTCTCTCTCTCTCTCTCTCTCTCTCTCTCTCTCTCTCTCTCACACACACACTATCTTTTTTCTTCCCTTTATCTCTCTCACACACACATACATACACACATACACACACACAAACTATCTTTTTCTCCCACCCCCCCCCTCTCTCTCTCTCTCTCTCTCTCTCTCTCTCTCTATATATATATATATATATATATATATATATATATATATATGTGTATTACTTACATATCAGTTACTGGTGTTGTCCATATGTCTTTTTTTTTATTTGTGGTTCAGGTACGGTCCTATTCCGATATATTGCACACTTTGTGTTCGTATCTTTACTATGTAATCCAAGTCGAATATCCAAATAACAAAAACCTGTCGTTTTATCAGGCGGCAGTAAGATATCTACCTTATTTACATTATTACCTATCCGCAAAAATTTAAACTCTATGCTTAACTTAATACCACTCCAAATGCTCAGCAATGTTCAATGTAATTAGTAAATATCGCTCGTTCACTGCCTGCCGCCCGTCTGATTTGCAGTTATAATACGAACACACAATATAAGAAAAGTATTTTTACATCATATGACTTCTAGGAAAACCATTGTATTGATTTAAAGAAACAGGATATTAGCCGTATTAGCCGTAGTTATTATTAGAAGCAGGAAAACCATGCCGTTACTTTAAATAGGACAAAGCGGATAACCTCTTCCCAGTTGTGTTTTAAAAAGCATGGCAACCAATAAGAATATATCTTACTACTAGTTTGTCTTTTTGGCATTTGTGAATGTTAGAGTCATGTTACGTCCACACTGCATGCCGTTAAAACCCTGACAGCTAGAGTGAGGTCGATTTTACAAAGGGAATTGATTAAGTTATAAAAGGGAACTAATGAAGTTAAAATGGGAACTGAATGGGTAAGGACGTGAACTGGTTTGGTTACAAACGAAACAGATTATGTTAGAAAGGGGACTGATTTAGTTACAAATGGGAACTGATTAAGTTATAAATGGAAACTGATTAAGTTAAAAAGGGGAACTGATTTGGGTTAAAAAGGGGAACTGATCGAGTTACAAAATTGATTTCATTGAGTTTCAAAGGGGAACTGGTCTAGTTAGAAAGGGAACCGATTGGGTTATAAAGTAAACTAATTGAAATGCAAAAGGAACTGCATCAATCGCGTCAAAATCAGATCTACTTTAAAGCTTTCATACTCATCGTACAGTAAAGAATGGAAGCTTAAAGTTGATATAATTTTAATGAGATTGGAACTGAATGGGTTACAAAAGGTATTTGGTTACAAATGGGAACTGATTATGTTACAAAGGGAATCAGTGGTAGAGCGTTTTTTCACGAAAACCAAATCGAGCGTCATTAAAACCCTGCTTGGTTTCACACCAATTTTTTGTTTGGTTTCTTAAGGTTAGACAGAAAATCTTGCCAATAGTATTTAATAAAGTTATCCCTCGCTAGTTAGAAGGATGACCAACATCCCCTTTTTTAAGAATAGGGACAATTACACCAAGCCTCGCGGTAAATACCCGAGTCATAGATTATAATATTAAACATCGTACACAATTTAGGACTTATAAAATCATTCCCTTCAATAAAAAAATGGCTACATTGTTATAATAATCGGCGCTAATGAAGAAATCTTGTTACAAAGGGAACTGATCGAGTTACAAATCGAACTGATTAAATGGGTCCTATTGTGGTTATATTACATATAATGTTCATCAAAATGGGTGGAAACTACATGTTTTTGCATTTTATTTTTTCATGATTCACGAATGCCGTATCATGACCTAACAGGTGCAGAATTAAATGTACTCTATACACGGGTACCAAATCACATGTACAGTTTTTTCATGAGTGCGAAAAAGCACACATTTGTCACCATCGTGCTACAGCTAATGAAGCTCCAAGATATACCTCACGAGAAAGGTTAGGTCGCCTATTCGCGTTCTGTGATTTGAGTTATTATCTAGGCAGAAATTTATAAAAAAAAAAAAATAACTAAGAATTGCCGAAATATGACGTTGTTAAATTCAGAATCATCAACAGAAATGTTAATTTTAAGTAAATCTACTAAGATTGTTTTATTCATGAAACTTAATATTTGAAAACGTGTAGGCTAACTTTATTCTTTATATCATTATATCAAGTCAAAATGATATTGTCGAGGTTGATCTAAACATGAATTGTATATATTGTTTTAAAACTTGCAATAAAATTAACACGACCTGAAATGTTTCTTCTACTAGGAATCACGGCTTTTAAACGTAACTTCTACATTCTCGTTACTGGATCAATTTCATTGACTGAGGAAGTAGTCAACATCAACAGACGATCATGTCAATCTATGTAAAATCAAATGTTCAATATCGGAAAATCTGAGCGATTTTATTGGCTTTGAAAGTAGAACAACATTTAATAACAAGTTCATCAGAATACATTAACATCGTCTAGCGACTTTAGCTCTGAACGATTATCCGGATTATTAAACAGGTGTATTATTTGGAATAACAAACAAAGACGTTTATAATATATATATAAACATTGTTTTCTGTCTTTCTCTCTGTCTCTTTATCAATATGATCTCTCTTTCTCTCTCTCTTTCTGTCTTTCTCCTCTCTGTCTGTCTGTCCCTCCCTCCCTCCCTACCCCCCCCCCCCTCTCTCTCTCTCTCTCTCTCTCTCTCTCTCAAAACACACATCAATTTCCTTTCAGAAATCGCTATCGTGATATAAGAATGCCACCCATCCAAGTATACATTACATATACGGCTACTTCGCCGCATAAACAGCAATCAGTACGCATGATACCAAGATACTTCCTGTTAATTGTTAACACGTGTTTGGACAAAAACCCGCTTTTTTTCATAATGTTTTCACCATTTTACAGAAAATATATATAGGCATTATATTTAAGTTCAACAGTTCTTGTGTTTTTTATCAGGAAATAACCATTTTAGATCGATTTGTTCTAAAGCAGGTGCTTTAATGAACTGTTAATGTGATTATATCTATGATAAAGTCATACGGGTAACTGACTTCGAAATGTATACGTAGCATGATTTGATACCTCGTGTTAGCTACATAAATTCTGTTATATTTAAAACAATATGAAATGTTGTCATTATGTTCTATCTTTAATGTATATTTCTTAAACAACATTTTAAGTAAACGTGTCCGCTTTAGAACCTAGCTACTCCGACACAATAGCCAACCAAACTGCTCTGACATAATAGCCATCTTAACTTTAGAACCAAACTGCTCTGACATAATAGCCATCTTAACTTTAGAACCAAACTGCTCTGACATAATAGCCATCTTAACTTTAGAACCAAACTGCTCTGACATAATAGCCATCTTAACTTCAGAACCAAACTGCTCTGACATAATAGCCATCTTAACTTCAGAACCTAACTGCTCTGACATAATAGCCATCTTAACTTTAGAACCTAACTGTTCTGACATAATTGCCATCTTAACTTTAAAACTTACTGTTCTGACATAATAGCCATCTTAACTTTAGAACTTAACTGTTCTGACATAATTGCCATCTTAACTTTAGAACTTACTGCTCTGACATAATAGCCATCTTAACTTTAGAACCTAAATATTCTGACATAATAGCCATCTTAACTTTAGAACCTAAATATTCTGACATAACAGCCATCTTAACTTTAGAACTTATCTGCTCTGACATAATAGCCATCTAAACTTTAGAACCTAACTGCTCTGACATAATAGCCATCTTAACTTTGTATTTTTACATACCGTACGTGTTTGTCATCCGAAAACCAATGTTTTGTATTTGTATTAGGCAATATGTTATAATTATACTTATAACACGTTCTGATTCAAATTGACCCTTTTCTGAAAAGGTAAAAACTATTGATATTTGTAACTTCTGATTTCGCGATGTTCATTGAGTATCATTTAAATGATCGGCATGGTCGTTTTATATTAATACAATAAGAAGTTCAAGCCAGCATGCCTTTTTGTAGATTATATGCTTTCAATCTGGCTGAATTCAGTCATTTACATGTGGTTATAGGTTTCACTCAATATTTTTGCTGGATAATTAATTGAACTTGTATCATTTACAAGTGAAATGGGCATTATCAAATAAAAGTTAATCCTGATGAAGTGATTGGCTGGATTCAGTCAAACTTTAGTTGAGTTAACACGAATTACAAATGCTGCATATAAAATCGATATTTGCCATTCCAGCTCTTCACTGGCTTTATATTTAGAAGTCAGTTTGCAACTTCTGCTTTTGAAGGAAACCATTTTGCTTGCTGGCTGAATTCAGTAAGTATTAGGCATCTCACAATACAACATGAAAACTAGGAAAGTCTTTTATACATTTCATATCGTTCTTCTGTAAAATATGCTTGGCTGAATTCAGTCAGTAGGATAACATTTATCTGTAAGATAATTTTGTGAGCTCTTTAATTTGTTTTCTTTCTCAAGCTGTTTCAGTAGGTTAACAAGGGACGGAATGTAGCAAAAATGTACTACGACCTTTTAATATATAAAAGAAAATATGAACAAATACTATACTAGCACAAAATAAGTAATATTTTAGTTGTTTTTTCGCCAGTTTTATTAGGATACTTTCCCTGTAATATGATAATATAAATCAAACAAAAAATCCAAATACACGATGCATGGATAAAATAAAGCTGTTTGATTTGAATGAATATAAAGTAGTTTCTAATGAATAGATCATATTGAAACAATATTGGTTTCAAATGATATCTACAGATAATATAAATTGATTTTGAGGTTTTTGTTTTGATACTATCTATTTATTTTGATATCTATCTATCTGCTAAACTTTACAACTAATGCCATAATGACCAGAGTTACTGGTTCGATTATTTTAATATATTTGATTTATGCTCATTCTCTCAGTTTATATCTCATACACAATAATTAATTAAACTTTGAAGTAGGAAAAAGATGAAAAAAGAATATATTTAAAACAACATTGGAACTCAAATAGATTTTGTCAAAATCACAATAATGCCGAGTTTTCCTTGTATGTTAATCTGTCTTGCAATGAAACACATTTTTCAAAAATCTTTGTGTCATGTATCATACATGTATGATACATAGACACCATGTATAAATAAAACAAATAAAAAATTCTTTGTCTCTCCATATATGTATAAGAAAAGAATGTAAACTTGAAACAACCGATACAAAATATTTATTTTGTCTTATGCTTTAGTATTATACATACATGTATCTAAATTATGTGACTAAACAAATTATAACATCAGAAATATTGTTTAAGATAACACTACACGTAAGAAAAAAGGGGGAAAAAAATAAAAAACAATACTTTATTTGAATGGTAAATGAAATGAAAACATGTTTTACTCTGTTACAACTTAAACATATATACTTCTTTTATATTACCTCCCGGCCCTCATACACCTATAACAGGTTGAATAAATGGACCACCATATTGGTGGTTGAAATTTGAAATAGTACAAAGTCTTTGGAGGATTAGGTACTTTTAAGTGCAGTCTGCTTTCCAATCAAAATTTATACATGTATAGAATAGCAGATTTAAAGAAAGAATGTAATTTTTCAAGGAATAATTAACGAAATAAACAATGTAATATATAACAATTTTATTTCATACTATAGTTAGAAGACATGTAATGCATTACATTCAGATATATTATTTGTACTATTGAATATAACAAAATACAACATAGTTTAAATCATATTCAAACAGTTACTTGTCTATCAATAAAATTACAAACGTTTATAGCCAGGTCATTTGAACAAAATAACTGCAAATGTGAAGAGGGATAAGTATTCATTATGAACTATGTTAAGTGCTTGTTTATATAACATCATTAATTAGAACATTGCTATAATATTATCCAATACTGATTTAACATTACGTTGGGTACATCACACGAGTCTCAGAGTATTAAAAGTCATATATATATATATTGAAATGGACTTGTGAAAAGCGTTTGTAAAAGTAAAATCCATTTGGTTCTTTGGAAAAATGAGCTTATGACTAGCATTTAGCTAGCCCAATCCCCTTTATCAATAGTAGAGACGGGATAGACAACGTGTATATACTTCAAAATAACGATTCTCTTTGTAAAATCATTTAATAAAGCCATATTCTATTTAATCTTAATGTTAGTTCTTTTGGCATAACATTTTTGTTAGAATAATTAAATGATGCCATTATATCTGGTACTTTGCACTTTCCACCTTTTGGTCATTACACCGTTACCAGTCAACATATAACCCCCTCTCTATTGAATACCCATTTAAAATTAATCATCTTCTTTTTGGTCTAAGTTACTTCCCCTATGCACTCTTCACCGTCTGTGTCTATTGGGGGACGCACTAATATCCACTCGTCCATATCGACAAAAGATGGATATTCTTTCAAAGTAATCTCTGAAAAAAGTAATGTGAATGTTAGGTTAACAGTGGTATAAATGCATGACACCATATGGACGTTTAGTATCGTATAACTGTTTCTGTATTATACAAAGCTCAAGTGAGCCATTCAGATCGCATTGTTCTGTCTGTTAACATTTGGTTATATGCACTCTAGCCCTCGCATTTTAAACTTGCAAAGGAATTATAATTACAGTATCAAGGAAACGTATTGAACATACTTAATCAGATATTTTATGTCAGAGTCATATAAAGACCTTGAATTGTTAAAAAGTATGTGAATATATATAAATATAATATTTCAGGAAAAAAAACACACTTTAACTGGCCAAATATGATGAATAATGTTTAGGTTACGAATCACAACAAAATCAAATGCGTTCCCCATCACCTGCATATGTTTAATTTCCATTGTAGTTGTATACCATAACACCTCGGACAAAGTTTGAACAAGTCAGTTCGGAGAGCTATGTATGTATTGTGGCTCTTGATCATAAAATTTTGCTTTATTTACCTTTGTGTGCAGCATTATTTCATGATACTATGGAGAAAGTTTTGTACTGTTCAAATCGGACGATCAATAGCCGTGTTACGACACTTCAATCATCCTTATTTGTACTATTTGAATTTTGCAAAATACAGTAATTATATATCTATAAAGTTATCTTGTTAATGTCTGAAGTAGTATCCGCCTTCTTTAGTATGGTATACTGCATTAGAGGTGGGCGATTTATACTCATTGTGACCTTCTTGCAATGATATAATATCAAACTGGGAGGGTAGTCATACTCATGGTGCTGTATTTAGTCGGTAATGTATAGTATGAATATTAAGTTCTTTTTATGTTGAATTACGTTATATTTTATTTCAAAGTATTTTCCTGTTTACACAGATAAGATTTATTCTTTATTCTCATTAATTTCGTATTAGTAAGAAATGTGTTTACCTTCACTAGTTTCTTCACAGAGTTGCGTAACTTCTTCTGTTGCATAATTTTCATGGGGAACTATAAATAAATTATATATAGTGAAAGTACTATCTATTATAATACATGTAACAAAGAGTACAGATATTTTATAAAATTTAAATTTTATTGATTTCATTTAGTTGGTAAAAGTTTTCAAAAATTAAAAATAATAGTTTCCACAATATACTGGCTATGCTTATAGTAATGTTGAAAAAGTATTATGTTTTATTAAATCTAGGTTAAATATGTTTAAATAATGTATGTATATTATTACTTACTGTTTTACCCCAAACATGGTATACAGCCGTGTCAGATCATTGTTTGATATCGCAATAGGCTGGTAGGCTCAATCAATATCCATCTAAATAGGCATACCTTCAGTCATGACATTAACATTTTTATTGTGCATATTGTTGTTTGCGCCAAGCATTAAAGCTTCGTCTCTAGTCAGTTGTGTGTAAATATGACAAAGGACACTGTTAACAATATATCTTCAAGCTATTTCCTTTGTTCACCTTATAGCCTGAAGACGATGGGTTCCATCAACTACAAGAACATTCTTCGCAAAATCTCACCGTAAATATATTCCCCACTGGGCTCCTGAATAGTGTTAATATCAATATGATATCCCCCTACAATGTAAAATGTTTAATACATTTGAAGAGGCTGCCATTAGCAAATATTCTATAACATTATCTGCCATATTGTTGTTCAAGTAGTTTCACTTTCTCTTATTCTGCGGATACTATTTATGCACTGACTCATTGAATATGCTGACCTTCATTTCACCGTTTCATTATATAATATGTTTGGAGGCCTCATTGGCTACCTAACATTTACTCCCTCCCGCCACTGAATGCTTGAACATCCTATTTGCTATCAGCACAGTTCATTTTATTGGCTGGGTTGATTATCTTTACATCAGTTATACTATTAAGCTTTCTCTATCATAAAAATTTCTGTATGCACAGCATAACACACCCTATTTGTATTTAAGGCAAAAAAACATATAAACAACCGGGTATATTTTATGTTTCAAGAAAGACAAATGTTTACACTTGCCACAGTCATTGTGAATTGTTTATTCCATACAACACACGTTTCAACTTATTATTAATCATTATTAATATATATTGTTTATCAGTCTAGTAATTGGACTGATGCAAGTGTATTAGTTGCATCAGCGGGGTGGTAGTCTAATGGATATAATGTTGGCCGCTCACGCCAGAGGTTGCGGGTTCGATCCCCAGCTCGACCCCACGCCTCTCATAAAACAACACTCAGTACTGGTGCTACCCATGAAGCGGACTCGAAAACGGTTCATATAAGCTCAGAGCTTTCATCGTAATCGAGCTAAAATAAATCAGTATAAACTAAACTAATTGTACTAACCTTTGAACTTTTTTCTGAATCATACAGTTAAATTATGATGCCCGACCCCACTTCTGGTAATCACATTACATTATTGCATGTCTAAAGTAAAACAGCAATAGTCAAGAGGTCAGTTATATGTCAATTCAAACTTCCATGGTAAGTTTGTAAAACTGTGCTCTTCATTATTGTATTTGAAATTCACAACACTTATTTATCAATATATTCTTTTAAAATTGATATGATATATATTCCATATTTTTGTGGAGCGTGTGGTGCAATGGAAGAACTTCAAACCCTGATCGGAGGGTCATAGGTTCGATCCCTCTCACAGGCTACATGTATGTATGGTGTCCTTACAGAAGACACTATCTTTACATGTGCTTAGAACTGATTCTGTTACGGACGAATTCGAGCGTGATTTATCTAAGTTGTAAGAACTTGTTTAACAATCAAAGTGAAATCAACAACTAACAACTTACCCGATTAACAACAACGCTATATTTAACATTCAATGTGGAACAATTTTTCATCCATAAAGAAATCTATAATATTCTATACCGCTGGTAATGCATTAAACATTTAGTTTGTAGGATTTTCATCCACACACACACACACACACACACACACACACATGAAATAAAATATAAAATATCAATTTTTGCATATTAAATAAAAAATATGTGAAAGAGTATTCTATTTGCACTTTTATTCATTTACACTGCTATTTCGAACAAATATACCATAATACACTACATTTTTAACATAACACTGTTAAACGGAAGTGTATCAGGATTTTTCAAAATGTAAGAATTGACAAATCAAAAGACTTTTATTCAAAATGCCTAATGGGTTTTACTATATATTCACTTAGTCCGTATTGCCATAACGATATTGATATAAATAGGCCAAAGACAAATGATTTCCAAATTAGGCTTAGAATTTCAATTGTTATTACAATTAAATCACCTGATTCAATTTTTTATAAAATTTGTTACATATTTTTAAAATAATCACCTTTTTTCATAGTATTATCAGATTAACATTATACATGATTAGACGACTGAGATACTAAGATAGATGTTTTATCGAAGACCACCGATGTATATGACAAGGAAACCAGCTGTGCTTAAAAATAATTAGAAAACAGCGTTTACGTATCGCCGAGATAATAATTCACTCACACAGAGCAACCAAAGTGTAAATGGTACTTTCCAAAAATGATAATTGCTCTGTTAAAACTGATATATTATATGCTCATTAATGCTCAATTGATCAGTTTAGTTTTACTGAGGATCCAATAGAAGAAATAAATTATTTTCAAAGTTTATTTCAAAACTGGGTATTTACAGAGCAAAATCTCGAATTGTAAAGTATGATTGGTTATTTATCTGACAATGTTTTGACTAAAATTCATTAGAAGGCAAGATGAGTTTTATAAAGGGATAGTCATTATATTTTAGTTGATGAACTTCTGTTCTATTAAAGCGTATCAGAACCAAATTGCTACCTCAGTATTTCCAGATACATTGATAAGATGGTGATTATAAGCACCATATAACTATACTCATTATTACGGGCCATCCATGATTTCATATTAATTAATAAAGGGTTCAAAGAGTATAACCTGTTTTAGAGAGTAGCTTTGTTAAAATCGGCTTGACGTTCAGCATTTAGAGGAGAGTTCTAGGTCTGATCGGCCCGGTGTCAGTATAATGTGACTGGGTGGGGTGTCATACCATGTGTCTTAAGCATGATACTCCAGTGTGACTTCGCTTAGAATACTGTCTCAAGTAGACACCGTCGCGATATGACTGAAAATTCTTTGAAAGCGACGCTAAACACCATACAATTGTTAAAATCGGATCGGGTTAGATCATGTCTTCAGTATCAGAAATGTAAACAAACTAGACATTATTCAAAATCGAGTACATGTATAAATGGTTATTGAACCCCAACCTCATCTTTTCAGGGTGGGCAAGTAGACTTGTATGGGTCATTACCTATTACACAATGAAAGTAAAGCTATTTATTGATAATGGTTAATATATTAAGTAATACTTAGTAACAGCTCCGTTAGCAAAACAGGATACATTATCAGTTGCTTCAGGGTTCAATCAAATAATTACAAAATATGGTGTTGTTGATACTGTAATATCAGCTATAGGAACATAATTGCATTTGTCGTTTGTGTTATTAATCAGTTCGTGCATTCTACCACAAGTTATTCAACACACATGTTTTTATTTATTCAAAGTGTATGTTAAGTTCACAAAAGTCCACTTATTTTGATTAATTCCATTAAACATACACATTATGATATATTATGTTCATAAACATAGTGAAACATAATTTGGTCAGAATTCAAAAGTAATATTTTCAAAGCACAACAGTGCATTGTGGACTGTGTAAATGCAAACAAACACCCTTTGAATAAATCACATTTGTTGCATTTCACGAATAAACTTACGATAAAAATAGGTTGTAAACGTAAAGTATATTGTTCATAAAATTTTAGATATTAAACCAATCTTCGGGTTGAATAATTAAGAAAATGATATGTTTTCTGAAAATACGATATTAAATTCATGAGGATGACTAGGCACAATATTATGAATATATCTTACTTTACGTTTACGACAGTTTTTTATTAATTTTTTTTCGTGAAATGCAACCCTGGTGATTATGTTTATTTATTCACAGAAAGTACAGGAATTGGGTAAAAAATGATTATTTTGATTTAAATTGGCATACGTAATAAAGTCTAACTTATTAATGGGAAATTATTTGGTTAAGTAAGATAGAATCTTAATAAAGTCAAAATTAACTCTGCAACACTGTGCGAATTATGCAATAAAAAGTGATAGTTTCTGTTTTGTTTAATCTTCTCTTCAAAAACACAGACAGTAAGGATATAAGTTTCGATTTTCTGAAATGAATGATATAACTATAAATAAGAATAATTATACAATAACATCGCTAAAAATGTATGGTAGCTGGCATTTTGTTTTCTCTCACCTATGATATATCATATTATACTTTACCTTTACTATATATATATATATATATATATATATACTAAGACATACTAGCATTAACGGTGTATCGATCTATCTTAGACCTTTCTTGTGGGGTCCTTATGGATTGTGAGGTCTATATAGGACCTCGAAAAATAAAGCCCCTTAGAATTAATCATTTATCTTACTAGAGGTGAAATATGTGTAAAGTGCGCAATTAAGTTTTATATCAAAATTGAAATTGAGTTGTTTCTCTTACACCATTACCGCAATCGCCTAGTCCCGACAGGCCAAGAATGCCATAAACTCGGAGATGCTCCGCATGAATATCAATGTATGCGGAATATCTCGGCGTTTTTCATTTCCCGCTAAATATGTGTCATTTTGGTTAAGATTACCATCAAAGGCTTTATTTGGTTCATTTAAATATGGAAAAAGATATAAAAGACACATTATAGTTGTCTTTAAACTTTTGTAGTAATATTACAAAAAAAACTTTGGCGTATGAGCTTTTGGGATTCAAATGTAAATTCTCCATTAGATTAATTATAAATTTATTTAACATCGAAATTGCTCGATTCGATTGATTTGAAGCGATAAACTAAACAGGACTCGTGGATTTTCATTACTTTAATAGAGTGACGTGTGTGAATTTTATTTAATCGAGTAAAATCTTTATTTCGCACTTGAATACTAAGACACATTAGCATTTATGGGGTTTTGGTCTACAGAGCTTTTTTTATAGAAATTGGGAAGACGCCCAAGACTTCAAGATCGGGGGGAAAACAGCGCCATGTTCTAACCAATAATTATCAGATATTACAATAATACTTAATATCCAAGCGGTTTTTATACCCTATCAATGTAATGATTTTTTTTTAAAAATCAGGCCAAGTGAAAAAAAAACATGATTTTTTAATTGGGAAGCCACCGAATGTCGGCCTCTGTATAATACGGTAAAAAGGCCCTGGCCTATATAAAATCCTTGTTGAGGGGCGCTCATAAAAGGCGGGGTCTATATAGGACCCCACAATTGCTGCAACACCTACGCTTACGTTGTCGTATGTACCAAACATCCACAAGTCGGTCTCAGAAGGAAAATATATACAATAGTATTTAAGTTGAGTTACGAGGCAATTATATGGGTATATATATAAAAGCACTATATATCTATATAGTAACTAAGTATGGGGTGTTCGACAAAACCCCGAAACCAGGTTTGAAATTTTGTCCCTAATTAATAGTTGTAGGGACACTATCATCAATTTAATTTTATAGAAGAACATACCTATGGGTGTATTGTTGGGTTAAGGGGTTTGACCTAGGGATGGTATAGGGGCCAATTAGGGGTCATTTAGAGGTTATTCAGATACCTAAACCCAGGCTAAACTAAAAACTTGTTATCTTTGAAAAACTTGAATAATGTTTATGGGTCCTGGGTTAAGGTCTTTGAGGGCATCCTATGATAGGATAGTAAAAGTTACAGAATGTTATTGTTTTTTTTATTTCTCCAGGGATGGACAACATAAACCCAGCAACAAAAAAATCACCAAAAATATTGGTATATGAGGATATCCCAACTTCACAACAGTTCCTAAAACTCGATTTAACCACGTAATTCGATGACATATATATTTCTATATAACTTGGGTTAAATCTGAAGGAAACATTAGAAAGATAAATGGATAAGGACCACGAAGGTGATTTCCCCCTATGTTTCCCTATTTTTTTGACAGAGTTACTGTTCTTGATAGTTAGGGGGGGAAATTTTTTTTTTTTTTGATGATTGTGTCTCTCAATAAAGGAGTTATGATAATTATCTCAATAATTAGGAGGGTCCGAGATCCGTAATTAGGGGCAACCCTTGGGGTTTATGTAGTGTTAGGTAGGGGACATGTCACTATAAAAATATTCGTCAAGCAAAAATGTTATGTTTTTGTGTGTTTTTTTTAGGTCATGTTTAAAATGTTATATCTCAACATTGCTATGCTTGATCTTTATAAACTCTTTATTAATGAACCTATCTCATCCTACTTAACAATTCTAGACATTGACCTTGTTCCCCACGGTCAAGGTCAATCTTCAATTTCCGTTCCAAACCAAGCTTAAAAAAGCGTTCAGATTAAAAAAAAAGTATATTTAAACTTCATATCTCGCCCTAGCAATCTATAGAAATCCATATAACATGCATAAAGGAACACTTATGGAACCTTTCAGAGAGATATGTTTATGAAGGCAAAGATATGAACGATTTTCCGATATTTTTTATGACTTTTTTGGGGGGAAAAATAACTAAATTTAATGAATTTCGGGTCATTCTCAGATGACCTTTAATGACCTGTCTAGGTCATTGGGCCTAATATTTTTGCTATCACGTTGAAGGGCTTGAATAGATCTTTGTTTAGTTATCTAGCATTGCGGTACGGCATATGGCCTCTACGGAGGCTCGAACATGGTAAAAAATGGAAAAATCGGCCAAAATGTCGATTTTTGAAATCAGTAATATAGAAAAGTATAAGTGATTTTTTAAAATGGTAAGAACAAACTTGTCTTTTTTTGACAGATCTAGCTAACAAAATAAATCGACTCTAGGTATAATATTTAATTTTTGAACGTGTACGTTCTTCAGATTTATTAACAAAACTCGACCGAGTGTTCTCGGGACAGTGAGGTACGGCAACCTTAATATCTATTCAATGCCTGTCCAACAACACCAAGATCATCAAATTCCGACAAGAATTGGCCTCTGGGCAAGGGTTTGAACATGGCACCTAAATTTGCCAAAATCGCTGGAATTGCACGGGTATGCAGGGAGACAGATAGCTTATCACTCTAAGAACAAATGTTGCTTAGAATTAAATTCTCTACAACATATATCAACATGATCTCAATGCACATGGCTCTCATTTTCCGACACGTGCTACAACATAACCTAAGTTCGAGGCCCGCTGGCGACCCCTGGTGGTCAGATTTTCTAAAAAAATATACCAACCTCAAGAGCTATGCAATACCTGTCGAACCCTGTGTCTGGGTTAAAAACGTCGCAAGAATAACGTTAGTACCAGGGTTTGAACATGGCACCCCAAGTTTGCGACATTTTTGGGAGTGGCACGTGTTGGCACGGGCAGTTTCGGACTAAACGAAGACAGATAGCTGATCACTCTTAGAAATAAAGTTGCCGAGAATAATGTGTTCTACAACATATATGAAAAATTAATCAATGCACGTGCCTCTCATTTTCTGGCACGGGTTACCAATTTTTGACCCGTGCTATACGAAAAAGTATAAGTTATTTTTCGAAACGGTAAAAATAAACTAGCCTTTATTTGACGAGATTGAGCTAATTTTTTTTCTCTAGGTCCCTTATTTTTAGTTTTGCACATGCACGTGCAAGGGTTTGAGATTGTTTAACAAAACTCGACGCCACTTTGTCAGGCTCACGAAGACCTTTCCAACGATACCAACTTGAAAAAATCGGACAGGAAATGGCCTCTCGGCTAAGGTTCAAGCCCTTTTGGCCCTCCGGCTGACCGTATCTAAGTTGGAGTTAAGGCTCTACTGGCTAAACGGTTTGAGTTAGCCATATAAGTTAAAGACAAAAGTTGCTCAGAATTAAATTCCCTACAACATATATGAAGATGAACCCATAACACATAGCTCTTAAAATGGCGCACGTGCCAGGGTGACCACCTCAGTTCTAGGCCCCAGGAATGACATTGACCGAGTGCCCATGGGTCAGTGAGGTACGGCAATCTTAAGATCTATTCAATACCTGCCCAACGACACCCATATCATCAAATTCCGACAAGAAATGGCCTCTGGGCAAGGGGTTTGAATATGGTACCTAGAATCGACCAAATATGACGAGTTTGGTTGAATTGCACGGATATGCATTAATAATTTTATTTTCACTCTTTTTGCTGTAGCGCACGGGGTTTGAACATGCATGGGTGGTTGTTGGTAGTCGTTCAATTCGTACATGGGACATCTAGGTACACTCTGATACCCAGATTGATGGGTTCCGATAAGTATTTTTTTGAAAAAATCGCATACCGGCAAATATGAGTTTTTCAAAATTTTTACCATGTTCCACGCATCCCTGGCACCTTATTCCTAGCACTAATGAGGTGATATTTACAACATTCCTTAGGGATTTCTAATGCCTACATCCCCCAGAAGTCAAACATATCATATACTACGGTTATTGACCTGTCCAGTAGGCTGAAACATGTCCGAACGTTTTTTCGGCATGGGTTGACCAGTGTCACGTTGGATTCGCACGCACTCCCGATAGTCCACGCGTGTGGATCTGCCGTGGGGGGCATGAGATTCACACGCGGAAAAATCATACGCATTTGTTACTGTTTTGAATAATTACATTTGTTTAAAGGTTATTAATCATTTGAAATCGCGTGTCTTCGTTTAAACATAGGGTGAACATGCAAAAAACCCACTGGGAGTGTTATTTTACTATTAAAACATACACTTATTAATATAGAACATAGACGTGTTAATGGCCGCTATAAGAGAAAGAAAATCACCAACAGTGAATCACAAACACAATTTTACTAAATTAATAACTGTTATTTTGGTGAAACATACATCGATCGAAAGCTAAACTATTACCTGATCGAGTGATGTTAACATATTCATAGAAACTGGCGTAACTACTGAGAACGAAGCATTTTCTCATGGGCATTCCTTCGCAAAAACGGCGAAAAATACCCACATCCATGTCATGCAGTACTGTAAAAGCTATTGAAATAGCTGATTAAACAACATGAATGATAAACTTATAATTAGATTATTAAAGTATAAAAATAAAAGAAGCGTAATTATTGAATATTGAATAACATAAATATGAAAACATGACGAAAACATATCATTTATGTAAATTACAAAATAGGCTTCATCTTTAATTAAGAATATATACTACACAAATAAATAATTTATTCTTGAAATAATGACTAATCGGTGAGTTATGTTCTTACGAAATCAAAAGTAAAGATAATATTTTCTAAACGGAATTAATTAAAAAAAAAAAGCATTAATTTAAGGCAATATGCAGTTGCAGATCACACGTCACGGAAACGAAACTAGGCCGCAGCGCTAATATCAATCACTAATTCTATGTCATTTAAATACTTCATATTTGTAAACTGCTACATATTTTCATTCATTTATTCATTCTTACATTCACTCACTCACCTACAAGCTCACCAATTTAATTATTCATGTCACTAATATTTTTAGATTCATTAACAGTGTATAACGCCCCACTAATGAGACGATAATTGTGTTTACCAGGTAGTTTTATTCCTTCCTGTTTGTACACTATAAAACTTCCTTTTATTTAAATAAACAATTCTTATCAAAATAAAGTTGCATGTAATTTTGTTTACTGCAATTTATTATTTCTCTACCGTATACGACGCGTGTTAATTATAATTATAAATATTGGGGGTTGTGACTCTATGACTCCCTTATCGCGGTTGAGTAATTTTGCAAGGAATTCTATAAAGACTTTATACAAGTCCTTGAATTTTGTTATGTTAACAATGTGCCATTTTCGCACCTGTTTCCTGCCTGAGGACAGGGTATCGTTTGTGCCTTAATTGATTATATGTCTCTGATATTGTCTAGTTGAAATGAAAGTCTTTATAAAAACAACAGCAATAATTATTATTATTATAGATGCTCGCCTTTAGGTCTAAAAAAAAACACAGTTGAATTGTGTTCTTTGCTCTATATAAAATAAGGTCTAGGATTTCCATGGTAAAAAAAGAATTCCATTAAGATTTTTTTTATTTTCATAGCATGAATGAAAACCCACATTAGATGCACAATAACTGGTAGGTTGACCACGTTGTTTTTTTAAAAGAGGGTGCAGTGACACCCTGAGATTTTTTAAAAAATGAAGTCCTCAAATGCTCGTAAATACATGCATATGTTGAAATCCTATTAAAGTCACTTTTTTAACACCATGATGTCTGATTGCAGTATATGCTATACAAGCTTTGAACATATGGCCTCCCGCTTCCGAGGCAGACGCATTAACCACTAGGTCACGGAAGACGGAGAGCATGTTATATATATACAGTAGAACTTTGTTGGCTCGAACACGGATGGCTGGAACACCACACATGGATCGAACCACTTATCTGGTCCCGATCGAAATACTATCTAAATTATATTATTCTACCTCCGATGGCTAGAACACCGAGTTGAACTAGAAATTAGGTCCAGCCAACATATTTAAATGTATTTTGACACTCTTCGTTCGAACTATTCTGTTCAGTCCCGTCGGGTTCGATCCATCGAAATTCTACTGTATTCATCTTTATATAATTGGAATAAGTTCTATCATTCGATACAACTCAAGAAATTAATATATGATTTGCACTTGCTGTCGAAGATCTGTCAAATATAATGTTTTTAAACCATTTACAAGAGTTATGCACTTTTTTTCAACCCAAGACATAACATATGCTATTGTAATGTAACTTTACATAATATGTATATATGCTTTTCAGAAATAGTTTAAAGTAAATTAAAGCGTGTCCCTTTAAAGTACTTTGGTGAGCTAATAAATGTGAATATAGCTGATATATTACGCAGCAGTTTTAAAAACATTTTGCTTTGATTAGTAACACCGCAATTATCTAAAGCTTTATATTCCTTCTAGTGTTTCATGTTTAATAAAGTAAACACTAAAACATTAATAAACTATTTGTTACAGATCATGTCATGTTTGTACGTTATTGAAACACGCGATATGTTTTATAACAGATATTTAACAAAACAATGAGCAATGTCACTCATATCAATATCAAGACTTCCCTAACTGCAGCAAAGTGAAAGGTTAATGTGACATACACAGAAACGCTTTGCATAACAATACAATGTGTAAAATAATTTATATCAATATCAAGGCTTCCTTACCTGTAGTAAAGTACAAGGTTATGGTTGTCTCTACTTGTAAACAAGTCAATTATGTTATTGTAGAGATTTTTCATTTTTAACCAGTTAGTCAATTACGGATGTTGTCATAATCATTTGAATAAGTGACTTACGGAAGGTGATTATACAGTAGAACTTCGTTGGCTCGAACACGGATGGCTAGAACATCATATATAGTTCGAACCACTTATCTTGTCCCGAACAAAATCCTATTTCGATGTATATACATATACATATTTGGTTTGATGTTAAACAATGAAACAATGCCGTCGGGTTCGAGCCATCAAAGTTCTACTGTATATAAAACTAATCAATAAACAATCGATTTACCTTTAGGGAGCTCCTCCTATGTTTCTTAAATTCTCTCCTCCATGCCTGCCTACCTGCCTGCCTGCTTTCCCCCCATCTCTCTCTCTCTCTCTCTCTCTCTCTCTCTCTCTCTCTCTCTCTCTCTCACCCTAACACTATTCACCCTAACCCTATATCTCATGTTCCACATTTCCTGAGCGTTTTTAATATCTTTTCTTTACTTTTTGAATCTGTATTTGTATACACGCACACGTACGCACGCACATCCCGGGGAAATTTCAAACGTCAATCAGATGCTGCATTCTAAAATGTTTGTGTGGAAATTGAATTCTCTGATGCTAATCCTTATGGTGATAAATAGTCTTATGTTATTTTGTATTACCATTTTCCTTATACTGATCTACCTCGTGGCAGGTTTGGTGGAAAAAAAGCAAGATATTGATCTACATAGCTCAAGTTATTTTTGAGAAAATGCAGTGACATATTATACCAACGTTTTCATTAAATCTTGCTTAGATTTGTGTTTATGTACTGCACTAAAGAGGTTATGTACACTCAACAGGTGTCATTGTACAAAGAATGACAGCTAGTATTACGCATACTTTTATAAAACTCTGACACTATCTTTTGAACAAATGTAATAGATATTCATACGAGCTGCGCAAATTGAACAGAAAGCGTTTCTTTATAGTATATATTTATACAGACGTTAATGTAGTTTTATATTTGGTTTTAAATCCAAAACACAAAATATCTGAATGTCTCGTACTTATATGATTTTAAATAACTTTTATAACGATTTTGTTGCTGAGTATTTTCTTACAATTCATTCATTCATTCCAAAATTAAATATTTGTATAAATGAGACATGAGCATCCCATTATCGTGTCTGTCTGTCTGTCTGTCTGTCTGTCTGTCCGTCTGTCTGACCCTCTCTCTCTCTCTCTCTCTCTCTCTCTCTCTCTCTCTCTCTCTCTCTTAATCACCTATCTTTCTTTCTCTGTCGTCATTACGTGTTCTAATATTCTTCCAAACCCATAACTTTATCATGTTGTTGATATTTCCATTTATCGTCGTCACCGTTTTCTCTATTGGCGACGCCTCCAGAAGAGTATTAGTAATTTTTAGAGTTTTAGATGATAGTGCAGAGACACAGAATACCTTTTTGTAGTGTTCCCGAGTCTTTTACATGCCCGGTGAAAGCACCGATACATGGGATCTCCATTTTTGTTAAAGTCTCATCCGAAAGACTGATAAGTATTTTTTTATGTAGGAGAGGGGATCGAACCTGCAACTCCTGGGTTTGAAGTCACTTTATCCTCATTTTCACTTTCTCCTTTTATGTTCTCTCCCTATACACCTTTGTGTTCAAAACCTTACTACACAAACACACCAGTACCAGTATCTATGACTTAATCAACACCATGAAAAAACGCACGTCGGTAACTTCATTACACCGAGAAAAATATTATTTAAACTTATTTAAACATATGCGGATTAAAGGTCTTGCTCAAAGACATTACACATAGCCGTGGCGGGGTATCGAATCCGCGTCTCCCCAATCTGTCCGATGCTCTATGTACCAAGCACTCCACGAATCAGGCGCTTAAGGAAAATGTTAGTAACCTTTTTACAAAAGGCAAACTTATATTTTGTGTTAACCAAAACTTCGATCACCAACGACGTGAGATCCACACGTTTAGTACCTTAACTACACGAGACAATCACCAACTGTATGATAAGCACATGCATCAATGACATGAGAATCACACGTTTAGTACCATTTGTTACATAAGGCAAGCGCTACCTGCATGATAAGCACGTATTTGGTACTTAAATAACACAAGACAAGAACCAACTACTTTAAAACCACACATTTGGTACCTAAATTACACATAAAATCACCAACGGAATGAGAACCACACGTTTGGTACCTACAATACATAAGACAAACACAAACTGCATGCTAAGCACACGTTTGGTCCCTATTATACAATTAAAGCATAAACGGAATGAGAAACAAACGTTAAGTAGGTAAATTAAAAACGACAAGTACCAACTGCATGATAAGCACACGTTTGGTACCTAAATAACACAAAGCATCAAGGCCATGAGAATAACACTTTTGGTACCTTAATTACATAAGACAAGCGCTACTTATATGATAAGCACGTGTTTGGTACCTAAGTTACACAGTAGAAGCACCAACGAAATGAAAAACAAACGTTTGGTACCTAAAATAGACAAGACAAGCACCAACGGCGTCAGGTCCACACGTTTGGTACCTAAATTACACAAGGCAATCACTAACTGCATGATAAGCACACGTTTTGTACCTATATAACACAAGGCAAGCATTAACTGCATGATAAGCACACATTTGATACCTAAATAACACAAGGCAAGCATTAACTGCATGATAAGCACACGTTTGGCGCCTAAATAACACAAGGCAAGCACTAACTGCATGGCAAGCACACGTTTGATGCCTAAATAACACAAGGCAACTACTAACTGCATGATAAACACAGGTTTGATGCTTAAATTGCAAACGACAAGCCTTACTTGCATGATAAGCACGTGTATGGTACTTAAAATACACAAGACAGTCAACAACCGCATAAGAGAACCACACATTTGATACCTAAAATACCCAAGACAGGCACCAACGGCATAATATGCACACGCTTGGTACCTGTATTACACAAGACAAGCACCAACTTTATGATATGCACACGATTGGTACCTAAATTACACAATTAAAGAACTAACAACATGAGAACCACACGTTTGGTACTTAAATTACATAAGTAAAGCACCAACGGCATGGAGACCACATGATAGGTACCTAAATTACACAAGACAAGCACCAAATGCATGATGGCGCACCCCCCCCCCCCCCACCCACCCCCGCTCATACGTCTATGTCCCTACTATTTCTTTGAGAAAGCGGGTTCTATACAGGACCCCACAATTGATGCATCACATAATCGCTATATTTCCGCTTACGTTGTCGTATGTACCAAACATCCACAAGTCGGTCTAGTTTAGTTACGAGGCATATATATGCATATATATATGAAAGCACGCTATGGGTTATATGTTTACTAGTATCTATATAGTTGTAACATGTGCTGCATTAACAGCAAGTGTAGCAATCGTAGTAGTAACTGTAGCATGTGTTGCACTAACAGCAAATGTAGCAATCGTAATAGTAGTTGTAGCAATTTTAGTAGTAACTGTAACATGTGCTGCACTAAAAGCAAGTATATCAATTATAGTGGTTGTTGTAATATGTGTTGCACTAACACCAACTGTAGCAATTGTTGTTGTACCTGTAACATGTGTTGCACTAACATCAAGTGTAGCAATTGTTGTTGTACCTGTAACATGTGTTGCACTTACAGCAAGTGTAGCAATTTTTGTAGTAGTTGTAATATGTGTTGCTCTACCAGCAAATGTAGCAATCGTAGTAGTAGTTGTAACATGTGTTGCACTACCAGCAAATGTAGAATCATAATAGTAGTTGTAACATGTGCTGCACTAACAGCAAATATACAATCGTAGTAGTGGTTGTAACATGTGTTGCACTAACAGCAAAAGTAGCAATCATAGTAGTAGTTGTAGCATGTGTTGCACTAACAGCAAGTGTAGTAATGGTAGAAGTAGTTGTAGCATATGTTGCACTAACAGTAACTGTAGCAATCGTAACAGAAGCTGTAGCATGTGTTGCACTAACAGCAAATGAAGCATTCGTAGTAGTAGTTGTTGCATGTGTTGCACTAAAAGCAAATTTAGCAGTCGTAGTTTTAGCTGTAGCATGTGTTGCTCTTACAGCAAATCTAGCAATTGTAGAAGTTGTTATAGCATGTGTTGCTCTAACAGCAAATCTAGCAATTGTAGAATTTGTTATAACATGTGTTGCACTAACAACAAGTGTAGCAATCAAAGTAGTAGTTGTAACATGTGTTGCACTGACACTAAATGTAGCAATCGTAGTAGTAGTTGTAACATGTGCTGCACTAACAGCAATTGTAGTAGTATTTTTAACATGTGTTGCACTAACAGCAAATGTAGCAATTGTAGTAGTAGTTGTAACATGTGTTGCACTAACAGCAAATCTAGCAATCGTAGTAGTAGTTTTAACATGTGTTGCACTTAGAGCAAATGTAGCAATTGTAGTAGTAGTTGTAACATGTGTTGCACTAACAGCAAATATAGCAATTGTAGTAGTCGTTGTTACATGTTTTGCACTAACAGCAAGTGTAGCAATCGTAGTAGTAGTTGTATCAAGTGTTGCCCTTACAGCAAATGTAGCAATCATAGAAGTAGCTGTAGTATGTGTTGCACTAATAGCTAATGTAGCTATCGTAGTAGTATCTGTAACATGTGTTGCACTAACAGCAAAAGTAGCAATCATAGTAGTAGTTGTAACATGTGTTGCACAAACAGCAAGTGTAGTAATGGTAGTAGTAGTTGTAGCATGTGTTGCACTAACAGCAACTGTAGCAATCGTAGCAGAAGCTGTAGCATGTGTTGCACTAACAGCAAATGTAGCAATCGTAGTAGTAGCTGTAGCATGTGTTGCACTAACAACAAATGTAGCAATCGTAGTAGTAGTTGTAACATGTGCTGCACTAACAGCAATTGTAGTAGTAATTTTAACATGTGTTGCACTAACAGCAAATGTAGCAATTGTAGTAGTAATTGTAACATGTGTTGCACTAACAGCAAATGTAGCAATCGTAGTAGTAGTTTTAACATGTGTTGCACTAACAGCAAATGTAGCAATTGTAGTAGTAGTTGTAACATGTGTTGCACTAACAGCAAATATAGCAATCATAGTAGTCGTTGTTACATGTTTTGCACTAACAGCAAGTGTAGCACTCGTAGTAGTAGTTGTAACATGTGTTGCACTAACAGCAAATGTAGCAATCGTAGTAGTAGCTGTAGTATGTGTTGCAGTAATAGCTAATGTAGCTATCGTAGTAGTAGTAACTGTTGTAACATGCGTTGCACTAACAACAAATGTAGGTATCGTAGTAGTAGTTGTAACATGTGTTGCACTAACAGCAAATGTAGCAATCGTAATAGCGGTTGTAACATGTGTTGCACTAACAGCAAATGTAGCAATCATAGTAGTAGTTGTAGCATGTGTTGCACTAACAGCAATTATAGTAATGGTAGTAGTAGTTGTAGCATGTGTTGCACTAACAGCAAGTGCAGCAATCGTAGTAGTAGCTGTAGCATATGTTGCACTAACAGCAAGTGTAGCAATCGTAGTTGTAGTTGTAACATGAGTTGCACTAACAGCAAGTGTTGCAATCGTAGTAGTAATCGTAACATGTGTTGCATTTATAGCAAATGTCGCTATTGTAGTAGTAGTAGTAACATTTTAAGATCATTTATTGAAAGCTATAATTCTTTAGACTACTGTTGTTCAATTGATGGATATTGTTCTTTTGATCGATTGACCGAGGGTATCCGAAGCGGTGTAAACGTTGCAATTTCCTCGAGCACCGACATTTTGTAAACAAACCGTTTACAAATGATTAATTGATCAATTGTTGGCTGAATTGGAAGACATTTCAATGGGGCTTTTCACCATGGAAACAACTTCGGGTAATTATACCCCCTCTAAACCAAATAAACGCCCGAGGCACGCTACTGGTTCCACGATTACAGTGGGTGGGGTAACGCCACCGCATGCATCGTCATTGAGCTCAGCACAGTGGAACAGTGACATGTTAAACAAAATGTCTGTGAACGAAAAACTTAACCTTCTTATAAACAATATGTCTGAGCTAAAGGTGTTGAATAACAAAATAGAGCACGTGCGCTCGGACACTCATGTAAACAGCGCCCACCTGGAGCTGATCGACCAAAGGTTACGGTTGCTAGAATATAGAAGCATTGACAATGAGTGTAAGGTGAGGGAGAGAAACCTTATTTTCTCCGGGATCCCTGAAACTGTTGGTGAGAATCCTATGGATACCATTACGAACATTTTAAGCGATAAACTTGGGCTTGAAAACGAACGTTTTTACATAGTGGAGGCTCGCAGGCTCGGCCGAATTTTCACCCCCTCCCCAAATGACAGACGACCCATTCGCCAACGAAACATATTTGTGTCCTTTTTCGTTGCGGTGCATTTTGGCATAATTATCAGCAATGCCTATCGCCTTGCCGGCACCACCATTGGAATTTCAAGGGACTATCCAAAGGAGATTAAGGAAGCCAGGTCACAGATTTGGCCCGAGTACAAGCGCCTCAGTTCATATCACGGTAAGGAACGTGTAAAACTGGCTTACCCAGCAGCCATCCTTGTGGACGGGCACCCTGTGCACAACATATTTCCCGATTGGCATAACATTTTGTCGGGCAACAGGAACTCCGACATTCCTAGATGCAAATAACGTATCTTGGAATATCGCTCCAATGACCCCGACGCACCTCAGCCACCCATCACCGGCCCACTACCTTCTGTCCAGGAAGTAGTCAGTTTCGCACCGAGAAGCAATTCTTCCGCACCGGCCGTCACTCAGACAAATGACCAACCAATACAGCTGGACCATCGATCAATATTGAGACCACCACCCATTCTAGTTCAGTTGGTACAGTGCCCGTGCCAACTCAGGGCTCGACAGACATAACCGTTACACAAAGTGCTACCGACACCGACTTCGAAACGGAAGCCGAGTCAGATAACGACTTGGTGCAGCCTCATTCACAACCACAGCGCACGACGTCAACTACTAGAGACCGGGGCCGTGGTAGGCAAACGCCACGGGCAACACCAAAATATACCCCACGAACCGCCTCTAAATCCGGAGCTTAGGGTAAATCTGCTAGAGGCGGCAAGTCGTCCATCAATATGCCGCCCCCACAGCCGCCGCTATCAGTGGTGACCCAACCGGATCACTCCGGTGATCATTCTGGAGGAAGCGCTTCCGGCGGTGAACAACCGCCTATCCCCATTGTGGAGAGTCAAGCTTAGGACAGACAGGGGACAGTGTTTAATGGTGAAAATCTACGGATTGGTTCCCTTAATGTATGTGGTTTAAAACAACGCTTACACTATAATGAATTTGTTGATATGATTTATAACTTTGATATATTATGTTGCTCAGAATGTAAACTTGATGAATATGATGTAATTGACGTTAAAGGCTATACATTCTACAACCAGCCAAGAAAACAAAAATACAGGCGCAAATCTGTAGGTATCGGAGTTTTTATTAGTAACAATATATCACTTCTTTCTGAAAGTATTGCCTCAGAATCAGATTATGTTTTATGGATGGAATTACTAATCGAAGAGAACAATGTGAAGTCCAGCTGTCGAACCCACCCAAAATGGCAAAATGATAAAAAGATTGAGTTCATAACTAATATTGTAACAAGTAAACTATCCGATATTTTCTACAAATTACCATGCAAAACATTCCCGTCGCGTAAAAGTTGTAACCAGCCGTCTGTAAACAAGGTCAATACTAGTAATCATGTAAACACCAATAGTAAATTCCGCACTGACCGACCTCGGTTCGGACGAGACTGTCGTATAAAAAGAAATATGTATAACAAGGCCAAAAGTATTTATTTATGTGACCGGTCCCACTCAAATTGTCTGTTATTACTTTAATGATCAACGATTAAAGTACATCAACAAATATTTCCGTACGCATCCAAATATATTGAAATATCGGGAACTATTGCAATCAGACAACCCTAGAGTTTTAAATTGAGTGAATTTGCCGAGCATCTTATTAAAACTTTCAAATAGACTTACCTTAACTGAATTTCGTGCAGCTATTCCCCTTTATTAAAACCACACTTATCACGATCACAAAACTATACTGCGATTTAAAATATACCCAATGAAAAACACCGGTAGTAATTGATTCATCAAATCCAAACAAAAGTCGTAGAATTGTAAACTTCCATAAAAATCCGTCCGTTTATTTCTTCAAATTATCTGTTATTTTAATCAATCGGCGGTTTCTTTTGGTCATAATCCTTATTTGTTTAAGTCGCATGGTTTCCTTTTGTCAACTATTTTTCTCGTTTATAAATTTCATTCACAAAATACTGATAGTAAACCGTGATCCTCGTGCATCCAATCCCTATTTACACCCACGTCGAGGCCAACAGATTATAGGCATTTGTTGTATGCGTGTTTTTTTGTGTGGATGTCGATTGTATGGTGTTTTCATTAAAGAAACACAATTTCTTGTGGTAAAATTATGCGCTATATAACCCAATCTATTGTTCATCGGGTAACTATAAATTCTAAACCTATAACAATGACGAAACCCCATTTGATTTTACGTATAAACTGGAAACAAAATTGCTATACTCCATCATTTGTACCCGCTTGAAGTATTTAACTTGATACATTTAATTACTAATGATTTAACAAGAAAATCTCACTGCTCCCGCCGGGATTTTACAATATCACATTTGTTTATGAAATGTTTGTGTGAATTCTTCCGATACCCTCATGTGATTATTTCTGTTGTAGCTATCATTTGCTGTTGCGATTCATGATCGTCGTTGTTGTTGTTGTTGTTGTTGTTGATTGATTGAATAGTAAGCGTCATTTTATGCCATCTAGGGCTAACAGACGATCAGTTAATCTAACCACTGTTTCCTGGGATTCTGGTATGTTAACCAGTACTGGAGCATATCCCATCTACGCAATTAACTGATAAATTTCCCACTTGAATCAGCGTTGAGAGACAAATGGTAATGATACGCAATGTCGTATATGATTCACGGAGGCTGTGGTCGGGCGGTGATTCGAAGTCACGACACCTGGATTGATAGTCAGACGCGTTACCGACAGAGCTAACAGAGCCCTGCAAAATCTGATCTCATGAATTATATAGTCAAACATGCTATTAAAAAAGTATTCAGAAGCTAAAATATGGATTTATTAAACTAGCAGATAGTTGCTTACAGTTTATATTTGCTTCAATATTTTGGGTCATGAATTTGCATCAATGGCTATCAGACGCTCAGTTTCCTGATTCCTTCCTGAATTCTGGAAGGTTAACCATTACTCGAGCACACCCTATATCGGCAAGTAAATGAATGTCTTTCCACTTGATCAGCGATGGGAGACGAATGACAATGAAGCACAATGTCGTTTATCAATAATCATGGAAATTGTGGTCGAGCTGGGGATCTAAACTCAAGAACCCTGGATTGATAGTCAGACGTGATGCAGACAGCGCTTACCGGGGTCAGTTTTCTTTCTCTCTTGTTCAGTTTAAAAGGAAATAATTTCAGTAAAGCAGGTAAAAGCATTAATATAGAACACTTCAACAGTTAAGATACCTAATAATATTTTCCTTATTTTTTTTTATATTATACTGACACTGGTATCAGTATGAATTATTCATAAAATAGACGCGTATAGAATGTTGGAATAACTTTAAGATTGTTTACCTACAAATTCATCCATTTTATCTCGATTTCAATCTCAGAAGTTTTGGATTACAATGTTCGTGTATTGCGCAGTTTTAGTGTATTGTTAGACATTAGTTGAACTATTTAGTCAAATGTAACGTACAAAATGAGACGTCAGTTAATTCCTTAATCATATACAAAATAAAACTCCAAACAAGAATAATAAGAGAGAGAGAGAGAGAGAGAGAGAGAGAGAGAGAGAGTATGGCTTATAAATTAATATCTGATATGATAAAGGATTCTTTGAAAACCAAGTGACAACCTACCATACTTGTTTTTTATGCTCTCCCAAATGGGGGACGCATATAGTCGCCGCTTCGTCCGTTTGTGCTTGCGTGCGTCTGTGCTTCCCCAAGTTCTTGTCCAGGCTATTTCTCTACAACCTCTTGTTGGAATTTTATGGAACTTGCTAGGATGCATCACTACCAAGTACAGATGCACATATTGTCTTTGTGTTTCAATTCGATGATTTTTCACGGAGTTTTGGCCCTTTGATTCTGTCTGTGACCAAATTCTTGTCCGCGCTATTTCTCAACAGTCCCATGTTGAAATTTTATGAAACTTGCTAGGATGCATCACTACTAAATGGAGATGCGCATATTGTCTTTGTGTTCCGGTTTGATGATTTTTCAAGGAGTTATTGCCCTTTGCTTCTGTCTGTGACCAAATTCTTGTCCGCGCTATTTCTCTACAACCCCATGTTTGAATTTTATGAATCTTGCTAGGATGCATCACCACCAAGTGGAGATGCTCATATTGTCTTTGTGTTCCGGTTCGATGATTTTTCACGAAGTTATGGCCCTTTCATTGAGTCTGTGACCAAATTTTGTCCATGCTATTTCTCTACAACCTCATGTTGGAATTTTATGAAACTTGCTATGTTTGTGTTCCGGTTCGATGTTGTTTTCACGGAGTTATGGCCCTTTCATTCTGTCTGTGGCCAAATTCTTGTCCGCTCTATTTCTATACAACCTCTGGTTTGAATTTTATAAAACTTGCTAGGATGTATCATTACCAAGTGGAGATGTGCATATCGTCTCCATGACGCTATTTCGCTACAACTTCTGGTTTTAATTTTGTAAAACTAGCTCGGATATGCGTATATTGTCATTTTGTTGCGGTTCAATAATTTGCGAATGAGTTCTGTCAAGTGCAGAGCCGTATAATCTGTATAATACCTAATTCAGAAAATACAGATTAGGCAAACGCCTACATATGCATCTGAACGCTTATAACCAGCTAAAGTTATAGCCTACTGTGACTAACAGACAGCCATGATTGGATAGGTAACAAACTGCAATCCTTACTATAATGGTGTGTATGTTTAACACTACAACTTGCTTATATCCCAATTAAACACCCAAGGACGTTACCTTTCCCAAAAAGGGGCATTTAATTCAGTAGTTAAAATCACATTTCTCTTTTAAAACACTTTTACACTTCTGATTTACATTCATTCTAACGACTGAAAAGTGATGTTTTGTGTCCTTCAAAAGTCTATTATTTCCTGTGAAAATGGATATGGTCATTTAGTACTGGATGGGTGTTCAATAACGAGTACACAGTATCAATTTTTGCTAATACAAAATGTTATACATTAACATTTTCCAGACAACGACTTCTTCATGCAACTACATACATAAAGACTATGTATGTACATGTATAAACACCCAATCATTATATTAGTACTTGATCAGTACATTTCTATTTAATATAAATATGTTAGCATACAGAAACTAAAGTGGTGCAGTGTTTGATAAACTAGCACATGTATTAATATGCCATATGTAACAACTGAATCTTTATAATGAAATCAGTAATTATATCCATCATTGAATGTATATTTGTAATAACAATTTGCTGAAATGATCACGGGTCATAATGACCTATTTCAAAGTATGTTGTACAATGTATTATATCACGAAATAAAAATAATGTATTGACTTCTCTTTAGAACTCTCACAGTTACTCCCCCCTTCAATATCATTACCATATGGTACAGAGTCAAACACTCACTTGGCGGAGCATCCATCGTTTCCACCGATATTTTCTTGTATTGAGTCTGTTTATGCCGGGTAATGAAAATGCAACAACCCACACTCCTCTAGCCCCGGCTTATAGCCTAGCAGAGGTATATAGACTATAAACTGAATCTTGCAGTAGGGTAGACACAAGATATCACAAGGTTTTATACCATTTTCCTGTTATTCAGGTTGTATTGAATGAGAATCCGCTGTTTGGGATTCCATACATGTATGTACGTGAAAACAAATATCACAAGGATAATAACATTATATAATGACTGATAAAAAAATTCCCCAACAGCGGATTCACATTCATGAATACTTAGAATTTAAAATGTTGTTTATCTTAACACTTTTTTAATAAATCGATTTGCAGCATTACACATAGTCTTATTATGTGAATAAATAACTATATTTTGCATTGTGTGATAGTCTCTTGTAATTCATATATTTGAATGGCTATGTACATATACTGTATGATATTAATGTTATTGTTATTGCGATGTACATAGATGAGACTGAAATAAATATATACTTAATAGAAATAATCAGCCATTTCCAGTTTCTGCCAAACAAATTATGAAATATATTGATTTTTATTAAGTTTATTAAGTTTTTGTTGTATTTTAATTCCCCCTCTTTTCATAATAAATGATTTTAATCCGATTGCAATTTAAGTAAATTGTTCATCTAATCCTTTTAATCTTTTGTAGTAAATGCTTGCTGAAAATTGCTGATTGGCTGACAGTTTGTACATATGGGAATTAAAGGGAAATGGCAAATGGATTTGAACTCTGTCATGAGTGGCCAACAATATCCAAGTCACTACAACCCGCTTGTCAAGCCAAGTGCGATATATATATATATCCTGACACCAAAAATACCAGGATCAAATCTGAACTTAAAATTAAACCCAGTGTACAATAAAGATGTTTTCTTGGCTTGGTGACAGCCTAAGTGAAGTACATAACTGCTATACATCCCTAAAATCATGGTTAAAATTTGTTAAAACCATAAGAATAAGAAGAGAACTCTCCGATGTAAGCAGATTGGTAGCTATAAGTATGTGCATGGTAGTCTTTAACCTGATTTACGATACGAAAGTTATGCAAAGCTCCAATTTTCCTGACAACCGGGACGCATTTCTTGGCGTTGATGACAAACAGGAACAACTAGTTTAATATCTTCTAGTCAGTCTGTAGACAATATATAGTGTATGTGTTTCAAACAAGAACAGCTATGATCTGCTACTAAATGTATAGGAAATATCATGATAAAACAGTTGATACATATGTCCTGGTATAAATCGTTTATTTAAGTTCATAGGCTGGTTTGAATGTGGATTGGGTCGGGTTTAGAACTGTAAAAATACTTCTCGTATGCATACCGTTTCATATCAACTTAATAAACAGAAGACGAGATCCCTGCCAGCTTTTGTTTCATTCACTGCGTGTGACTAAACTTTATCATTTAGTGGGAAAAGAAAACTAGAGAGCAGGGCAGACCGGGAACAATAAGGAAATTTAAACTATATTCACTACTTCCGAATCAGAATCCATGAAGGTGTAATGCCAGTTATAGAGTGATTTGTATTTGTCCCAACAAGCACGTCTTCAAATTAGTCCTTAAAGTTATTTTTCACATATAAGGATGGCCAACCTTTGAACCGACAGCTCAGCTATATAACGCACCAAACAAATAGCTTATCGCAATAGATTTTGCAGGGGTATAGTTCATTCCAAGCCTAAAAACATTGGAACCAATCTGGTCGTCTCTCTACATGCTGACAAATTGTATTTCAGATGTAAATGTACAAAGGCTAGAGTATTGTTTACATCATAGTTATATACAAAGAGTTGTTGTTTATATGTAAAATAATCTTTAATATGTTCTAGCATTGACTGATATGTGCACCTAATGTCATATTGATTTACCCCCCAACCACTTTAATTTGCATATAGATACAAATCTTTGCTTTATTTAAAACATTATTTTAGCAATTTTGCATCGTACTCGTCCGACCATACCCGTTATGTAAAGTTTGATGAAAACGTTGAGAAAAAATATAAATAGTATCTAAGTAATAGAGATTTCTGCTAACTTTGAAGATTTTAGCTTTTATAGTTTGCATTTTCTCTCTTTTATAATATTTTGTCATAATAAAACGATTAAAATTGTAAAATATAAATATAATTTGATATCATTGGTCATAAAAAGTTATAAGTTTTCATAAAATTCTGTAAATTTAAGGACAAACGTGAAATTTGTCAAATTTTGGGGCCATTTTGGCGGCCATCTTGGATTTCTCTGGCATTTTTGAAAGTCTCGCGGTGAGTCTCTGTCTTAAAAATAATTAGTTGACCTTGTACTATCTTTGTGCCAAGTTTGGTGCTTTTTCTAAAAAAAAAAAGGCACAATTCTCTCACTATACTGCACCATATTGTCAAGTATATCTTGTTTGCTTTTATGTTTTCTTTCGATAAAAAAGTATCTTAACCATGCAAAAGCCATGTATTGTGTTAACAAAACAATTTTCATATTTTAGGGAAAATTTAATAGATCACTATGTAGAACTTAACTTGAGTTAAGGACATAGTCACTGTTTGGATATTTTACTAGTCAGATCGGAAAACCATCAGGACTTTGTGAAATTCAATTTAATTTTGAACTATTTTATGAAAAGAATTATTATTTAAGTTTATTCACAAAGAGTCTATGATATGGACACCGCTTTTAAAGTGTGATTTTAGTGAATCATATATCATTTAACTTAGATACAATACTGTGAATTTGATTATTATCTTGATTATCTTTGAAACTATTTTTATCATAAACTTTAGAAACAATTAAACCAAGTGGCGCCGTATTTGCTGTCTGTGACCTTCAACATAATAAATTTATTTAGTGTCTTCAACATCATCTAAGTTTACAACCACAACCATTCATTACCTGGAATGTTTTCACAGTGTAATACATGTTAAATTAAGGGTATATATATACATATCTCGTACAATGAGATGTTAATCAGAGTTGTGTGCAAGTTTTTATGGATTTTCAGTACATAAGAGGTACCCGATTTGAATCCCTAAGAACACTTACTAGAACGTAACCTGCAGAAAATGGTGTTTTAGATATTACAATTGTACTCCCCACAACAGATACACCGGCGTAGCTATACGTAGATACTGCAGGCCAGAACATGCATTTATTCCAGAAAAATAAAATCCGTAAGTAATTGATAGATGTTTTACATAGATAAAATACACACAAAAACTCTGATTTTTAAAAAAAAATGGTGGAGTACTGTAATGGCCAACATTAAACTTATTTGACAACCTAATGAAAAGAACCTAAAAAATAACTTCAAAATATTTAGCTCAAGCATTTAAACTTAGAAATGAAGTGGTTAATTTATAAGTTACAATGAATAAAATGTCTGAAAACGGTTATCAACAATGCATGTTAAATTACGCTTATATATTAGGTCATTAAATGTAAATATTTCTTAGGTAAGACAAATTAGCTTTTTGGTAAAGAAGTAAAATTTTGTGCGTTTGTTTCATGTTCTTGATATTTCGCACATTGTGCAAACAAATTAACTTGGTTTTCATACATGACAATTATTGGAACAACGGAATCAATTTACGTTTAATCATCTCTTTTAACATTTAAAAACAATAAATAATATACGTGCCGCTTTTTGTTGATTAAAGGTAGACCGACCACATCATGCAAACAAATTAACCTGCCTTTTCATACATTACAATTATTGAAACAATGGAAATGCAACGAGTACTAATAGAGTACTATCCGCATGTGAATATCAACAGATCTTCAATATCAAGTTTATATACCTCTTTAGTTTATTTTTTTTACATTTATAGGGATTTTCCCCCAGCATCTGACTTTAAAGTCCGAAAGAAGTGATAAGTCTTTCAGATAGTGCTGTTTAAATTGGTATAAAAATGGAGATGGAATGTCCGATTACGTATGTAAAATTGAACTGAATAAAATGTTTAAACCAAGTGTCTGATTCTACAGACCGTAACATTGTCCGGATGAGTATTAAATTCGAACATGGCCAAATACGACGCACTACGTAGGGTTCGGGTTCGAATCTTTACCGTTTTCCCCACATTGTGGTTGCTCTTGTTGTTATTGTTGTGGCTGTTATTCGGTGTTTGTCTACACAAAGTTTGCAAAAGAGATAGTATATGTTAATATTTAGCGCAAAATATTTGCTTTATTTAGTTAATATGTCATATTTTTCAATACAGTTTTACTATGAATCAAACATTGATGTTTTTTTTTAATGAATTACATCATTTTTGATTTTTTGAATTAGTTTTTCAACTTACAATACTTATGTTATAACGTATGCCCATACACACCTTGCAAACATTTGCGCAGTAAAGTTTAGTTGTGTCCCATAGCAACTTGAATCGTAAACATTTACATACCCAAATCACGTGGCTGTTTGCTGAACTTTGAACTGAATGTCTACAGAACTTTCAACAGAGAGCTAAGATGTCACTACACGATATGTAAAATACCCGATACTATATATATTGTTAACGCTAGTTATAACGAGATATTTTAGAAGAACTAGGCCTCAGAATGTCCAATGTCGTGCATGTTTCGATTACTCCGTTGAAAAGAGCCACTGTTAACATGACAAACTTGAATGTGTACCAGACAGCCAATTTTTCTCATGGCGGAATACCTCAGATGCATTTATTACGCTGTATTTATTTATGTAGTACCAGGACAAACTCCAAGTTAGAGGTCCTACAGCAGGTGTTTTAAACAATAGACCCGTAGTCTTAGTGTTCCAAATTCCTTTATTTAGTTATGACAAGACACTTTGCTCTTTTGTTCAAAATAAGTGAATTTGTTATCTATATTAAAATGTTCCACCGTTACATCTCTAGCCACCACCCCGACACTGTCAACTTTCCATTGTGTTCATCTGTTCCCTCACTTATTGTTAATACTACTCTTTATGTCAGCCCTCACATAAAAGAAAAACAATCACACTACAACATGATGATACTTTTTAGGTATTAGAATGCGTGGCTCAAGTAGCTAAATACAAATGTAATGTCAATTTTGTCCATTGATCTTTTGAGCTGGGATATGAATTTACTAATATATTTTTGACAGCTTATAACATACCCCGGTACATAAACATGTCCGGTATTGGAGCGAACTGTCCTACCCTACTTTATACAATTTCATTTAGATCTAAACTTGTCTAAATCCAGATAAGTACGTATTTGCACCTGTATTCAATATGGTACAGTGCTTTAAAGCCCTAAGGTTTTGTTTGTGTGAATGATATGAATGTGGTACAATGAATGTTGATCAGACATGTACAAAGGGTTTCGTTATTACGTATATACAATTTACAGAACAGCATATGGAGATGGGGAGCGAACAAACATATTAACAGAAAAACGAAATTAAAATACGCTTGGCAATTATGTCTCAGATTGCCACAAATATATAAAATAAATTGCACTTCAACCATTTACAAAATATCTTTCAAAAATAAAGAAGCATTTAAAGGGTTGCATACATACGTGCCATTTACAAACCAATCTAACTGAAGATGACACACGCAATAGATATCATCAAGACACAGTGGGGGCATTATTTACATTTACAATACAATTGTATTTAATGCATACAAACTCTTTTATATCAGGAATGCTTGGCAATGTTAAAATGAACTATCGACACCTGGATTGATAGTCAGACCCTCCATTTAAAGATCAAAAACATTTGATTACTACCACTGATGCCACTTCAAATTATTCTAATACTGCTGGGTCAGGCCCGGTAAGCTCAGTCGGAAGTCCGTCTGACTATCAGTCCAGGAGTTGTGAGTTTGAATCACCGCCCATCCAGCCACAGTCTCTCTGATGATTATATACATCATTACGGTTCATTGTCATTTACCCGTCAATACTGAGTAAAGTGGCACACTGTCAGAACTATGTTACACAACGAGCCTTTCTCGAAATTCCTATCAGAGCCACTACGAAGACAGTTAACGTTCCACCACCACAACGACCACCACTGCTACTACTACTACTACTACAAATAATACTACTTCTTCTACTACTACTACTACTACTACTACTACTACTACTACTACTACTACTACTACTAAAAGTACTTCTGCTGCTACTACTACTATTACTACTACTACTACTACTACTACTACTACTACTACTACTACTATTACTACTTCTACTACTACTACTACTACTACTACTACTACTACTACTACTACTACTACTACTACTACTACTACTATTTTCTTTACTTCAGAAATGGACTAGAATGAGAAAATTATCCCCCTAAGGTAGTAAAAAAATACCACAAAATTATGTTTATTGGTCCAGGAAGAGTTGTTTCTAATATTTGAAAAACGCCATATGTGACATTCGAAATTTAAATAAGCACCTGCAGTCACTCTTTTCTCTGATTATGTCTATACTACTAATACCAAGACCAATACTATATATTTATATATTTTCCTTAAAGTCAAATTTCCTCTGAGCACCGAGATTTTACGCGTAATTGAACAGAATAAACTTATAAAAGACGAGATAGACAGAGATGTATACCGAAACCGTCGGTAAGCTATGAATGGTGAAACGATTACCCATAACTCTTTGCACGGATCGTCTGCTTAAATATCTATATTTCGTCTGCTACAGGTAATCGCTATCGGAAATGTCCGGAATATAACGAGCAATACTCGCCGAGACTTTCCTGACATATTGACAGTTTCCGGTATTTTGTTTTGCTTTATTGTTTTACTTTATGAAATTTAAAATAAATAAACAGTAAATAGAACTTGTTTGTTAATTTCAGCGATAATGAATACACTTTTTTTTTATTTTTAATGAGATGGCAACTTAATTGTAATCAGCGAAAGTAAATTATAAATATATAAAGAAATAGATGAATATTTATTAATAGGGAATATATGTAAAACATGATAGAACACTGATAGAGTATTGCGTTATTTTTTTTATCAATAGAATCTAAAAGCTGAAATTTAACTTAATAGATATACTGATAGAAGGATGGTTCTAATCGGATTCATTCTGATGTCTTCTTACACCAGTAAAACTGGATATGCCATATTAAATTTAAATATGTTAAAACGGATGTTAAACCCCAATAATAAAATAAATTTGTTTACAGTCGTGAGTAATTTGATAATGTTAATATAAACAATTTTGAATTAATATTGATTAGTTTACAAGGGATAAACGGTAAAAAATACGTACCACCAAGGGACGCTGTAAATGAGAAATTGCGGTACTATATCAAAAGAAAACAAAGCTTAAACGAAAGCTGAGACTTCATAGATTAATTGTACAGATTTTAGATGAATTGCGCCAGATATAAAAAAAATGATAGGAACGCTGCGAACTACTTTAATTCTTTATGTATTGCTTTCTTCCCTTTGTTTCTGTTGCTTCTTTTATGTTTCTAATGCTACAACTGTATAACGTTAATCTACCGAACGTTCAACTAAATTCAAAACTTATTCCTACCAGTCAAACTTTGCATTCCTCGTTTTATCCTGCCCCATTTTGTCCCTTATTTAAACTTATTGTACATGAATCAATCGTCTTTTTACTTATCTTAACATGCCATACAGCTTACAATTACGCAATTTATCTAAATTATAACACTTTGCAGTGTTTTCTGTCAGATTATGTAATAACATAAATTTCACATTTGGCGGTCACTTTGGTGACCATCTTGGAATTGAGCCTCGCATACTATGTATGTATGCTATTCAAAAATAAAATCGTTTAATAAATTCAATAATGACTAAACTTTCATCTATGATCCTTTAAATATTGATTTAATGCCTTGTGGACAAAAAGCGTCATTTGTTAAAATAACGTGGACAAAATTTTCACGCATACAAAATTGTTCAATATTATATCACATATGAGGTCAAAATTTGTTGTGCGAACAAACGTCAACATTATTCTAAAATGCATGCATATAAAGGGTATCATCCGGACAAAAGTTTCTTATTTCTTTCCAAATTTTGGCGGACAAAGTGCATCATGCGGACAAAGTCAAAGTATGTATATTTTTTCTGCGGACAAAAAGCATCAAGCGGAAAAAGTATGTTGTCTATAAATCACATCACCATTAAAGTCAGGTAAAGAGAAATATCTTATAACATTATAAGTGCAGAATGCAAATGATTTCCAGCAGTTGTTTACGGACCTTGCTTTTCTCGAGAAACTTATTTATAGTTCATCGACATATTTTACGAAGAAATGTCAAAATATTGTCCTTAGGATATTTGTTTGTAATTCCTTTCATAGTACTGTATAAAAACACAAGGTTAAATGCAAATGATTTCCAGCAGTTGTTTACTGACTTTGCTTCTCAGAATAAACTTATATATAGATTCACCGACATGTTTTACAAAGAAATTTCAAAATATCGTATAGAAACACAAGGTTAAACACAAATGATTTCCACTAGTTTACTGACATTGGATTTGAGAATAAATTTATAATTAGATTCACCGGTATATTATACGTAGAAATGTCAACATGTTATCCTTATAGTTTAACAAAAAATCATTACATGTTTTTGAAGTAATGCAATTTGTATCCTAGAGTCTCGTTTTGTTATGTAAATTATTTGCACCCCACTCTCACTCAACTGATATCGTGTTTGGCAGGTTAATAAGAAGTTAAAATAATCTTTAGAATTAAGCGAAAAGGAGTGGTAGCAACAAATGTAACACGAATATCGTCTTACTAGAAAATCACAACACCTGCCTTACCTGCCGACTGCTTTTGCAATGATGGATACTATCGGATAAAAGGGAAATTATACACCAAATGCAACCAATAAAACAACACAGACGACCCGAGGGTTGGTTGAGGCTGTCCATGAGTGTAATTATACCACATGCCCGAAGACCCCAGCACCGACTATTCACTGCCGCCACAGAACACCTAATACTATTGTACATTTTGCGTTTCTCCATCTAATCTTTAGTACTTATGAGCAAACTAGTCCAATATTGCAAGCTAGAAAAGTAGAGTTATATCATTTAAGCAGCAATTAATGTTAATTTAATAAATTGTGGCGGTAGTGTTATAACCATTCACGCCAGAGGTTGCCGGTTTGGTACCCAACTCGACCCGATGCCTCTTATTATACAACACTTTATACTGGTTCTAGCCAGAAAGCGGACTCGAAAGCTATTCGTATAAGTTCTGAGCTTTATGCGCATGAGAGTTAAAATGATTTAGTATTAACTAAATTAACAACAAAAATAAATAAGACGTATATATTGTAGTTGGTATATCTTGCTTGCATATGATTAGAATAAATAATTTTAAATTTAGATTATAGATATAGACCGCATAAACACTGTCAAATACTGTCAAATTACTATTTTATTTTAACGAGACAGTAACCAGAGTACCCGGATACAAATGCGACATAATATATAGGAAAAGGTAAAGTCCCTGCGTTTTGTAAATTATGCATAAACACTTAAGGTAAAATGCAAATAACTTGCAGAGTCAGATTACATACTTTGTTCACTTAAGGATAATTCGGTATTTAAATAATTGGTATGTTACTGTGAAAAACATTAAAGTGTGTTTGTTTATGAATAATCAACGTCCTTTTTCACGGCATCGACTGAACTAACCGGTTACGACATGGGACATTAAGTAATTGCGTTATAAATTGTTTTTATTATGTTTACTTTCTTACATATTTATGTTTTTGTTGACAACTTAATTTTAGTATGGTTTGTCTGGTAGTTTATCAGTGCATCTTGTTGTTTTTCTTATTTATTACATTTTATGTGTTTTTTTTTATGATAATCAACTGCATGGATAACAATTCTGTGCGATTATTCCATTTTTATAGCAACACTAAACTTTAATCTGCTGAATCTTTTTCATCTGTGTTTGCTTCTTCTTCTGCTTATTTTATTAATAGCTTTTAAGCGTTAAATATTTAAGCGTTATATATCGCGTTATTCTTTTGCTAAGCAAAATCCAAAGTATAATATTTTGCAATATACCTCTACCCACCCGCAATTTACACACATTTATAATGTTTGAATTTTACATGTTTGAAAACTAATAGCGACTGTTATTGATTATAATATACTAAGTTATAATATTTCAAACACTTCAATAACTATAGTAAAATAGGAGAATTGTCTGACCGCCTTTCCAATGAATGTAACTTGGTATCATTTGATCGAGTTTAAATTTTTTTATGCATCGTTTGATAATAAATGCACCTCTATTGCAACATAATCATCATTGACACAACAGAAACGTATTTGTTGAACATATTTACGAAAGCCCTTCATATCTTAATCGTGATTTTGGGTTTTAAAATGGTGTTTTTAAACATAATTTAATTAAATATTTTAAAATTGTATGTGTCTGCGTTGATTATTGATTGTTTAACAGACCTAATACAAAATATATTTATGATTAATCAATTGGAAAGATCTCCATGGCTCGGTAAAGTTAGTAGAGTAGCTGAATGAAAATTGGAAAAAAATGAAGGTAGTTTTTATCATTTACTTTAGCACAGTTACATGCATAAACGTACAGAAAGGCTTAAGAAACGCGTTTTTTTCCAAACAATCACAACGCGAACGTTTAAAGGGAATATTTTCTCATTACACCAACATTAAAATTCTTATTTTTTTAACCGTATTTACGTTTAAACTAACAAATGATGAACCGGATTCTCCTCGCTGCACATTTTTGCCTACATAGTCTTCAGCGGAATAGCAATTTATAAAAGAATATTTTTTTCAGTAGAACAGCAGAATATCAGAATGAACAATTATCATTCATGCGAGTAGAAAGCAGGGTAGCAGAATGAAAATTGGAAAACATGTTTTTTTTGATAATTTTTTATAGTACAGCTACATGCATGAACGTACAGGAATGCTTAAGAAACGTTTTTTTTTTACAAGCAATCACAACCCGAAAGTTAAAGATGAACTTTTCTTCATTTCACCAAAAGAAAAAGAAAATTTTACCGAATTTACGTTAAAACTAACAATGATGATCCGGATTCCTGTCACTGCACCGTTTTGCTTATAGCGTTTTCAGCAGAACAATAATTTAGCAAAACAATTTGTTTTTCATTTTTAGCAGAACAACAGATTAGCAACAATTCAAAATTTGAAAAAAAAGTTTTTTTTATCATTTATTTCAGCGTAGTTACGTGCATGAACTTATAGGATGGCTTAAGAAACGTTTTTTACAAACAATCACAACCCGAAAGTTAAAGATGAACTTTTCTTCATTTCACCAAAATGAAAATTCTCAGTTTTTTTACCGAATTTGGATTAAACAATGATGTTCCGGGTTCACCTCTCCACTATTTTTAACATTTCTGATATAATGTCTTCAGCAGAATAGCAATTTATCAAAAACGTTTTTTTTTCATTTTTACAACAGAACAACAGAATAGCAGAATGGAAAAAGTTGTTTTTTTTATAATTTATTTTAATACAGTTACATGCATGAACACACGGGAAGTCTTTTTTTACAAACAATCGTTACCGGAGAGTTAAAGGGACCTTTCGCATTTGACCCAAAGGAAAATACTCTTATTATTTCATAGAATCGACGTTTAAACTAACAATGATTATCAGAGTTCACCTCCATGTACTACACCATTTTTGTTCATAATGTCTTTAGTTAAATGAGCACACGTACATAACGTGTTCCAGCTTAATGATCATGCGTCTTTTTTCATTATTCCAGAGTGCTCATTCCACGAGAGACTGAGAATTGTGAAATAAATGAATGTTGCCTTTTATGATTTATTTTAGTCAAGTTACATGCATGAACATACAGGAAGACGAAAGAAATGTATTGTTTACAAACAATCTTAACCCGGAAGTTAAAGACGAACTTTTCTAACTTTACCAAAATGAAAATTCTCAATTTTTTACCTAATTCACGTTCAAATTAACAGATGACGATCCGGATTCGCCTCTCTGCACCAGTTTATACCTTTTGTTGACAGTGTCTTAAGCATAACAGGAATATAGGAAAACAGAATGAAAATTAGAAAAAAATGAAGTTTGATTTATTTTAGTGTATTTATATGCAAGAACATACCGAAAGTCTTAAGAAATATTTTTTACAAACAATCACTACTCAGAAATTAAAGGGGAACTTTTTATCATTTCACCAAAACGAAAACTTTCATTTTTATAACGAATCTACATTCAAATTAACAATGCTTAGTCGGGTTCACCTCCATGTATCATTTTACACTTGTCTTGTTCATAATATATTCAGATAAAGTTACAAACGAAACGTACACTTGCACAATCCGTTCAACACATATTTTTTATATGGCATACTAGCATCAACTTGTTCATGTTGAGGAAAACCTCAGAATCATTGATTGATTGATTGAATGTTTAGCGTCATGTTCTGCCATCCAGGGTAATCAGACGATCAGGTAATCTGAACCACTCTTTTCTTGGATCCTGAAATATTAACGAGTACTCGAGCACACCCATCTCCGCAAGTAACTGATAACAATCCTAATTGTATCAATGGTGAGAGACAAATGATAAAATGAGGCACAAAGTCGTAGTATATCGCCAAGAAGACTCTGGCTGGGCGGGGATTCGAACTTGCAACACCTGGATTGATAGTCAGACACGCTGTCATTTTACTGTTTTTATTCTTTGTGAAAGTTAAATGTGCTTATCGATTAGCCCAGTCTCTTTTGGATTCATATTTTGAGTTCTAATATAGTTTCAATCGAATCCATAATGTTATCAAAGATTTGGAAAAATTGGATAGCATACATAACACACGTCGTAAAACTTTATATTTACGAAATATACGATTAATTCGGTGACTTTTGTTATGTATGTACATGCAGTTATGCTATTTGTGTAATATTATGTATTGCTATAAACAGTTAATAAGTTTAAACAGAGAACAGTGCAACTCACATTGATAAAGGAATTGTATTATCATAATACACATATTACTTTATTTAGTAACAAAAATGAACATGTTTAAAGCAGGTTATTGACTTCACGCGTAGGTCAAAATCGGCCCGATTCTTTTGGCGTCAAATTTCACGAGAGGGCAAACGTCGGACGTCATTTCCGTTTCGTTTGGTTTGTTCGGTTTCATAAGTTATCTAAAGAGCTTGACGTGATTTATATATATATATTTAAGATACTAAAATCTAGAATCGGCATATGTGAAAAGAAATCAATGATTGAAGACCCCGCGTATCTCGATTTTGTCGTTCGAATTCCCGAGTTTCTTACAATTCTCGAGTTTGAATTAAATTTTATTTCATTTATTTGAACTATTAAGCCATAGTATACGACCGTCAGTTGTAATTACTCCCCTTGAGTAGTGCAACCGAACATGTGTATTACAGACACGAGAGAACCGGGCCAGGAAATGATAATCGGCTAGGAATTCATAATTGCCATCGGGCTAATGCCTCGTGGTAAAATGAGTACATCCCATACGGTACTAATCAATTAAATCACCAGAGAACCAGCCCGTTTATGTGCAGAACTCGCAAGAACAGATTAACAGCTCAGACTAAAAGGACGCACATAGTCTGGTGAAATTTCTCATATATGTGCTTGAAATCGATGTAAGAGGTATGGCGTGTTTATGAACGGCAACCGGGCTAAATGAGTTAACTGCTATAACCTACATTAGAAACAATCGGTTACCAAAAAATATTTTACCTTTTGACTGAGTTATAAGGTCAAAGGCCACCACAAGCAAAAGTGTTAACTGGACGAGATAATAACAAAAGCATTCATATTTAAGACATCTGTTGATTGTTTTGACCATCGCTACTGGTTTATCGCAAATTACCAATGACAAGAGTATAAAATAATAACAAGTATCATTCAATGAGGGCATTGGGTCAAAGGTCAACAACTGAAATATTGAAGAATTTGCTCAAAATATGACATACTATTAAATTGTTTTAGCCTTATACAAGGCAACTCATAAGGGTTTTTGTAACACGTGTCTAATGTCATTATACAAACATTTTCTTATGTTTTGATGCAAATACCAGGTATACATTTAGTTCCACAGACTTAAAAGGCCAAAGGTCACAAAATAGTATCATGCGCAAAATTTTAAGCTGGAACTGATATATATATATATATATATAAAAATAACAATATTTATATTTAAGATATTTGTTATATATTTTACCAATAGAATTGATTCATTTTAAATATATCTTAGAATGTGTATGAAATGATGTGTATCATCCATTAAGTTCATTGAATCAAATATTGAAGAGGGAGTTGTTAAAAATATGTCGTATTCTTTTATTAGATTTTTAGGTTTATTATAGGATATTGATCAAAATAAGGTAAAATGTTTGCATCATGTCATCATACACACAAATATCTACTGTATATTTTCTTATTTATGAGTATATTAATATATACGTTTTGGAATGAACTTGGCCTTACATGCCTGTTTTCGGTATTTTGTACAAAATGCAGCTGCATGTAATTTAATAGATGTGCTGTATGTATCAACATTTTAGAGGTTATGCTTCTTCACATGTAGGGATATTAAGACAATAAATGTGGCATAAGGTCTGTCCAATGGCATTACAGCAGTGTATCACAATAACTGTTAAGCTTCACCATTAAGGTCCTAGCACATTGAACGCGCTGGTCCTCGAAATATTTGTATAATAAGGTTGTAGCAATACGAAACGTGGAATAAAACACTACCTGGTGTTTGGGAAATTTAATGGGACCTCTCATATTTAACATTGAATTTGATTTGTATTGAGATTGCAAAATATGATTATTAATCAATATATCATAAGCATAAATTAAATTGCGAAATCAGGTTCCCAAATAAGACTTACATCCCCTACACCATTATCACGAAACCTTTTATCTCTAAAACCCTAACAAATAATATCAAATTGAAAATGGGTGTGTCAAATCAATCATTGAAACTGTCTCTGAGAAATGATGATAAGCACAATGTGTAACCAGCAACAGAAAATACAGCACTAAAGAAAAGAAAATTATATTAAAGTCACACCGGACTTGGTAGCTCTAAAATTATTGGTATTGAAAATAACACAAAAATATATTGAATTAGGCATAAATATCCGTCAGGCTAAACGACAAAAGTCACTGGTTACCTCACTGCAGACTCTTGTATTGTATGGTCCATGCACTAAATTACATGATGCAGAATGCAATAATATGAAATATAAAGCTGGGCAACTTTTTAGTATATAATAATTAAATTAAAAAAATAAACTTTCACACTGAAGATCTTCTTCACAAGTAAGCAGTTATATTTAATTATTATTATATCTGGAGCATTTCCAGACAAATGTATTATAGGCTTTTTGTCATTTCTCAGCGCAGCAGTACTTATAAAAGACACTTTAAAGAGGGTAATATATAAATGTTTAAATATATTTAAGTTGAAAACTGTAACAGTTGTACTGCAAGACTAAGGAAATAAATACACTGATTAAATTCCTATATATGTTAAACAATAACTCTTGGAAAATCAGTTTTGTTTGCCGAATATGACGGTTTTAAATCTGAGCCAAAGTTTAGTTTGAACAGAAATGTAGCCGATATGATCTGATATCTAAATCATTTAAATTTATATAAGGATAGCTAAACTAATTATTGAAGTCCTATTCAAATGCCAATAGGAATTGTTGGAATTATTATAGCAACTACCAGTGCATGTTTCAGAATATCGGCTGTTATCATTTTAAAGAAAGACTAAATCGAATGCCTTCATTTATTGTCTGGTTTAAATACAATGATATGTTCTGAGAGAGAAAAGAAAGGGTACCTTTAGCTTGCAATCTATTACTGCACGTAATATACACGTTGATGATCATTGTATTTAGCAAATATGAGAGTGTCGTAGAAAACACAACTTTATGTTTACGTAGAGTTTGAAAGGTAACTTTATAGTATATCAATCAAAATAGAACTCAAATACTAAACAAGCAGTGTGTAATGATTGTAATTGGTCAGGAATATCATGTACATGCATGAAAGCAAAGCATAGTGAATATCGAAGAAATATTGATTTACCACATTTCTTACAACATGAACTGTTTTCTGTTCTTCTTGCTCAGATCTTAATATCTTGTACGGCTTATGACTTTCCTAGACACATGATGTCGGTCATATTCTAGAGTTAGGAGTAATTAACAGTCAAGTGATAGCTAAGAACTTGTCCAAGGCAAAAGTAGACCAAAATGTATTCAAAACCGTTAAAATCTTGTGGATATGTTTATTGTCAAAATAGTATCTTCAGCTTTTCCATCAAATATGGTCATTTTGCCCTCAAACTTGAAAGAATTCATTGATCTTACTAAAATATGTAAAACACATTTAGTATAATATCTTGATGACTTAACTGGAACATGAATGCAGACATTTCACAAATGGTGGAGTTCCCTGTGATTTTTCTTACAGCAAACCACGGAGAAACAGATACAATAGCGTATCTTAATTCCGTGATTTACATCCATTCAAGTCAACGTGTGTTGTAACAGTGAATCAGTTATTGTAAGAAATCAACACAGCAATACATAAGATTATACTGATCACTAAGGTCATATTATTTGGAACGACCCATACGTCAAGTGTTTTTATCTGGCAGTAAATAAGATATACAATGCATAGTTATTAAATTGTAATATAAACTAAGTGTACCTGATGTAGTTCATGAAAAGCAGACTATCCAAAAGGCATGTCTTAATATTCTTACAATTCCATGTTAATGTACTTGAAAGTCCATAACTTAACTTATTATATATAATGTTGTTGCGATCTTGATGATAGCTGTCGAAACAACATATACCTGCGAATTGTTAAGATATTTCACAACATAATTCAAGTTATGAAGTTTAGTTGAAATACAAACTTATACGGTTTGTTTATGGACACATGGATACAATTTAATCAGATTTATCAGCGTTGCAATGAGTAATGTAATAGACAAGGTTTGGTTATTTTAATTCAGATTAACTATTCTTCGCTACATCAAACTTAGTTTTACTGCAATAACTTCTTTAATCTTTTGTCAATCAAAACGCAGATATACCAATATTATATTAATGTAAAGATAAAAAATTATAAATGTCTTAAAAGTTTAGATAATACGAATGGTTTGATATATCAAATCCACCAAAACATGACAAAATCAATATTTAAGTCGGATTGGTAAACTTGAAACAAAATCCCTGTTTTAAAAATATACAGCACTGAAATAATGCTTGACGACCTTCACATCATCATTCAGTCCCTTTCTAAGATGAAACATATTTTACATAGGCGCATAGCGCAAGTTAAGAAATCCCTTTTCCCTAAGGAAATCCCGTTTTTTTGCATATATATCTTTTTGGCAAAACGGGGCCAATAAAAGTGCTGGAATCCCACAACAGTTTAGTAAGGACTCCCGGAAAATGACTTCGTGAACGTCGTACCGAATTAAATATGTGGGGAATCCTGCATAAAAAACTGCGGGAACGTCTTCTAGCAAATGCTGGGAACTTGCAATAAATTCCACTATTCAAAAATGCACAGTACCATTGCCATTAAAACAGTGATTAAATGCTATAAATGTATTAAAGTATTGCAATAAATTAAAAGAACAAATATTAAACTACAACTTCATACCTTTGTATTAATATTGCATACATTCTAAAGTATTTATTTTAGCGATAAAACGTTATCAGCAATGAATTCTTTAGATGTTATGTATCTAGTAACCTAGTTACAGGCTCCCATAATGCTTTACTACAACAACAACAGCATGGTTGACTCAGCAATGACAGATGCTCTTTTGAAAGTGATACATCGATTTAAACATCGTAGCTTAGCCAAGGTCAGGGCGCCAGATATTATGGACAACTTGATTAGTTAACCTTTAGTCTATGTGGAACTCAACATATTGGCGACATGGATAATTTAGAAAGCAGGGTATTTTACAGAAAAGTTGGAAAACCTCAGCTGGAAATATTTCGCCATCTTGTAACATACCAAGACTAGGGTCCGATTTCAACTTGACAAACACACTACAGCTGTCGCAAACCAAGGTTTACCGGTTGCATACTATTAGTTTTACTCTTATGTATATTGTTGGACAACGTCGGACAATAAAAGAGTAAAATTATACGCTACAAAACGCCCCAAAGTCGAGACTTTTGTAAAACCCGAAACGTGGTCGAACAAAAAAAAATAAAACTGGAAGTTTTACAAATTTGCAATATCTGCAGTCCCAGGGCGTTTTCTCCCATGAACAACGGGTTTCAACATAGATAGCAGATAGAAAATCCTTTCGGTTGTATAAACCAAGATAAAAACCAACATTGAATTGTGTTTTGTGTAATTGCTGTTTTTCAGTTTGAGTCAGTTGTATTTATATAACGTCAGAGCCAAGTGGCCGACGTATGTTTACCGGAATTTAGAGCCAGGTTGTCTAAAGTCATTATTCATCAGTCAGTGTTTAGAACCATGTGGCCTGGTTATCCCGGATTGACAAGTGAATGAACCATCATACTTGTAAACATAAGTGTATAAGATATTTTTTATTATTGCCAGGGTTGTAGCATATAATATAATTTTCTTAAATATTAGTTTATCCAGGTTTAGCTACGAGTGTAGAGTTTAAACTGGCATTTCGGATGTATTACTAATTTCTATTTTCACAAAATTAATAGATAAAATATCTTCATTTTGCCAAGGAAGTAGAATACAAATTTAGCTATTATATTATTATAAACAAATGTTCAACACTTGGGTATAATACAGTATGTAAAGTAAACCATATTTCTACAATATTGCCAGGGTTGCAGTATTAAAGTTGCATTCTTAATTAACTGACTATACTAAGTGTTCAAATTTTTGATAAACATGGCCCATATTCATTAAGTCCGTAATAATTTCTGCGGGGAAGAAGAGCTATTAGCGATCTCTAAGGTAGGTAAGAAGAAAGCCAACTCTATTATTAATATGAGGGAATCTGAGGGAAATATTACATTTGATATGCAGAGGTTGACATTAGCCAGTGTATCAATAAAATTTCAGATGTTGTTCATAATATTTCATTCCCGTGTTTTGGGTGGACATTTAGTACCCAACCCAAGATTAAGACGCGTAAAGTACAATCGTTTGGTAATTCGTCTCGTGAGGCTAAAATATTATTTCTAACATTTAATCGCGAATTGAAGTCTGATAACTCTATCGAAAAAACTTACAATTTAAAGTATAGAACTTATTTTGTTAAAGCCAAACGAAGTGCGAAATGTCAATTTTATAACAAAGAAAAGGCAAAGTTATCAAATTAATGTAAACAATTGCTTCGTAAGTTTTTGAAATCTTTAAATAAATTCAAGAGAAATGACAGACCACATTCAGCCCTGATCGGTTTGCGAGATATTTCGCTGGTATATCGAATCCGCCATGAAACTAATCTAAAGAGCAAACAATTAATGGTTCACGGGATGAGCAATGAAATGGGCAAATATTTGACAGAGATAAACAGCAAATAAACAGAAAGTGTGGAGTATAAAAAGTTTTTAAGGGCTTTACACATTAAATCGCACTGTCATTGAACTTGTAATCATAAATTGTTATCATTTTTGTTGCAGGAAGTATTACAGTGTACCATTACCCAACAAGCTGGTATGTGATAACGTTTATGTTCAGTTATTTATGATTGCAGTAGCTAGATGTAACAGGCAGCCATTAAATATGTTTTATGCCATTTTAATACATATTAATGTTCACATTACAATATTATTTTCCCTATCTTGCTATTTCTGTAACCAGAACTATTCCTTTTTAAAGAATCATAATAATAGTATAAAAAATGAATCAGGTTTCAATAAATAATGACGATAGGCAGAGGAGCATTATTATGGTCTATACACAATGGAATTTTACAATCTGCCAATACTCATATTACCCCATTAATCACAAACATTAATGAGGTGTCCATAGGTTTATAAAAAATCAAATGCCTCTTTTGTTGAAAGCTTTCGACGTTGAATAAATTTTTAATTAATCTAATGCAGAATTAACATTTGAATCCCAAAAGCTCATACGCCAAAGTTTTTTTGTAATATTACTACAAAAGTTTAAAGACAACTATAATGTGTCTTTTATATCTTTTTCCATATTTGAATGTACCAAATAAAGCCTTTGATGGTAAACTTGACCAAAATGACAAATAGTTAGCGGGAAATGAAAAATACCGAGATATTCCGTATACATTGATATTCATGCGGAACATTTCCGAGTTTATGGCATTCTTGGCCTGTCGAGCATAGGCGATTGCGGCAATGGTGTAAGGGAGACAACTCAATTTCAATTTTGATATAAAACTTAATTGCGCACTTTACACATATTTCACCTCTAGTAAGATAAATGATTAATTTTAAGGGGCTTTATTTTCGAGGTCCTATATAGACCTCACAATCCATAAGGACCCCACAAGAAAGGTCTAAGATAGACCGATACCCCGTAAATGCTAGTATGTCTTAGTATATATATATATATATATATATATATATATATATATATATATATAGCTATATTATGTTAATATTGAGATTTTCTCTCTTTATAACGTAAATATCCATATATCTATATAGCTATTTCATGTTAATGTTGCGATTGTTTCTCTCTTTATTACGTTCATATCCATACCGTTTGCCAGTTTGATGCGTTTGTAAAAAAAATTTTTATTGCAATTATGTTAGTAAAAATCTGTAATAGCCGACATTATGTAAGAAATCATGTATCCTGCACTTAGACAGCCAACCAGGAAGTGTAATGTACCAATTTTCAAATTACGTATGATTAAAAGGTTTTACACAATTTTACAGTTTACATTTGTTTATGTAACGAAAACAAAAAAAAATTCAAATTGTTTCTTTATTAATTTTTCATGTTCGTCAATGTGACCATGAGACAAAATTATGTATTCAATTCTATTATTGGTCATTGTTTAAAAAAAAACAACGATTATCTTTGTATTAGAACAAGAAAATATGTCACTTGATTTAATTTTGTTGTTTCTGCATTTTATGTATGAACATTGAGTGTTTCATTTAAGTGTATAATATTATTCTAACAGTGTGAAAGAAAAATGTGTGTGTGTGTTTATTTCGTAGGGGATCTTGTATATTGACAAAACATGTTATTTTGTACTATGGCACTTGTATGTATGTTAAAGAGGTGCCAGTTGATCAGGTTTTGTTATCTTTGTACGATGCTAATGTTCTGTGGAGTCGGATGGTCAGTTCTGGACAGTATCCAGGGAGAGAAAGCGTTGACAGCATGCTGTGATAAGGGTTTTGCTATTGTTGATACATGATATGCTTTTAAATCTGAGTGCAGGGCAGTTAGAAACTGATTTCGACTGAACAACGTCTAAAATTATTTCCTGTCTTTATATTAAAAATTTAGGTATATTCCCAAAATAAAACACCAGGGAATTCCCAGGCAAATAGTGACACTGCACAACTATACACAGGTATTAAATAACATTTTTGCAGTTAATATATTGGTTGTATGATGCTGGTCTATAAGTACCTTTCCATCATTCTGTGAACATCTAAGAATTAAATTACAGTTAAATCTAGTTCAGACTATTTAATATATCAAATATCTCCATTTAGAGTGCATTATTTAAATCAGTTTATAGTATTACAATATAATATTACACTTTTATTAATACATTTATTTTATTAGGAGCCGGGCCCGATTAGCTCAGTCGGTTACGCGTCTGACTATCAATCCAGGGGTCGTCAGTTCAAATCCCCCGCCCAGCAACAGTCTCCGTGATGATTGCTATATGACATTGTGTCTCATTATCATACGTCTTTTACCACTGATTAAAGTGGGAAAGTTATCAGTTACTTGTGGAGATGGGATGTGCTCGAGTACTTGTTAATCCCAGGAAACAGTGGTTAGGTTAACTGATGCTTAGCCCTCGATGGCATAAAATGACGCTAAATGTTCATTCAATCAATATTTTATTAGGATGTTTCACTCATGTATTTTTACATACTGCCTTTAAACGTGCATAAATAGCTGATACATGTACACACAGTCACAGTATGACACCATCTCACAGATTAGTTCACTCTAAATTGTATAAGCAATATTGCAATTGATGTCAAAATATATCTGATTTGTTAGCATTAGTTTTTTTGTTTTTTTTAAATTCGATTTTGAAACAAATTCTTGCTTGCTTAAGAACATTGGGAGAATGAAGTAGAATGTGGTAGATTCTATTTTAACTTGTCTTGTTCAGGTACATTAGGTGAATGGTGTAGAATGTGGTGTATTCCCATATAACTCGCCTTACTCAAGGACATCAGGTGAGTGTTGTATACTGTATATTCACTTATAACTTGTCTTGACCAAGGACATTAGGTGAATGTTGTATGATGTGGTAGATTCCCTTCTAACTTGCCTATCTCAAGTACATTAGGTGAATATGTTAGAATGTGATAGATTCCCATATAACTCGTCTTGCTCAAGGATATTCGGTGAATGTGGTATAATGTGGTGTATTTTCATATAACTGGCCTTGCACAAGGACATAAGGTGAATGTGGTATAATGTGATAGATTCCCTTATAACTTGCCTTGCTCAAGGACATTAGATGAAAGTGGTAGAATGTGGTAGATTCCCTTATTACTTTCCTAGATCAAGTACATAAGATAAATGTGGTAGAATGTGATGGATTCCTTTGTAACTGACCTTGCTCAAGTACATTAGATGAATGTGGTAGAATTTGATATATTCCCTTATAATTTGCCTAGCTCATGGACATCAGGTGAATGTGCTAGAATGTGATATATTCCCTTATAACTTGCCTGGATCATGGACATTAGGTGAATGTGGTAGAATGTGATAGATTCCCTTATAACTTTCCTAGATTAAGGACATTAGGTGAATGTGATAGATTCCCTGATAACTTGCCTTGATCAAGGACATTAGATGAATGGGGTAGAATGTGGTAGATTCCCTTTTAACTCGTCCTGCTCAAGTACATAAGGTGAATGAATGTGGTAGAATTTGATAGATTCCCTTATAACTCACCTTCCTCAAGGACATAAGGTGAATGTGGTAAAATGTGATATATTCCCTTATAACTTGCCTTGATCAAGGACATTAGGTGAATGTGGTAGAATATGGTAGATTCTCTTATAACTCGTCCTGTTCGAGGACATTAGATGAATGTGGTACAATGTGGTAGATTCCGTTATAACTCGTCTTGCTCAAGGACATTAGATGAATGTGGTAGATTCCCTTATAACTTGCCTAGCTCAAGTACATTAGATAAATGTGGTAGAATGTGATAGATTCCTTTAAAACTGGCCTTGCTCAATTACATTAGATGAATGTGGTAGAATTTGATAAATTCCCTTATAACTTGCCTTGATCAAGGACATAAGGTGAATGTGATAGAATGTGATATATTCCCTTATAACTTTCCTTGATCAAGGACATTAGTCGAATGTGGTAGAATGTGGTAGATTCCCTTATAACTCGTCCTGCTCAAGGACATTAGATGAATGAGAAAGAATGTGATAGATTTCCTTGTAACTTGCCTTGATCAAGGACATTATATGAATGTGGTAGAATGTTGTAGATTCCCATATAATTCGACTTACTCAAGGATATTAGGTGAATGTGGTAGAATGTGGTAGATTCCCTTATAACTCGTCCTGCTCAAGGACATTAGATGAATGAGGAATAATGTGATAGATTCCCTTGTAACTTGCCTTGATCAAGGACATTATATGAATGTGGTAGAATGTTGTAGATTCCCATATAATTCGACTTACTCAAGGACATTAGGTGAATGTGGTAGAATGTGGTAGATTCCCTTATAACTTGCCTAGCTCAAAGTCATGAGGTTAATGTGGTAGAATGTGATAGATACCCTTATAACATGCCTTGATAAAGGGTATTAGATGAATGTCGTAGAACGTGGTAGATTCCCATATAATTCGCCGTACTCAAGAACATTGGGTGAATGTGGTAGAATGTGGTAGATTCCCTTATAACTTGCCTTAATCAAAGACATTAGGTGAATGTGGTAGAATGTGGTAGATCCCATATAACTCGCCTTGCTCAAAGATATGAGGTGAATGGTGTAGAATGTGGTATATTCCCTTATAACTTGCCTACCTCAAGAACATAGGGTGAATGTGGTAGAATGTGGTAGATTCCCTTATAACTTGCCTAAATCAAGGACATTAGGTGAATGTGGTAGAATATGGTAGATTCCCATATAACTCGCCTTGCCCAAAGACATGAGGTGAATGGTGTAGAATGTGATATATTCCCTTAAACTCGCCTTGATCATGGATATTAGATGAATGTGGTATAATGTGGTTGATTCTCATATAACTCGTCTTGCTCAAAGACATTAGATGAATGGAGTATAATGTGGTGTATTTTCATATAACTCGCCTTGCACAAGGACATAAGGTAAATGTGGTATAATGTGATGCATTCCCTTATAACTTACCTTGCTCAAGGATATTAGATGAATGTGGTAGATTCCCTTATAACTTGCCTTGATCAAGGACATAAGCAGAATGATGTATAATTTGATAGATTCCCTTATAATTTGCTTTGATCAAGGACATTAGATGAATGTGGTAGAATGTGATAGATTCCCTTAAAACTTGTCTTGATCAATGACATTATATAAATGGGATAGAATGTGGTAGATTCCCTTATACCTCGTCCTGCTTAAGTACATTACGTGAATGTGGTAGAATGTGATAGATTCCCTAATAATTTGCCTTGATCAAGGACATTATGTGAATGTGGTAGAATGTGATAGATTTCCTTAAAACTTGCCTTGATCAAGGACATTAGATAAATGAGGTAGAATGTGGTAAATTCCCTTATTACGTGTCTTGCTCAAATACATTAGATTAATGTAGTAGAATGTGATAGATTCCCTTAAAACTTGCCTTGATCAAGGACATTAGATGAATGTGGTAGAATGTGGTAAATTCCCTTATTACGTGTCTTGCTCAAATACATTAGATTAATGTAGTAGAATGTGATAGATTCCCTTAAAACTTGCCTTGATCAAGGACATTAGATAAATGAGGTAGAATGTGGAAGATTCCCTTATAACTTGCCTTGATTAAGGACATTGGGTAAATGTGGTAGTATGTGATAGATTCCCTTATAACTTGCCTTGATCATGGACATTAGATGGATGGGGTAGAATGTGATAGATTCCCTTATAACTTGCTTTGATTAAGGACATTAGGTGAATGTGGTAGAATGTGATAGATTCCCTTATAACTTGCCTTGATCAAGGACATTAGATGAATGAGGTAGAATGTGGTAGATTCCCATATAATTTACCTTTCTTAAGGACATTAGGTAAATGTGGTAGAATGTGATAGATTATTTTATAACTTGCCTAGCTCAAGAACATAAGGTGAATGTGGTAGAATGTGATAGATTCCCTTATAACTTTCCTAGATTAAGGACATTAGGTGAATGTGATAGATTCCCTTATAACTTGAATTGATCAAGGACATTAGGTGAATGTGGTAGAATGTGATAGATTCTCTTATAACTTGCCTTAATCAAGGACATGAGATGAATATGGTAGAATGTGGTATATTCCCATAGAACTCTCCTTGCTCAAGGACATGAGGTCAATGGTGTAGAATGTGGTAGATTCCCTTATAACTTGCCTAGCGTAAGGACATTAGGTGAATGTTGTGTATTTTCATATAACTAGCCTTGCTCAAGAACATAAGGTGAATGTGGTATACTGTGATAGATTCCCTTATAACTTGCCTTTATCAAGGACATTAGATGAATATAGTTGGTAGAGATTAGTTCAACTATTTTGATCCATTCTCATGAACTGGTACCAATATATTGCCCCGTGAAGTTTTAATATATAGTGTATATATTGTAGAGGTAAATAACTGAACAAATAAGAATGTTGAAGGATATCTAGCATTAATAAACTGTATGTGTTGATACAAAACTATAGATCTATTTACAGGAAATGTTTTTTTACCATATGATAAAATGTTGAAGGTAGTGCTTATATCGCATATGTAAAACATTGATAAAATACTCTTGAAACAGAAGATCATCTATGGCTTACACTATATTTTAAATTACACATCAAAAACGTACTTGTTTAGATATCAAAGACATAAATTTGGATCTTAATAGTGAAAATCTCAGCATAATATCTAAAGATAAAGTACTTGGCATATTTATTGATGACAACATAACTTGGAAAAATCATGTAGATCATATATGTAAAATAAATCCATGAAACGTTTGGCTTTTGTCAAGAATTAAACAATATCTTAGCCTTGACCATAGAGTTCAGTTTTATAAAGCTTATATTCAACTTCATGTAGATTAATCTAATGTTGTATAGGTTGGCACCTGTCAAATGAACCTAGATAGAATTTTAAGACTCCAAAAACGTGCTTGCAAAATCATCTTAAATAACAATGATTAAAACACACTAGAAAGCTTGCAGGAGTTAAAAAAAACTAACAGTTTTTGATAGGATTTATTTCCGGAAAACAAAATTTATGTACAAAATAGCAAAGTCCAATAACCCAAGCCGAAATCAATGAAATGTTTTACTTCAGACAAACAAATAAAAATACACCAGTAACACGGTCAAATTCTTCAAACAACATCAAACTAGCTAAACCGAACAAAGAATTATTTAAACAAAGTATATATATATCTGATCCAATAAAATGGAATAATCTTCCGGAAAATATCAAAGTAAAACTTCTGTAAAAGCATACCATGATACCAAAGCAATCTAATCAGATGGATAAAAATTGTATAATTCAATTTGTTTTCTGTACATGTGTGTTCAAAATCATGTAAATAGTAACATACTGCCACTGTCTTATATAAATTTAACAAACCACTTTGAATGTTGACCTGTATTGTTTTCCTGAAGTGAATGTGTGTATGTGTGTGTAAATATGTATAAAGTATTTCCTGATATGCTTGACCAACTTATATTGTTCTTATATATTATTCTAGTCATGCAATTGTAGTATTTAGCGTAATTATATGTACATGGTGTGCCTTTAAGTATTCGCACATATATCATTTTACTGTAATGGTTAATAAATCAATAAAGCAATTTTAAGGTTTGAAAGACATATGTAACTAAATGCTCAATTAAATAATGTTAAGGCAATGTGAGCTATCCGTTCACTTTGTTGCATTATATAATAATTATAGCTTAATTTTACCACCCCTGAGTTTTATATTAATTGCCTTACATTTGGTACTTATTTCCTGAAAAAGCTGTTGTTTTAGAAAGTATCGAGCGTGCTGTCCGTCCAACAGCTCTTGTATTTTTTTTAGAGATTTTTTTCTGTGTTAAAAGAAATACTCTGCCTTATTTTAGCTTGACCCTAGGGCTGGGCATACTTTACTAAATCTATATAAGAGAAATGAAAAAAAAACAACGATATTTCTTATAATTGAAAAGACTTATGTGAATGGTTTTTGGTGTGATTTGTTATTGCTGATATGACGATTGATATCTATGTGAATTTCATGGTCTACATCCCTATGAGGTCTTAGGGTGGATCATAGATTCATATAGCTTTATGCCATTAAAGATTATCAGGTGACCGTTGAGGCCAATAGGTAACTCTTTAAAGTTTGTTTTGTATTAAATCAAATAATTTAACCAATTTCATCTTTGGTATCTTTTCACACACCTTTCCCTACCACAATATACTACCCCACAGATTTTTGTTTAATTATGAATACACCCAAGTATTATAATGTATATAGATGATGCTATGATGACACTAGATGATCAAACCAGTTTAATGAAAAAAAAAAAACAGAGGGGGTGGGGGATTCTATATCCAGTTTATTTTCATCCCTATATTTTCAAAAGTATAGCTTGGCTATTTCCATTATAATGACAAACTATGCTTCAACAAACAAAATAGTCTACTTGAGATAGTTACACAATATTATTATAGAAAAGAGTGGCGAGTGTAAATAAAAAAGATATTATTTTTTACCACTCTATAATCCCAAGTTTCATATTGTTGTTTATTTTCACTTTTATTACAAACTTTGCTAATAATCTACTAGAGATAGTTTCTTGTAAGCATTATATTTACCAAGGTTTACATTAGTAGTGCTTGATTATATTTACTATTATGACAAACACATCCATTCAACTTCAGGTAGTAACAAGAAAAGAAGGGCGAGTGACATGTTATAGCTATTATATAATATTATAATATGTTATGTTCATCCCTTTCACAAACTCCGTTATCCAAGTTTCATATTTTGGATTGTGGAGCTTGGTTGTTTTCACTTTAATAAGACACTGCAACAAATAATGTAATTTACTTGAAAAGTAATCTTATGTATTTTGTAAGAAAAGGGATGCAGGTGAAAATATTGCAGCCAATATATGATTAGTCCCTGAACAGTATTTTTTCTTCTTCTTAAATTCAGTTGTATTTCCTTATGTTACATACGACATGCCAACAAAGATAAAGACTTAGCTTTTCTCAAAATAATTGATTGATTGAATATTTAGCGTCATTTTTATGCCATCGAGGGCTAACAGACGATCAGTTAACCTAACCACTGTTTCCTGGGATTAACCAGTACTCGAGCACATCCCATCTCCGCAAGTAACTGATAACTTTCCCACTTGAATCAGTGGTGAGAGACGAATGATAATGAAACACAATGTCGTATGTCAATCATCACGGAGACTGTTGCCGGGCGGGGGATTCGAACTCACGACCCCTGGATTGATAGTCAGACGCGTAACCGACTGAGCTAATCGGGCCCGGCTTCTCAAAATAAGAGTTAGAATTTAATGACCTTGATTTGGTCGTGACTCAATAATATAAATGTTAAAACAACCAAGTTTAATTTAGCAGTGTTATTGCTTTTATTTTACATTGCTGCCCCTAAACAGGTTTATCCGTGATATATTCTTTTATATCTATTATATATATCATGACATTGTTTTAAAAAACATTTCTGAACAGTTCCGTTTTTAGAATTAGATTTTAAGTCAATAAAATAGCTGGCATTTTTTAAACTTTGATGAGATTTGGTCTAATTTGCTAATTTTAAGTTTGTTTTCAATGCGCTATCTACATTTCACAATGTCATGTCATCATATTGTGTAACTCTTTTTTCTTGTTCCAACTTAACATATATGTTGTTAACTTGTACAAATATGGTGTTAAATATCATTTTTTTGTTATTCATTTTATATCCTTACCCAAAACTCACTTTTCTTACTCGAAATTCATTTGCCTTATTCGAAACTCACTTTCTTTACTAAAAAACACATTTTCATATGTTTTTTTTCAATTGACTGTTAATTCTTTTTTTCTTTCGTGATTAAAATATATTCACTTTACTCTGTGTTTGAGTGTACATTACCAATTCAGGAGGATTAGTATCTGTCATTATTTTTTAATCTATAAGTTAGTTTCACTACATTTGATCAAGAAAAAATAACATTTACCTACCATTCTTTTATTTAACATATAAGGTAGATGTTTACCCAGATTCGCACTCAATCCTAGTACAATAAGTGCCTGAAACTAATCTTCTGACAATTGAAAAGTTTACTGTTTGTATACCTGCTAGCTAATCTATGTGTTTGGTATTGTGCAAATAACTGAAACATCTGCAAAAGAACTATCAGTGTCAGCTAATATATGGGTCAGTAGGGATTCGTGAAATCAACTGCCATGGCAGAGAACAGCTATTATAATCATTGCAATAGCCATTAGCGTCAGATGGAGAAATTTAAAGACTGAAAACATTCCTGTTATTTGTATTAACTGTCAATTCTATAGTTAGAGAGAATAATGTTAGTTACGCAAGAATATACCAGAACATGGTCAAAAGATGTGTCTTTGAACCGTTAATTGAAATTCACCTGACTAGCAAAATTAAGAAATTATTAATAAGTATACATAGAGATATATAATGTTTTTGTAAATATATGCTGATGTACATACATGTAGTACAAACAGAAACAAATATGTAACGCAATACACAATATGACAAACCAAATTTTTTTTAAGTAGTTGTTATGGATATTTATGTGATATTGCACTGTACAAGGTTTCTCCTTAATTATTGTGCAGAATGTTGTTACTGATATGGCTTTTTTTGTCGCAATGGCATATTAAGAGAAAGTGATTTGGTATTAGTTTATATGTTATAAATTCAATAGAAAAATTAATGTAGTGGATGGGCTTGTGAAGTGACTTACTTAATTGATGAGGCGGACTTTATATAATAATATGCAAATTATAATCCGCCACAATCTAAATTGTCATTCATTATACATTGGTTTATAATTTTGATATTGTACTTACAATTTATATCAACTATAAGAACTTTGGTTTAAAAATACCAGAGTGTGACATTGGTAAGTTAATATTCAAAACTTAAAAAAAATAAAACCGAATATATGTGTATATATTATTGTTCTTTAGGAATGCGTAAAGAACACTTTTGAAAATAATAAAAACAATCTGTCAAATGCAAACAATGTCCAACAAATACGTTATGAAAGAAAACCAACATTGTTTTATTATATTGCTCGAAGTCGTTTAAACTTCTAGAATGTTTAAATTTGCACTTTTCATATGATTGTTACTTTTTCTAATAGCAAAGTGTTTCACGTAAATCAAATGTTGTATCTAATTGAAAATATTCAAAATCTTACACACTTGGAAGTTCTGTGTTTATTAGTTTATAAAAAGGTATTACAAATGACGAAATATTACCGTCTCGTGGTACCTAAAGTTAACGAACAAGCAAAGAGTTATGAATGATAACGCTTTTTAATAGTTTCTACAATTCTGAGAATATATTAAAAAAGAGCGCAGATACGTTGATGTAATAAATCACTAATGAGTAAAATTATCATGTTTGTGTTGAACTATTTACTTTAGAATCAATAAAGAACTTCTCAAAATATTCATTTAATTTGATATTGGTTGGAAATTTATTTGATTCTATGATTTTTTATTTTGGGGATTTGTTGAAAGATGGTTGGAAATATACTCGAAACGAAACTTAAACCTTGATTGTTGAACTTTTTTTCTTCAGAATACGGCTGGCCAAACGTTGCTATATTGTATAACTCTTTTTCTTGTTCCAACTTAACATTTATGTTGCTAAATTGTATATACATATGTATATGGTGTTAAATTTTATATCTATGTTATTCGTAATTAGTGTTCAACTTTCTTTTTATTAAAATTCACTTTCCTTACTGAAAACTCACTTTTGTTACTCACTACCTACTAAAAGTGAATCTTGTAGTTGCATAGATATCTTACATAATCATTTTTTGTATCTGAAAAACCAATGCTGACACAGGGGGCCAGTACAATATCCCCCATATTCTACGAATACTCGAGCTAAATATGTTTAAATGTGATATTGTATCTTATCATATTAATTCTTTATTCGCTTTTCAAAACCATAAAATCTGTTTTAACAATTTCGTGAACCAGACATTAATTTCTAGACACCAGCTGTAAATAAGCCTGTTGACATGTGTGATGTGACGTGTATATTATAAAAGGAATGATTATGGGTATTACATCGACCATTCTGTCCTAGTAGTATATAAAATAGTGCGATTCTTAACTTAGTGGTACAAAGTATTTTCTTAAATCCTCACCTGGGATCACCATTGAAATAGGCCCTAGGTATTTGATATTGATTGAAACCATTGGTCTTATGTGTCCCAGATTTAAAGAATACGCTTTAGTACAATTAAAAATGCATTTAACATAGATATAATTTAAGTACATGTAAGTACTTCAACACTGTAAATTTATTAAGGACAATACATGCAGTCTTATGTAACTAATATTGAATTATGTTTTGTGTAGTTTGGTCTTCCGCTAAAAAAATTACGTTTAACATGACAAAATACAAATTGAAAAATTTTGCACTTAATAATTTATTCATTATTTCGATTTCAAACATCGCCTAGTGAGTTTTTCTTTTAAATAAAAAAGAATGATTTGCTGAAACTTTAAATAATATCTTTTCTACTATGAACCTTAAAAATGTATTTTCAATTTCTAAGTTAATATATTTGAACAATTTGTATCAATATCATTTTATAATTATGTTGATGGAAACGATTCGACAAATATACGAACATAAACAAAGCAATAAGAACCAGCAATTTGTGTATTAGCAACAATTTATCAGCAATGATACGTGTGCAGTGTAGTGTATCTCTCTGGAGCAGAGAGTACTGACCCTCTTCAGACAACATTACTGGTTGTGTAGCTCATGTTTGTAAACTGCAATATGAAGTATACTGTTAATTGGTATAAATTCTATTAAATGGAATAGTTGTCATTTACATGTGTTACCACTTTTGATAATGAAATAATTTATGATGCTATTTTGATAATAAAATATACATGTTTGTTTTGGAGACAAGTTCATTTTCAATGAGTAGTGATGATACAAATAACTCAGAGCCAGGAATATATACACAAAGAGAGTTCACCAGGAAACAAATGTTTAAATGGTATGTATACAGTTATAAATTTCTACATATTCAATTAACATTTTATTTATTTACTCTTGACAATCTAAATGTTCAAAATAAACAAAATTGCGAAAAAAAATTCTTAAACGTATGTTCTTTAAATTTAAACTCCATATATTATGCAGACTAACAGCTCACAATGGTTAAGTTGATTCAAAACATTCCACAATGATTTTTTCAAACAGCGAATTTTACTAGCGTAACGCTTTTTTAAAAAAACTATATAAACAAGTATATTTGTTTACCTATTAAATACATGAACTCATGATATGATTAATTATTTTAAATATTTTAATGCAATCTTGATATAACTTTATTGTATATTGTTAAGATATCTTTAACAGGAGTCAATGTACACTTCAAATTTGAAAACGTCAATAAAATACTGTAGGTATTCAATCACACATTTTAATTTCAGTTTCCTGAAAAGATGTTGCACTTGATGTTGAAAAAATTGGAAAGTGTCTTCAAGAAAAGTGTTGTTACGATGTATTCCTGAAGCGTTAACTGTAGATAGTGTTTTGAGATGGCGCCAGAAATAACATTTACTTGCCCAAGGATGTTTGAAAATGTTGAAGCTACTTTTCCGAGACACATTTAATGGCAGAAATCAAATCATCGAAGGAAAGCTTGTTTGCAGGTAAGTAATCATTTGATATCGCAATATATTGGAATATGTATTTGTGCATATGGGCAGAAGTACCAGTACACAAAATTTATATTGAGGCAGTCTTGGTGATTACAATATATCTTTGAGATTAAAAATCATATCCATTCAATGTATATGCTACTGGAGATATATGCTATCATTATTTGCAGTGGTTACATTTATAGTTACCATTGGTGTGAATTTTTCTTACTTTCGGCTTGAAAATTCTAGAAAAAGATGAAATTCTGTAAGCACCCGGCATCGGCTTTGATGTCAGCTTCCAATCTTCGTTTTAAATTTTTTTTAAAATTGTTCATTAATATGTAGGGCTTGAAGTTATTTGCATATAACTTGGCATAACTGTTCATGCTTATGCTCTGAGGCAGTATATTTTTGAATGGTTTTAACGCCATTTTTCAACACATTTCATGTTATATATGGCATATCTAGTTTTACTGGTGGAAGAAGACCTCAGACTGAGTAGAACCACCGTCCTTCCGCAAGTAACTGGCAATATTTCTCAAATAAAGTTTTGGTATGAGCAGGACTTGAACCTACGACCCTAGCGGTGAGAGGGAAGTGATCTTTAGACGGTGCCTTAGACCACTCGGCCATAGAGGACCCTAGTATGTAACATATCAGGCTACAAAATTCAAGGTCAATGTCGTATTTGAGTGCAAAAATGTCACATTAATTGTCTCATAATTGTACATAAGTGTGAAGTTATATGGATGGAACTTGACATGATTGTGCGTGCTTATATTCTGAGACAGTGCAAGTAACTATATCAGTTACCATCGCATGTATTGGCTTAATCTTCACACAAGACTTCACATTAATCAAGCTTTTGCGTTATATAATGCAAATTACCGCCCTTTTATGACTTATAATGTAGAAATTCTTGTTAAAGTGTTGCGTGCAAATACAATTAATTTCATATCTCATAAAACACTCCATGTATTTGATGTAACTTTAAAAAAAGAGTTTGCATTCTAAATCAAACTACATTAATGAACAGGGGTAACTCTTGCTATTATTTTCCAAATTATGGCCCTTTTTTGTACTTAGAATATTTGGTTAAAATATATCTCTCAGAAGCCACTGCATGTATTTGACTGAAACTTCATACAAGGTTTAAGCTATGTAATTCCATAAATAACTCTTTTTATCTGGATTAACCATCAGTATCTGAGTTTGTACTTTGTCACAATATAATTTGAATAGCCGTTTTTTGACTATTCGGAGAATAAAGAGAGCTATTTTACTCACTCGGGCATCGGCGTCACTCATTGGTTAAAGTTATGCATGCAAGTGCCTATCTCAATAACCATTGCATGTACTGACTTGAACTTTTATACAAGACTTCCCAGTCATCAAACCTACTCCAATAACTAAGTTAAGGTAACTCTTGGGTGGTTATAATGCAAAAGTATTGCCTTTATTTTACTTAAAAAATATGGTTAAAGTTGTGCGTGCAAGTACCATCAAGTCCATATCACAACAAACATTCAATGTATTTAATTGAAACTCAACAGTCTTTCCATGTATTGGATGGATTGAAATTTCATTCACAGTATTGCAGTTATACGCTCTACTCAATTTAGTAAGTTAGATAAATCGTGTAAGGTTGGAATTGTCATTAGTCTCAATCAAATTTGTACTTTTGTGACAAATATTCGAATAGTTGAGCGCGCTGACCCTCCGACAGCTCTAGGTCAAATTTTGTTTAATATCACATGAAATATCCGCCAATACCACTTTTTATAGATTATCTTTTGCTTTTTATGAAAGAAATGCTCTGCCCAATTTCATTTGTGTTGCCTACCAAGAGCCGTCTGACCCCAACCATACCTTTCCTACCCATTTTTTATTTTGTTTTGCATTAAATATGAAATACTCTGCCTGATTGTAATTTTGGTAGCTACCAAAGAGCCTCCCTCTATTTTATTATATTAAGATACTTTGCTATGTTTAAATCTTTTCTGAGCCTTATACCCTATTTTCTACCCCATCATATTTCTTTTTTCAATTTTGTTTTTCTATTAAATTAGATTTACTCCGCCGTTTCAATTTTGCGTCTGTTATTTTCATCACTTCCATTTCACATACATGTTAGTACTATAGTGCTGATATTTTTATATGTTACATACTTCTGATATTAAATTTTGTTTTGTGGCAACACTAGAAAAGTCGAGTTAACGCTGTTCACTTACAGCTCTTGTATTCAATGCGACCAAAACTACAATGTATACAACAAAATTATAATATGTAAAAATTGATTATACGTATAAATGGATACATAATTGACAAAAAAGTGACTACTTGATGAATAATAAATACTATTAAATTTGTATTATGACAGTAAAGCATGGAGGTGTCATGAAGGTGTCTGAAAAAACATACAAAAGAACAATAAAAAAAATGTATATGGATGGAGTACATGTGTTTGACAGAGAACGGACATCAGAAAAAGACAAAAAGGTATCACTTTCTGTTTGGAACATTAACATAAAACAAAAAACCTATTGCAATTTGATATAGTAATCATAGGAATTTTAACAAGAGAAATGTTTTTACCAGTTGTCATCATACAGAATTAACAAAAAAAAGTATGACTAAGTTGTGTTCAGAGCATGACTATATCTCATTTAAAGTTAGACACACATATTACATATATATAATAATGGGACTAACATCCAGTAGAACTCCATCAAACATATTGTCGGCAGATTCATTTGTACAGAGTTTGGAACACATTGTTTAACATCCACTGATTCGATTACTTAATAGATCAAGATATTTAGATATTTTTGATTTTGAGTCGGTGAGACAGATATATTAATTATTATTATTAGTAGTAGTAGTAGTTATTCCGGAACATAATTTATAATGATGTCAGCCAATAATAATTTTAAACTGTAGCAATAAAATTACGAGACATATATATGTTGTAATATATAAAGACTGAGAAGGTTAATACTTTCATTTTCATAATAATATATATTACCAACAATTCCACTGAGAATAAACAATTGGTTATACATATCTAATTAACCAGCCGGGCCTGATAAGCTCAGTCGGTTACGCGTCTGACTATCAATCCAGGGGTCGTGAGTTCGAATCCCCCGCCCGGCAACAGTCTCCGTGATGATTGATATACGACATTTTGTCTTATTATCATTCGTCTCTCACCATTGTTTCAAGTGGGAAAGTTATCAGTTAATTGCCGAGGTGTGCTCGAGTACTGGTTTATCCCAGGAAACAGTTGTTAGGTTAACTGATCGTCTGTTAGCCCTCGATGGCATAAAGATGACGCAAAATATTCAATAAATTTATTCAATCTAATTAACCAAGATTATGTAAATGGTATTCTAGAAATTCTTATGTTTTGAGGGCAGACTTTAGCAACCCTATATACCAGGGATATATTATTTTTCTTGAGTTATCACACATACCTTTGAAAAACAACATGAGATATAGCAGTTATACTTTTCAAAACTATTTGTTTGGTTATGATGTATTTTGATGAAATTATTATAGATAAAATGCAGAAAGAATGATTACAAACTACAATTTCCATCCAAGAAATTGAATGATGTTTAGATTACTTGAAGCAAAAACCGATTTATACATAACTCAAATGGCAGTTCTTATCTGAACACCGAGCAAGATACCAGTAATCACCACATGCTGGGCAATGGTACTTAATCTATACGGCTATTTTGTTTATTTACAACTCCCATTAGATCTTAGTTAAACACCTCATTAAAAACCGGAGTAACGGTATAAATGCCAGCAGCAATGAAAAATGGCCATTCCCACTGATTTTTCTGTATTTGCTTAAATAGTGACGATGTCTTTCTTAATTTAAAATTCATACTTAATTTATTTGATTGAAAATTAGCAAACTGTTGATGAATACATGAGTGTATGTCATGTTGATTTAAAAGTTTATAAATAAAAAAAAAAATTCTTTGAAAACCTTTTTAAATTCAAATAAAGATATTGCCAGTTTTTATTATAGGATCGTGTGCATTGTGTCGAGTATACATTAAAAAAGGCAAATTTTCATTATTAATGTAAGAAACATATTGTTAATTTAGAAATCATTGTGTATCCATTTGCAAAATACACTCCGTCTTGTAGCCACTTCTAATTCAATTTGACCAATGAGAACAGAATTATAAGTATGCATTATAATGTTGATTACCAGTATTATAAATAGTGACCGGCCCCAAGTGACCAGTCATCTTATCTCTCATACATCAATAGTTCCCACAGCTATCAATCCAAACCACATGTAGAGATAAGAGCAAGCAGACCAGTAGTTTAGCCAACCTTCTGTTTTAAATATGCTGAACGGCCAACCATACCGGTTTTCGATAAAGTGAACTCCGCCCTTCTCACTTTGATAATACATAGCTGTAAATATCTACAAACTAGGCATACATACTTACAAATATATCAATCAACAATAGAAATATGTAAAAGTATTTAACACATCAGTACCAGGCCCCGGTTTCAAAAAAATACTAAAGTCTCTTATTTTACTTAAACTCGATAGTGTGCTCAATTTTATACTTAAATTGAGCACACTATTTAAGTTAAAGCAAAATAAAAGACTTAAGTATTTTCGAGAAACCGGGCCCAGGGCTTCTAAAATCACCGTTTTTCCGGTTTTTGGACCGATTTCTACCGTTCAAAACCGGTTTTCGTTTCAAAATTTAATAAAAAATTGGTCTAAATATTTTCTATCGGACGTATAAATTACCCCTATCATGCTTTACTAAGCTGTGAAATATGCCTTGAGGCAATAACATTCTATTGTTTTGTCACCCGCTGTGCAAAAGGAGGTCAATTTTGACTAAGCCATTACAGATATGTAAGGGAGTTCAAGGGTGGATTCAAAGGGGGGGGGGGGTACAAACTTACTACTTCTAGCATGATGCTTGAGTATATTCTACTGTCGCCCAGTGTTTGGTCGTTTTTTAAAGTTTTTTTCCTTGTCGTTAGATCTATATCGTTTCTGGTTATTTTACGCAAAAAAGTTTGTTATGTCAGCACCATCAACGCGAGCAAAAATTAAAAAAAAAAAAGCTGAATAGCTTTTAAGTCAAACGCAAAAGAAAATGTATGTATATTTGCATGTCATGACATGTGTAAATGATTTAAATAGACCAGTCTGCAAAAACATGTATACAAATTAAAATATCTACACTGCGTAGACCAAACTTTCAAAGCACCGATACAGAAACAACCAAACTGGTAGACAAACTGAGGCAAACAAATAATTAATACATCACTGAAATCTATGTTAAACTTTCATCTATTTTCATTCAATGTTATATTAAAAAAAAAGATTTAGCCAGAAAAACAATATGCCATCGGCCTGCTCCTAACAAGATAGTGATGTGCTATGATTGTGTCTTATACAAATCTAAAGTGGTGCAGTATCGTAATAGGTAAGGCGTGTGCCTGTCAATCTAGAGGTTTAACGTTCGAGCCTCCCTAGCGACATTTTTTTTTTGTAAATAAATACGTTTATAAAAAAAAATCAAGGTATACGTGTTACTATGTTTACCTTTATTCAAAAGAATTAAGTTATAAATATATATACATTCACTTAAGTATAATTTGCCGCCCAATACCCCCCAACCCTAACATTAATTCCTGGATCCGCACATGCGCGCCCCCTCTTAACTGAAATCCTTGATCCGCCCCTGGAGTTTTTTTGGAAGCGTCTATCGCTGCATAACAGGCCTTCGATGTGTGATTTGCGACCCATATCGGTTCATCAAAACGGTTTTGCTTGCCGTAATGTGTTAAATTGTTTGCTCGTGACGTTTATTTATTTATTAAAGCTGAGACTTCGGACCGAAAATGGCTTGCGTCTTTAAAATATTTAATAAAAATGCACAGTATTACTTGTTTGTTTGAGTTTTTAAACAGTGACTTTAATTATGATATTAATGACATTAATTAGGAAAGTGACCTGGACCGATTTTATTTTGATGTCGGACTGGAATTATTTGCGTTAGCCATAACGTTTGGAAAAATAGTTGTTCACAGAGTACATACCGTTGATATATCTTATCCTTTATTTTGATATATTTCCTCCATATTACTAACTTAGCAATCCAAAAACATGCTTCAATTTTCAAAAAGAAACGACATAAACATGTCACTTTTTTCAAAGACTTGAAATCATGTACGTTTCGCCCGTACAATATCTCTTTGATGTTAGCCGACGCACGGTGACGTCACAGTCATCAAAGAGACGACAGCAAACGTATTGTTTCATTCAATACATGCAATGAAATTGTGCAGTTTGTTTGTGTTTTTCGTCGATGAGTTTTATATTCCATTTTAAATATCTTCCATTAGATGCAAACGCTTTTTTAATGAATTGATAATATTATGATAGGAGACAGAGTTGTACGCAAATTTACATAATTTTATATTCATATATAGTTTAGCGAAAATAATACTGCTTTTGGCTAGTCTGTCTGTATAAATGACACATTCAATAAAAAGTGCTTCTAAAAATGTTCAAAGCATTCAGTACTAACATTATAACAATTAAAAATATTTGTGAATCTCTGTTGGGAAAATAGTGTGGCTCGGAAAATCAACCAAAAATAAACCATAATGTATGTCACGGGATTTGAACCCAGATCACATACTCCATAGATATTACCACTGCGTTCGGTAGTATGAATAGATTTTCGATGATGCCTGGAATATTTTGAACGAGTTGGCTATAATTGAGATCATTATATGCTAAATCATTTATGTGACTCAACGGGTCAGGTCAAATTCAAATGTTGGGAAAATAGCAAGTTTAAAAACATGTTTTTAAGGTAAACAATGGTATTTTGTACTAGACATGATCCATCCAAATAGCCACCATTTGTGCTAAATTTTACAACTATGCCAGTATTTTATTTAATTAAAAAGGTATCATGTTGTCCTTGTCCTAAAAGTATGTCCATTTGATAATTTCGTTTTTCAAATCTGCACAATATCTTATTTAGTTAAGTATGACTCTTTTATTCTTAATCTAAATTATATTATAATATGTACATAATAATATGCAAAATAAGCTTCATTCGAAATATATCATGATGTGTTTTGTTATTTAGTACTGCTTGTAGTTAACATGTTAATCTAATGTAAAAGCAGAAATATATCGAAAATAAAATAATTATAAATAGGATATATAAGTAAAATTTATGCATAGGTCAGCATTAGTAAAATCGTGAAATATTTTATTTTTGTTGTTATTTCAGGTATATTCAGGAAAAAGATGTGGAAGCAAAGAAAGTATCATATCGACATCGACTTCTGTTGAAGCAAATTGTTTTAACTCTAAAAACACGAAACGAAATAAATATGTATGATTAATACCAGAAAATAGAAGTTCAGGTTGTTCTCAAATGTGTCATCAAACTCAGTTTGACATTTAAAACTGTATTGCAATTGAATGGTTCATTTTAAATATTTCAACTTATGTCGCAAATGTTGCACTTTTTCAAAGTCACATATGTGTTTCATGAATATGATATAGTTTTTCATGTAATAACTAACCGGTGGTCAGATTTCAAATAATTTTGTACAAATGAACATCAGTAGGAGACTCTCTACCCAAATCAACTTGATCCGTTTAAAAACATGGCAGCCAGGGAACAAGGGTTATTTTCTTTATATATGTATTGTATGTGTTATTTTCAACAGAGGGAAACAATTTCTTCTCTTCCACTAACGATACAAATTCAAAGTAATGCAATAAGATTGATTATCGGTCATCTGCTTACATGTTTTATTATCACTCCCATATAACACCAAAAGAATGAAGGTGGCATGTAGCACGAAAATTAAGGACAATGCATGAAATAGTGTTCAGCGTCCTCTTTTTAATGCTCATATATATATATATATCATACTGTAACTATTTCTTAAACGAGCATGAATAATAGATACTTCAAAATAACTTGTTATATGAAAACATGGTATTTTGGTGCGTTTAACACATGATGTATAAGTTGGCGTTTAAATGATGTTATATATTTGGAATTAAGTATATGTTCCGCAATATTGTTCATCATGAAAATGTATGGTATAATTTTTTTTCTAAATAATTGAGTTCTAGCATTTTTCATATGATGAAACTACATGCATTTTTATATTTAACAATCTCCAAATTTATATTAAAGACATGTTTTGATAAACAAAAAATCTTATTAAGTTTTAGTGTTTACAACACAGTGAAGCCCCCCATTTGCAATCAGCATTGGATGCGTATATTAAAAATATGCCCGCTATTTCATTTTCTTTCATTTTCCTTTATGAATATGATTGTGTTATTGCCATCTGGATATTTTATGTAAATAATTTATTGTTTGAAAGGGCCACTTTTAATGTTGGATAACCTGCGGCCAAAACCCTTTTGCTATTTCATGTAATGACATATTCTAAACAATAACATATGTTTAAAATGAAATTTTATATGTTTGATATAAAAGTACTATTATATTTGTATTATTCTTATAAACAATTAAGTCATCCACATAATACTAAATCATATGATCAAAATCCTCCTAAGGTGGCTCAAAAGAGCTTGCCCTAAGGTTTCTTGAAAATGTTCAGGGAATAACATGGTATATCATATTTTACAAAATACAAACAAAAATGTTACAATAAGGTTTTCATTAAAAATATGTTTGTCAATTTATTTGTAAATGTTTTAAATGTTTGTAAGCTGCAATATACCTACTTCAGTTTGTCATAAAAATATAATTCTTAAAAAGTTTTATTTTATATCCCACTTTTGATTCATTTGTTTTGAAAGTGTCCATTTGTGTAGTTTTATCATGAATGTTATGGTTATATTTTTTGTTAATTTAAAAACTGCATTAAAGCTATTTACATTTCATATCCATGTCTAAGACAATTAGCTTTAAACTTTCATAGGTCATCATACTATATACGAAAGGTATTTCAATCATTAATAATGAATCTTAGATTTAACTTAATCCCACCTTTGAGCTGTAATGACCACCCCAGCCACATGGTACCAAATATTTACTCTGGCATAATTATTTAGAGAAGTGTTTTAAAATAATTTTCTTAGAAACTACAAATGACAGGATATAACTACTCGATAGGTAGTACACTTGTGTAGTCTGATCCCACGATAATATTGATATGGTTTTAAGTGTCAATCATTAAAAAGTAAAAGGCATCTCTAAAACTAGAGATGTTTTAAACCATAATACTGTATATACATGTGTGTGTGTGTGTGTGTGTGTGTGTGTGTGCGTGTGTGCATTTTTTGTATATAAATATGAAGGATAAACATAATTATGATCACCTAATAGTTTGTTTAAATCATGATTTGACCTTGTTAAGTGATTCGAACGTATCATAAGCCTACAGAGATTTAACCATAAAATCCTCTTCTATTCTGATGTTTGTTTTATAGATTTCAAATTCTTGTTTCATATTTGGATTAAATGATCACTTCCCATTAGTACAGCTTATATTTATTAGATACTATTTTATCTTCATTTAAATCAAACAGCTATATTTCATAAGAGCCAAATTTGGCGACATTGAATTTTTGTATAATGTATATTAGCATATTACAGGCTAAGGATCTTATTAAAATACATTATCAAATAATAAAAAGATGGATTATAAAATTTTGTTCTAGTATATCATTTGTTCATTTTTCATTTTATATATTAAACGTTCATAAAACTTAAAGAACGCTAACAAAATTGTCTGATAACCAAATTTGATCCTACTGACTGAATTCAGCCAAGTACATTTTACAGAAGAACGATATGAAATGTATAAAAGACTTTCCGTAGTTTTCATGTTGTATTGTGAGATGCCAAATACTGACTAAATTCAGCCAGCAAGCAAAATGGTTTCCTTCAAAAGCAGGTTTGCAAACTGACTTCTAAATATAAAGTTTGGCTGAATTCAGCCAGTGAAGAGCTGGAATGGCAAATATCGATTTTATATGCAGCATTTGTAATTTGTGTTAACTCATCTAAAGTTTGACTGAATTCAGCCAATCACTTCATCAGGATTAACTTATATTTGATAATGCCCATTTCACTTTTAAATGATACAAGTTCAATTAATTATCCAGCAAAAATATTAAGTTAACCTAAAACCACATGTAAATGACTGAATTCAGCCAGATTGAAAGCATATAATCTACAAACAGGCATGCTGGCTTGAACTTCTTATTGTTTTTATATAAAACGACCATGCCGATCATTTAAATGATACTCAATGAACATCGCGAGAACAGAAGTTACAAATATCAATAGTTTTGACCTTTTCAGAAAAGGGTCAATTTGAATCAGAACGTGTTATAAACCGTTGAGATCCATTATCATTTGTCTCTAACCTCTGATTCAAGTGGGAAAGTCATCAGTTACTTGCGGAGATTGGGTGTGCTCGAGTATTGGTTAACGTCGCTGAATTCTAGGAAAGTGTGGTTAGGTTAACTGATCGTCTGTTAGCCTTCGATGACATAAACATTACGCTAAACATTCAATCAATCATTTAGTGGGCATTAACTTTAACACGCATATAATGGAGTAACTTATTTGATAAAGATGCAAATAAATGAAAGCATTCATTAAGTCAAAGCCTTTACAAAATTAACGGGTGTACATATATTATCAAATATTTTCATATCAGTTATATCACCTCTGAAGGCGAAACTTTAACAAAAGGATCACTTGCTTTGAATTCTTAAATTAATTTTAAAATTATATTTCAAATTAAGAGAATATATTATCCGTTGTACTATAATCTGAAACGTTACGTAACTACATGTAGCACGATTTTAACGACACCGAACATTTCAACGAGGAGATTGATACACCAGTAACCGTTTCTGAAATTGTATCTGCCACGAAAAGATAAAATCTGACAAATCTATTGATATTGATTGCTTATTAAGTGCAATGGAAATTGTATTTAAAGCATTGTGTCACAATATTTGTGTGATATTTTAAATGCTATTCAGGTTATTTTCCCGAGCAGTGCACTGAGGAGATTATTATTCCGTTACATAAAATGGTGATAAGAATAATGTTAATTGTTTATCTCAATTTTGACTTGAACAAAATGACTGAACAAGTTTGAGACAATCGATGCACAATTTGGATAAACGAAATGCTGATCTACAACCAATGCCAAGTTTGCTTTAATGTCTAAAGTAGAACATTAATGAACATTAATCAAACAATAACAAATGTCTCTTCGGGTTTTTTATTGGACTGAAAAAGTGTTTTTAGGGTATATATTGTAGTGGTAGTGGTGGTAGTAGTAGCATAAGTAGTAATAGTAATAGTAGTAGTAAAAATAGTAATAGAAGTAGTAGTAGTAGTTGTAGTTGTAGTAGTAGTAGTAGTAGCAGTATTAACAGTCGCAGTAGTAGTAGTAGTAGTAGTAGTAGAAGTAGTAGTAGTAATAGAAGTAGTAACAGTAGACAGTAGAAGAAGTAATAATAGTAGTATAAGAAGAAGTAGTAGTAGTTGTATTAGAAGTAGTAGTAGTAGTAGTAATTGTTGTTGTTGTAGTAATGTTATAGTAGAAAAAGTAAAATAGTAGTAATGTTTTAGTAGTAATAGTAGAAATAGTAGTTATAGTATTAGTAGTATAATAAGTAGCAATTGCTGTTGGTGTAGTTATGTTGCAGCAGTAATAGTGGTACGAGTAGAAGTAGTAGTAGCCGAAGAAGTAGTAGTTGTATTGGTGGTGGTAGTAATAGTATCAGTTGCATCAGTAGTAGCCGAATTAGTGGTAATTGTAATAGTAGTAAAATATATAGAAGTAGTAATAATAATATTACGAGTAGTAGTAGTAGCAGTAGTCGTAATAGTACTAGTAATAGTGGTAGTAGTAGTAATAATAATAGTAGTGGTAGTAGAAGTAGTAGTAGTAGTAGTAGTAGTAGTAGTAGTAGTAGTAGTAGTTGTAGTAGTAGTAGAAGTAGTAGTAGTAGTAATAGTGATAGTAGTAGTAATAAAAGTAGTTACTGTAGTAGTAGTAGTAGTTGTATTAGTATTATTATTATTATTATTATTAGTAGTAGTAGTAGTAGTAGTAGTAGTAATAGTAATAATAGTAGTAGTTTTACTAGTAGTAGTAGTAGTAGTAGTAGTAGTAGTAGTAGTAGTAGTAATAATAGTAGTAGTACTAGTAATAGTAGTAGAAGTAGTATTTGTAGTAATATTAGTGTTAATAGCAGTAGTAATAGTAGTAATAGTAGTAGTAGTAATAGTAGTAATAGTAGCAGCAGTAATAGTAGTAGTAGTAACAGTAGTAATTGTAGTAATTATAGTAGTTGTAGTACAAACGTCACTTCTCTTTAAGTCGATATTTTCTGAAAGATATTTTACTATCTGGTCGTCAGATCTATACTTTGGTGAGCAGTAACAACATCATATAGCCTTAAATATTAACTTCAGTTTTCAATTGCTTTGCAGTTCGTTTGAATTATTTTACCTATTATGTGTTTAATTGTCGTTTGAAAAAGTGTTCTTTGATGGTTCTATTTACCAAAAAATACATGTTTTAACCAGTTCCCTGAACTCGTAGTGCATATACTTTATTGCAGTCAGATTGAATCGTTAGTTTAGATTTAGAAAACTTTTCACAGTTTCAAAACTAGCGTGAAACCACAAGTTTTATTTACAAGAGGCCCAATGGAGTTAAGTCGTTCACCTTATTACACCTGCTCTGTTTCAAATTTTAATTGACCAGTCTTTTGAAGAACTTATATATTCGATTGATCTGTTTTCCCATAGCATTCCTATATATATCTCTATTCATAGATATAATTTAAACCAAATATGAAAGTATAGTAGGTCGTTTTAGGAGGAGGTTTTAGTAAAGTAAGTTTATCCCTATTGGGCCTCTATTGGTTCCTTATGGGTAATAAATTCCTTCTAAATAAACCAGTCTCAACTATTATGGCTAAAATGCACCAGATGTCAAATTGCTTCAAATAATTCCTAAAATAGACAATATTCAAAAGATAATGTTCCGTCTTCCCAGACTATTCCAATGGAAGTCCCCTGACTTTGCCCCAGTGTACCCTTACACCTTTATTTTGAATAACTTGAACCCTTTCCACAGGGATCATTTATACCAAATATGATTATATCTGGTTGTTTCGGTTGTTTAGATGAAAATTTCGAATGAAAACTCCCCATGTTAACTGAAAATATTCCTAGGTGGGAACAATAATGCACTTAAGGTCACGTCTCGAACAAATCTAGGCGATATTATTAGGCGATACTACATTCTAAATATCAACGGTCCATACCATGTACTTTCAGAAGAATTTTTTTTTTAAATTTTAAAAAGAAACTAATCAATCTTGATAGTGTAAGAATGCTTTGTAAATAACTATGATGCAAATCTGCCAAGCGATTTCAGTGAAGAATCAATCTTTTGAAGCAAAGGTTAACGACTAACGGCGGACAGAGACGACGAACACGGGGCAGAGAGCTTTTGCCACAGGTAGCTAAAACGGTAACACTTTCATAACTAGGAAGTTTCCGATTGTATTCCGACATTAATACTTGGAACATATCAATACTTTCTTGCTGTTGACATTCATATCACCTGCGCAATTGCCTTTTTATCATGCAGTTATACGTTCATACCTTTAAATATTGATTTAATGCGTGAAACAGAGTAACAATTGTTTTCAACAATGTTGTGTGTTCCTCTTAATTTGAATTAATTTAACATAATTCATGTCAATATTTGCCTAATTATTAATCTCGTTTAAAATATGTCTTCATATGATGCGATCAACCAAAAATTATACATGTACATGTACTTGTTTACTGGTTCAATGAACTCGCCGTGTACATATTGTAAAAAAAAAAAAATAATTTAGCTAATTATGAGAACATATTTAAAGTATGACGAGATTCAAGCCACATAAATTAAAACCACGTCCATAACATTCTATATAGAACTCTGTGATTATGTGACATAGACCATAACACCCAATCAAACCTTTACATTACGTCAAAACTATTCAATATATAGACATGCAAACAAGAGCGGTTATTGAAGACGATACACTATTAAATAAACATGTTAGTTTGTCTAAAATCAAAATTAATATTGCATAGTTATTACCTTTAAACGCAGGAATATAAGCGAGTTATTTCTTTCATGTTGTCATCCATAATACCACACTAGAATAATGAAAGCTTGGACATTTTAAATATAGTACAATTATATCCATAATAATACTGGAAAAGGAAGGGGAATCCCGCTGACGTAATTTACCGCTCTGCTGGGTAGCGGGTATGTGTAATCAGGGGAAGAAATCGTAAAATACGGACATAATTCTCTCATAATTAGTTATCTCCCTTTGACAGAATCGAGAGCCTTTCTTTATATCAAACGTCTATTTACGTTTTTTGTTGCGTTATGTGCTTACAAGGAGTCATTCTATTTCTTATTTCTTCACTGCAAGGAAAGCTTGGAAAACGTGATTAACACAAATAAAAAGTATCGTATAACGGGCACAACATATACAACAACTCTCAGTTAATGGAAATAACACATATAGAAAGCATTGTTTAACGGGCAGAACATAATATAGAAAGTAGTTAATATTTTCGTCGTATTTATTACACATAGCAGATATGGAAATTCGCACTTGATATATAAAGCAGATATAAAAAGTCGTTTGTAACGGGCATAGAAATTTGTAACTAATGTACAAATCAGATTTGAGTTAGTGTTTAATATACACAGCATATAAAGAAAGTCGTGTTTAATGTACACAGCATATATAGAAATAAATATTTAATGTAAATAGTAGATATAGAAGGTCGTATTTAATGTACATAGTAGATATAGAAAGGAGTGTTTAGTGTATATAGCAGATAAAGAAAGGAGTGTTTAATGTAATCAGCACATAATTATGTTGCTGTCTCAAGAGTGACTAGTGGTCTATGATGCTGTCTCAAGAGTGACCTAATGGTCTATGTCGCGGACTAACGAGTAACTAAGTGGTTGATGTTGCTATCTCACGAGTTGTCCATGTTGCTGCATCAAGAGTGACCTAGTGTTCTATGTTGCAGGCTCAAGATTTGTCATACGTGCAGTTTCAACTACGAAATAATGAACATGTTTTAAAAAAAAAATATTTTGTTCATTTAACAATATAAACCAATCTTCTTTAACTGTATCATGTAGTATTACTCAATAGTGAGTACTTAAATATTTGTCATGTGGACAACTATACAAATAGTAATTTATAATTGGACCAACACATAATCACCACTAACATGACAGTGACACGGTGAAATTATAAGCTGATAAGCATGTAACAGTTACTTTAAACATATGTTATTACCATATAAACACATATTTCATTATATAGTGTGTATTCAAATTGTAAACAAATATAGCCAAAAAAGGCCATGCCATACGTTCGAGTCTTTTTCAAATGTGACTCATGTGGATACCATTTGTGTCAGAAAACAAACGTTGTAAAGGGTTAAATTATTTCACGAGAACCCTTAATATACGAATTCGAAACACCACACAAATATAATAACAATACAACAACAAGAACAAGAAATCTGAAGCACAGCTTATCGTCGAATTGATAACTGTTCATAACACCTGTCTATCGAAACTAACAATGAAATAACCCCGTGTACAAAATAAACGGAAAAAGAAACTATAAATATATGGACAGCTTAACAAAGAAACGAGAGAACAAATTATCGTCGATATTGCATGTAAGAGATAATATTTGTTCTGACAGACGGGGCGATATATCAGGTACCTATAGATATACTATACGTCGATACTTAGGTTACCACAGGCACCAACCATGGATATACATGTATATTTCATAGATCGATTTTATAGACTGACTTTGATTGATTTCTTTAATAGAACAGTTTTATACTTTATTTAGCAGGTAAAACTACCATACATTGATATCATAAGTAATAGATGGTATTTGATTCGTTACTTTATTTCCGGCATATATCTACAATACAGAAGTACTACAAGTAATAGATGGCATTTGATTCGTTACTTTACTCGAAGATTATGGAGTTTCGTATATATGGTCAAGTACTGATGATGCAAATTTGCTAAATTTCCATATTGTTTTTAAAGAAAGAGTACTAGATAACTTTAAACAAAAATTGTAGATTGAAATCGAAAACAGTCGTTCACTATGTACTTATAAAATGTTAAAAACTACTTAAGGATTTGAAAATTATCTAGATATGCTTCCAAGAAAATTAAGAATTCCTATGTCAAGATTAACATTATTATCACAGTTAAAAGTTGAAACCGGTCGTTGTTCACAGTACAGGATTGAAAGTAACTTGCGTTATTGCGCTCTGTCTAACTTTAACAACATAGAAGATGAATACCATTTTGTGTTAATATGTCCTAGTTATCCGATTATCCGTAAAAGCTTTATTTAATCATATTATTATGATAAAATCCATTGAGTTAATGCAAAGTAAGAAGTATTCAGTCTTGTTAAATTTGTATAAGTTTATGCATCAATCTTTTATTGCTCACACTTCCTTGTATCATCAAAATACATAATATATACATCTATCTTTTTGTGTTGGTCTACTCAAGTATATATTTGACCAAGTATTTAAATGTTCAATTCATATTTGTCTAACCTCAGAAATTATTAAATATATATGTATTTAGATAACATAATTTTCTAATTCAATAGAATCATGACATAATATTGATCTATTATCTGCGTGTCATGCGTTACGTTTATTTTCTGTATTTGTATGTAATGAGAAACATTATATGTTCAAATAACTGAATAAAAAAAATTGAATCTTGAATCTTTATTTCCCGCATAGACGTACCATACATGGCTAGTACATGTAATAGATGGTAATTGATTCATTACTTTGTTTCCCGCATAGATCTACCATACATGTATATTACAAGTAATAGATGGCATTTGATTCGTAGCTTTATTTTCCACATAGATCTACCATACATGGATATTACAAGTACTATATTGCAATTGATTCATAACTTTGTTTCCCACATAGATCTATTATACATAAAAAGTACAAGTAATATATGGTATTTGATTTAATTTCCTACATAGATATGTCGTGCATAGCCACATGTAGTATCATAGTTAATATTTGGTATTTGACTTATTTAGCATATAGTCCTAACGCAGATTATGTTAAACTCTTCAATTGGAACATCAAGATGGATCGAGTTTACCCATTATTTCAATGACCACTGTGCACCTGACTATAGGTAAATTTAACATATATAAACTAGTTGTTTGTGTAGCTTTGTTGGAAGTTTGCCATGTGCCATTGTACAGACGTAATATAAAGTTAGCTAAAGTAATGCAGTAACAAAGCTTTTCTTGTTACAAAAGTCTGTGATCATGTTTGTCAAGTTATTGATTAGGAATGTGTGAATTAAAGAAGAATATGCTTCTTAAGCAGGATAATAATGCTATTGTCAATCCATCAATCACTTACTCCTCTCATTCACTCACTTTCTAACTCTTCGCTCACTTAATCGCTTACTCACTCACTCACTCACTCACTCACTCACTCACTCACTCACTCACTCACTTACTTCTTTTCTCACCCATCCATTCAGTCACTCACTCGCTCGCTCACTCACTCACTCACTCACTCACTCACTCACATACTTCTTTTCTCACCCACCCATTCAGTCACTCACTCGCTCGCTCATTCGCTCACTTACATCCTCCCCCATTACTCACTCACTCCTATACTCATTTAATTACTACCTCACTCAATCACCTACTCACTCACTAACTTACTAACTGAATAACTCAATCACTTACTCACTTACTTACTTACTTACTCATTGTCTCACTCACTCACTCACTCACTCACTCACTCACTCACTCACTCACTCAATTACTATTCCACTCTTTCACTTACTTACTCCTGCTCTCACTCTGTCACTCAATTAATATATATATATATATATTTCAGTATTTTATTTTCCTTTTTTAATATATAATCATCCACTTATTTGTGTAGTACAAAGAAACATGTAAGTAGTTCCCTTAACCTATTATACATTGTCACTTTAGGGCAACCGCGGCATATTTATCAGTTGAAGTAAAGTCGAAAGAACAAAACTACGATAATGAAAAGTCGAAACAACGATGGCGAAAGATTGAGACAACTATTGCGAAAAGTCGAAACTACGATGGTGAAATGGCGAAACATCATTTTGCCATTTCACCATCATAGTTTCGACTTTTCACCATCGTAGTTTTGCTTTTTCATCCAAACTCCACGGACTGGTTCATTCTACTTCCGGTTCGGAGAAAGAGAACACTCCTGCATTTGACTACCATTTTGTTTATATTGTTACGGAGTAAAATGGATTCCTGGTTGCCAGCTTCGTCCAAATCTTAAACTGAATGCCGGGTATAATACGAAGCGCCAAATGCAATGCAAATCTGCGAACATTATAGAGGAATTAATTGATTATCAACAAGAGGAGAAGACACTCACGCTCAGTCCCATTCTAGCAGATATTTCCTGCATCAGATTAAACATTGTTTACATATCTGTGTATGATGTCATAATGCTTGTTTATGCGTCAATATTTATTTCTGCGTGGAAAGTGATTTCGCAGGGCTGTGCTAACCTCTTTCTTGAACGCCCAATTTTAACCAATGAAAATCAAACGGGCTGAATTTCCGGTCCAAATATTGACATTTTTAAAACTAAGACCTTAAACCTTTATAAAACCGTGCTAAAAGATTAATACGTGCATCAAATTTTATTATATGCCAAACGGAAATGGACGCCAATTGCCGCGGGAGTCACAGTCAAGACACGTAGGCTGGCTCCTGTATGTAGGTTAGTTTTCACCATCGTAGTTTCGCCTTTCTGTTGCTCATGCTCAATCGAAATTATAAAAACTAAAACAATAATACTCTCCAACAAATCTACATTTTTGTCTTACGCTTAATGATTTAGTTTATAGATCTACTATTGTATTTTAGCCCGATTGCGATGAAAGCTCAGAGCTTATATGAATCAAACTCGAATCCGCCTCTCGGATAGAATCAGTACTGAGTGTTGTTTTATGAGAGGCATCAAATCGAGCTGTTGATCGAACCCGCCATCTCGGGCATGAG